>ML682007.1:33330761-33427248 GCA_007922195.1 Podocnemis expansa | reverse complement strand
CTGTTCCCTTGTGGGGGTCTTTCATGATCAGCACTGTCCTTCCTTGTGTTAGCCAGTCTGGGTGGGAGCCTGCTGCTAGCAGCTGGTTCATCTGTGCTGCTAGGCGTTCATGCACTGCTGTTAGTTTCTTTAGCCAGTAGGTGTGGATCATGTCCGGTCCAGGTGCTGTCCAGCTCTTCATGTTCTTGACCCGCTGTTGGATGTCTGCTACTGTGATGGTGACTGGTTCCTGTTCTGGGAGATTGCTGTGGTCTGTTCTCAGGTCCTGCAGCCACTTTCCACTGGTGTTATGAGTCTTCTCTTTCTCCCATATGTTCTTCCAGTACTGTTCAGTTTCTGCTGTTGGTGGCTCTGCTGTTATTGTGTTGTTGCACTGCAGTTGGGAATACACCTTGGATGGTTCTTTGGAGAACAGGGCATTTATCTTTTTGGCCTCTGCTTCTCTAGTGTATCTCCTTAGCCTCTTAGCCAGTGCTGTGAAAGATGGTAGAAGCATGGGGCAGGGGCCCCATTTTTATGACCTCTCTCAAGAGCATTCACCTAAGCTGAGAACCAGCCAGTAGTAGTGAGTACTGGAGGGTTCATATCTCACAAGGGCCATGAATGAGTTGGCTAACTGTAACAGGGCCCCTTCCCTTCCTGAGGGGGAGGGGTGGCCTGCCAGGGTCTCCAGCCCTCCTCCCCCCACTCAGGGGCAAGACCTCCAAGTCTTTAGTTCCTTGCTCTGGGCAAGGCTACCCAGCCACCAGCCTGGCGTAGGGTGGGGCTACTAAGTCTCTGGCCCCTTAGCTGGGCAAAGTCACACAACCCTCAGCCCTCTGTAGGGCTGGGTCCAAGTCTTTAGCCTCTTGGCAAGGTATAATCAAAGTCACAAATAATGTCTTTTAGAGTGTCTAGGGAGGGACAATATCACTGCAGGGTTCGCAGACCATGAGGGTGCTCAGGATAGGGCAAAGGATCAGCGGGGGCATGGGGTCACTCCACTCCACCGTGTCCCAGCTCAGGTCCCCAAAAGGGCCCGAGGCTTTGGTGCAGGGGTCAGTGGAGTCCTGGCCACAACACACTGACCTCAAGGGACCTGAGGCTTCGGTGCAGGGGTCAGCGGGGTCCTGGTCGCAACACGCTGCCCCTGAGATGTGGCTCCCCACTGAGGGTTGAGTTCCGCATTCCCCTGGGTCACCCCTAGTCCCCAGCTCTATCCATACTGCATTGTCCATCTCCTCAGGGTAGGCCCCCAGGTGTAGATTGTAAAACCCCTCCATTTTGTCAGGCAGTGGTAAGTCGGGGAGTCCTTCCAGTTCTTCTGCGAGGGGTAGCTCCTTCAAGTCGCAGGAGAAAGGCAGAGGCTTGGGGTCCTCAGCTGCCAGAGGTAGCTCTTCCAAGTCACACTAGGTGGGTCGGGGTTCAGGGTCCCCAGCAGGTGCCGGCTCAGCACTGCTCGCCAGCCCCCCTACTAGCAGCTCCTCCTGCAGGTGTGGGGCGGCCCAGGGCTCGGGCAGTGGGCCCCAGTCACTGCCCATGGGTGGCCCCCATCAGACTGATGGGCCTGGGTCCGGAGGCTAGAGCCCAGCTCCTCCACAGTGCGGAGCAGGGTCAGGAACAGGCAGGGCTGCATCCTTCCCCTTCACTGAGCTTGGTTGGAATGAGCTGCCTGCCTCTCTTTTTATACTTCCTGTCCCGCCCCTCCACTTCCAGGCTGATTGACAGCCTGCTCCTGGCTCCGCCCCCCACCCATCTTGCAGATCTTTCTGGGCTCTCTCTGAGGGGGGCCGTGCTTTCCCACTACACCAACACTTACATCTAATGGCCAGGTCCCAATGTTTGCATCTGGTACTTGGCAGGCGGGAATGAATTACCTGTTCCATGGGGTCAGGGAGGGTTTTTTATGCTTCGAGTTGGAAGCGTATGCCCACAACCCTAATGAGGGTCGATTGGATGGGAACGATGCTTAAACACCAGCTAGTCTTGCTGGTGGTAAGGGAAGGATGGACAAGGCGGTGAGCTCATTCATACTGTGTGTAGAGGGGGCAGGACCCAATAGAGGGTTGTCCACAGGAAGCATGCGGGAGTGTAGTTCCCGGTATGAAAACGACCCCATGAGGGGAGGCTCCATTTGGTTTTGGTGAGCAACAGTGGGGCAATACACTCTCCGATGCTGGGAGTATGTTCCATGAACACTGTATGCGTCCCACCGGGTGTAATAGAGTCACCGCCCAAGGAAGCAGAAAAGGGAAAGGGGGGCTTTTCCCTTTGGCGGTGTGTCATATACAGAGGCATGATAGCCTCCTGGGGGCCAGGACCACTGGCTATCGGTTGTCTGCATGGGTTCACACAGTAGGCTTCTATTCTGCCCTCCATGGTGGGCGAGAAGGTTTGGGTGGTGAGAGGGTCAAGTCCTCTCAGGAGTTGAGGCATTAGGATCAGATGAAGGGGAGTGAGTATGGGTTATGCTCTAGCCCTGCCCGAAGGGGAGGAGGCTGCTTTGCCTGTGAACCGCCCATTCTCACCAGGAAGGAGAGAGGGAGAAAGGCTATTTGTCATTTCTGAGAGGGAGAGTCCAACAATGGTGGGCACTCTGCTGCAGTTTGGAGAAGGTGATTGACGCCAATATTGGTGATTATAACCAATACTGCTGACTAACGGTTTGAGAGCTCTCTCTCAGTTGCCAGGAGAGGGGCCTTGCCAGAAGGGTGCCCCAAGTGGTATTTGAACTGAAGTTATGGTGGTGAGGACTGAGTCCTCACCAGTAACTGTTGGGGGTGGGGGGCAGCTTACTATCAGGCCTTATGGGGCCGGAGGGCATGGAAGAGGCCCTGCCTGGAGGAGCCCGAAATATTTCAATTCTCTCCTGGGGTTGCGGGCAGTACCCAGAACAGCCGAGGTCTCCTTTGGGAAGAGGGCATCGCTCCAAAAGACAGGTTGAGGGCCACTTGTTGTGAGGCCAGGGGCACTCTGGTTTCCCATAGCCAGACTGCGCGGCACAGGGTTATGGCTGAGGCCATAGTGTGGGCCACTGTATCCACTGCATCCCAGGCTGAAAGGAGGAGGTCCTGGGAAGCTATTTTACCTTCCTCCAGGAAGGCATCATACTCTTCCCTTGCCTCTAGTGGGAGTAGATGTCTAAATCCATGTATTGACTCCCACACGTCCAACATGTATCTACGACTCAGAGACTGATTGTGACCCGCAGCTGGAAGGCCGAGGAGGAGTAAACTTTGCAGCCCAATAACTCGAGCTCCCTGGCGTCCCTCGATGTCAGGAGGCGATCATGAGGGGTCTGTCCTGGCCCTAAGGCCGCCTCCACCACTGCACAAGGTGGGACTGGGTGGTGGATAAGTGAGGGGAACTAGTCCTGGGACTCTGTACTTGAGTCCCACCGTATCCGAAACCAGGGAGATGGATCCCGGGTTTTGCCAGCGGGAGGAGGCCAAGTCCCAAACACTAGGGTGGAGGGGAACCGTAAATGGCTCTGCCAATGAGAACATTGGCCCAAATAAGGTGTTGGAGGGTGTTTCAGAGGATTGAACCTCCATGCCCATGTGGACTGAGACACAGCGCAGAAGATCAAAGTGCGCCGATAAGTCGCCTGTATAAGAGCACGGCACTGGGGTCAGTGCTCTTACTGGTGCCAAATGGGCTGATGCCGGCGAAGTTAGAAAGGCCTCTTGAGGGGACTATTCCTGGGAGCGGTACCAAAAAGGCTATGGAGCCAAGAGCCAGCGCCGAGGCTGTTTGGAGCCCCTTGAAGCCCCATCCCCCGAGCTGGAACAGGGGGAAGCCTCTCGGGACTTTTGGGGTGGCACCGGGGAAGGCAGAGTGATATGGTGCCGTAGAGATGGCTCCACGGTACCAGGATTCACAGTGGGCTCTGGTGTTCGGTGGCCCGGGGCTGGTGACAGGGAAGGCAAACGGCAGGGGCGTTGCTGGCACCAGGCACATGGGACCAGTGCCCCGAATCCAGGTGCCAGTGCTCCGGGTCCCGCAGGGCCCTGCCTCTCCCTGGTCTCCAGCCTGATGGGGCCGGAGATCGCAGGCCCAGCTGCCCGCGGCCACCGTGGCCGCTCCCAGCCCTATCTCCATCCCTGTCCCTGGCTGGGGATCTGGGGCCCACCCACCCCGGCCACGTCCCCAGCTGGGGATCCTGGGCCCAGCTGCCTGCGACCGTGGCTGCTGCTCTCGGCCTCATCCTCGGCCAGGGATCCGGGGCCCAGCTGCCCATGGCTGTTCCTGGCCCTGTCCCTGGCTGGGGGCATGGCCTTCGGGTGGGGGCGTGGCCTGCGGGTGGGGGTCGGGCCTGGGCCGATGCTTTGGGTCCTTCCCTGGGGCAGCAATGCACCTGGTGAATGGTGCCATTTGTGTGGCACCCAGGCCTTTGAAAGGAAGGCCGGTTTCTCCCTTCTAGGCGGTGCTGGAGAGGGGGTTGTAGGCAACAGGAGGAGCGCCCTTGCTGCTTCCACTGCCTCGGGAGTCGTCGGGATCTGTACTGAGGCCAACCAGTCCCAGGGGGAGCCCCGTTTCGAAGAGGAGAGGCTATGTCGACACCATGGTACTGAGATCAGTACCAAGCTGTTCCTGCGTCACCTTTCAGCATGGTGCCAGGCGGCAGGCTCTGGTGCCGAACTGGCATGCGGTGCTGCAGGAGACCCCGAAGCCTTGGGGGAGGAGTGCCGGGACTGCTTGGAGGTCAGGGCATGGCGCTTGTGTTCCCTGTCCTTGATTGTCTTCAGTTTAAAAGACAGGCAGATGGAGCACATGGTGACCATGTGGCTTTCGCCCAGGCACCGGAGGCACTTCTCGTTGGGATTGTCCCACGGGAAGGCCTTGCTGCACTCAGCACAGGACTTAAACCCTGGCATGGCGGACAACGTTGGAGTGCGGTGTTCCTGCCCAGAAAGGGAGACCTTCTTCGGCGGGACTAAGTCCACAGATAGGTTCTCTCAGTCAGGCAAGAGTCTCATACAGCAACGACAGACAGGCTGCTTGCGAAGCAAGGAGCAGGCAGTTCCATAACCGATACTAAGGTGGAAGAAATTGAAACTGGGGAGGGGCCAGGCAGTGGCCACATATATAGGTGGCGTCGGGGGTGGTGGCCACCTGTTGTCTTCTGACAGGCCAGGGCAAAAAGTTCCGACCAATCCAGCGTTCTGGCATGGAGATGCCTATTTTTGAATGTATCCAAGCAGTGCTTGAAGAAGAATGTGAGTTTATCCTCATCCAAAAGTTGCTTCTTATAAGAGACTAAGGCAAAGCCACAAGTGGCCTGGGAATATGGGTTTGGATTTCTGGTGCCAGAGGGTGTTAATTCAAATCCTATCCTAATTTAGCAATGGATGGGAAAGGTATGGCACCCATATGTTTTTGGGGGTGGAGGGGAATCATGAGTCCTCATTTACAAATTCCTTTCACTGAAAAAGAAAGAGCAACCCCTAGGTGGGCATGTTTGTCTTATGTATCATTATTGGTTCAGATTCAGGAGGCTGCCAATTCACTTGCTAGCAAATAAAGGTGCCCATGGTGCAGTGTGGGGGGTCTGAGGATGTGACTGTGATTACAAATGACAGCAAGAGTGTGCCTTCTTGGGGGATAGCACAATACCCTTCAAAGGCTGAGAGACTAATTCCTGGTTGATAAACCAAAACCCATTCCTTGGGTGGTGGGTGGGTGTGATTTCAGTCATCTCTGTGGAACAATCTGGGCTGTGGTTTGAAAGTGATGTTCCAACCTGTCTTTGGAGCAACTTTCTCATGCTTAATATGCAAATTCCTTCCCATAGAAGAGAGAGAGATGCAGACAGTTTTGAGATAATGTTTGCAGAGTTTACAAAACACTTCCCACCAGAGACATCAAGGGACTTTGTGTTGTGGCAGGAATATTACCCTAGCTCTAAATTTTTGAGATAATTCTTTATTTATACACTACTTTGTCCCATTCAGAGAGGTGTTTTTTAAAAATAATTTAACCATGCAGAATCATCTCAGAAGTTTAAAGCTAAGATGATTTCCCCAACCATCTTTACAAGATCCTGGTCTGGTCTGCACTTGCTGCTGTTTTTGGTGGCAGTTGAAAGGAGATATGCAAGCTACATGAAATAACTTGGGTGCCCCCCTTCCACTTTCTAATATCCAATTACTCTGTGTCTCCACTGCACTGAGACAAAGGAAAATGCTCTTCCTTTGACCCAGTGCTACTCTTCTTGAGGGGGTGGACTTACTGAGTGGTCTTCACTGACAGCTCAATAACAAGATTGAGCTGATGGTGGTGACCTTAGCACCATCACTACAGGTCCAGCCCTTGTCTCAGGTTTGAACCTGGGACTTTTCACATATACCAGATATGATCCCTTTGCAGGATCATGCCACTCATTTATCACAGCTTTTCTCCTGCTTTCAATGCATGAGGAATTAATTATCCTGAGTGATCATCTAAATCAGTGGTTTTCAAACTTTTTTCATCTGGACCCAGTTGAAAAAAAAATTTAGGCCCATGAGCCAACAATTACATCTTTGAGCAATGCATTTCAGTCTTTCAGATGCAGCAGCAGGGGGGGCCACAAACCAGCACCTGAAGGTCTGCGATCCAGTACTGGGTCCCGACCCTAAGTTTGAAAACCACTGATCTAAATCCAAGCTTTCAGCCTAAGTGAGGCCTTCTTTGTGATTTGAACTCAGTATCTCACAAGCTTTAAGCAAGGATCATGACCCTAGAACAAAATGCCTTTTTTTTTTTTTTTGGTATTGCAAAGGTCTCTTGAAAGAGACAAAGCCAAAATAACTGAATGTCTTGTTGATATCGAAGTCTGGTTTTCATTTGGGTGTGTTATGCTCTGGGTTCAAATCCCAACCAGGCCTGTGTAGAACTTAGGAGAATTACTAAAACTTCACATTTTTGTGAATTCCTTGAAAACTTGCCTTCTAAGGGAACAAACCAAAAGGGAAGAAGTGACTTCTGTGGTCTGCTTGTTGCTTGTGGTGCATGAAGTCTTGGGTTCAAATTCTCAAAAAAATGTCACAGGAGAGCAACTAGACACACATGTACTGCTTTTTGGCTCCTCACAGATACGAAGTTATTACCTGGCTGTCATGCCTAACTACTGCAGAGTCTTTGAATTTCAATACTACTTTTCATCTTCTGTCATTTTCTCTGTATCCGCCAAGGAGAGAACAAAATAATCTTCCATTTATTTTGCAGCCAGGGAGAGAGCTAGGTTAGACACTAGAATCTTTTTTTTTCTAACTATATGGATAACCATGTATTGGAACAGGTTACCTAGGGAGGTTATGGAATCCCTATCACTGGAGGCTTTTAAGAATGGGTTGGAGAAATACCTCCCAGGGATGGTCTAATATATGCTTTGTTGCAGCAGGCTGGAATAGATGACATCTTAAGATCCCTTCCACTTGCACAGTTCAATGGTTCTCTGTCATCAGCCAAGGGTGTTGCTCTCCTGGGGAGGGACCCGGGACACTGGCCCAGGCCCTGCCCAAGGCCCGCAGGCACTGCCCCTGGCCGGGGACAGGGCCATAAGCTGCCACGCCACCGCGGGCATCTAGGCCCCGCATCCCTGGCTGGGGACAGGGCCGGAAGCGGCCGTGGGGTCCTGCATCCCTGGCTGGGGATGGGGCCGGCGCTGCCGTGGGTGGCCAGGTCCAGACTCCCCATCACGGTCATGGGTGGCCAGGCCCCAGATCCCCAGCCAGGAACGGGGCTGGAGATCCGGGGTCCAGCAGCCAGGATTCAGGGCACATGCCCCAGGTGCCCAGCGCCAGCGACACCTCCATCAGCCAAATCTATCTTCTCATTGCAATGGCAGAGGAGAGGGAAAGAGGCCCATTCGATGCCAAACTTCTGATGCATCATGTTCCTGTTCCAGCATGGAGATGAGTATGACAAGAAATGGTTCAAAACATGTGAAGCTGAGCCAGGAGGAGGCAAATACACCAGAATATTATATAGACCCACAAACTGCTTTAGCTGGAAAAGGTCAGAATATCTGATAGATGGGTTCCAAGATTCCAGCTAAAAATTACAACTTGGCAGACGAGTTGTCAGTTTTGAAAAGAAACTTTTTTGCTGAACCAAATTTCAGCCAACATTTATTTTCAGTTTTAATTATGTTTTATAGATATGTATAAAATGTACTTTGTGGTTTATAAACTGACTGTCTAGGCTATTTAAATATTTGGTAGCTTAATTAAAATACTATTATAGCCTGGCCACTTGCGTGAATGAGAAAGTATTGCATAAGAGTCCAGCAGATACAATACGCACAATACTCATATGCAATTACACTTTCTATAGCACCCTACATGAACATTGCATTGTACAGCCAAGACAATATGCTGTGACAATACATTTAATCACTAAATAGCTTGGATTGTACCAGCCATGAGACAATGGGGCAATGCAACATTGAGCTGGTGCAATACAGAACTCAGGCTGAGCATGTTGTGTTCTTTATAGAGGGAATGGTTTGTGAAACAGGTGAGCTTGCAAACTATTGAAAGAAATTTGAAATACTCCTCTGAAAGCAAGCATGCTCCACAGAAGTAGTAAGTGCCTTGGTAATGAATGCTGTTCTGTTTAAACCAGTGCTGAAATTTGGAAAGGAAGTAAAGCAGAGGAGATCATGTAATGTTGCAAGGCACCCAAAGAATGGAACACAGGGATCTGCAATAAAAAAATTTCCCCTTCATCCCCCTCACAAACAGGCCAACCAGCTCTTTGAAAGAACTGTTTTTATCATTCTATCGTGCCTCTTGTTTTCTTTCCTTCAAGCAAATTACTTTCGTAGATTGGGTTTTTAAAATTTTGCTCCTTGGACTCTTCAAGAAATTTGGAATCAAATATTGATGAGTATGAGCTGCACTAATGCACGTAACCGTGTGTTTTGCCTGTGCAATGGACACACAGCTCTTTGGATATCTAGTCATTCATTTTCTTCCCTGTATTAAAAGTAGCTCAGAAGCCCAGCATCTGATCAATTGATGCAGGCATATAGAATGTCAAAAAAGCCCTAGTTATTCCTGTTTTAAAGATGATCTGGAGAGCTGTTGTTGGTAAGGTTATGGTTTTTCTTTTTTTGTTCGGGAAATATGGAAAGCAGAAACTGCTCCCGTCCACTATTTAAGATGCCAGAAGAGTAACAGGGTTATGTGTTTAGATTGAAACCTGGCAATACCACTGAAACAAAATTAACTGGCTCTGCTGCCACCTAGTGGTGAATGATAATAAAGCCAGTGGTAAATTGCAGTGTTGGGTATGTGAACTAACCAAGTTGTGTCTGCTTTACGGCTGTTTTTCCTGATTCGATATCAGATAGAGAGTTGGTAATATATTTTACTGGACCATCTTTTTTGGTGAGAGGGGCAAGTTTCTGAGTGACACAGAACTCTTTTTCAGGCCTGGCAATGGGGGTAGGAACTATGCAGAGGCACTCAGGGCCAGATTTGTAAATAAGTGCTTTTGAAAACTACACTAGGTGCCCAAATCCTATTGGTCTGAAGAGGAGTTAGGTACTTTAGTACTATTAACAATTCCTGCCAGTGCCTATCTGCGTCTTCAGGCCCTAAGAATCTGCTCCTCTGTTCTGCGCATTGAGAGAAAGACACACAAAGATTTACCGTGTTGGACCCCTGAATAGCTTTGAGCTCTCAGCTGCATTATCTTCAATCCTCATGGAGGCTTCTCACCCCTTGTAGCATCTGGCTCACAGACCTATCACAGAGTGGAAGGGTTCAAATGGGGGCCCCAGTAACAGAAGCACCACTGAGCCCCATACCAAGCTGCTGTCAGCATTTGAGATTGGTATGAGCTGCAGGGGTCAGCAGATGTCTCAGCTCTTGCGTGTGTTCTGGGAAACAGACCCATCCTACCATGGGCATTAAGGGGTTAATGGGCAGGTCTGCCATCTCCTCAGTGGTTGCTAGTTGTTGGGCCAGCAACAGATGGAGGATAAGAGGCTGCAGCTCAAAGGCAAGGGGAAGCTGTTAGAGGTACAAAGAGGTGCCTCCCTCAACAGCAGCCTGGTCTCTATCCCTGCCCCAAGGGGAGAATCAGAGACTGTGAGTTTGCAAAGGGTGCAGAGTAATAAGGGATTGTGAGGAAGGGTCCTAGCTACTTAATGCAGGATGCTGGGGCTGGAATCCAAGGCTGGGCTCCCTCTCAGCCCCTAGAAAAGGGATAGTAGAAACCACATGAGCAAAGGTGTCAGGACTCTGCAGGAGCTTGATTGTTTTTTGAATGTCTATAGCAGGAGTGTCGCTGCCTCCGGGGCACCGGCCCAGGCCCCACCCCTGCCAGCAGGCCATGCCCCCTGGCCGCAGGCCATGCCCCCTGGCCAGAAGCAGGGCCAGGAGGGGCAGCTGCAGCCGCGGGCGGCTGGGCCCCGGATCCCCGGCCGGGGCCGGGCCCTGGAGCAGCCTTTGCGGCCGCAGGTGGCTGGAACCCGGCTCCCTTGTTGGGGACAGGCTTGGAGCGGCTTCCGCGGCTGTGGGCGGCTGGGTCCCGGATCCCTGGCCAGGGACGGGGCCGGAGTGGCTGCCGCTGCCACGGGCAGCTGGACCCCAGATCTCCAGCCTGATCAGGCCAGAGACTGGGAAAGGCAGGGGTCCACTGAGACCCAGGGCACTGGCACCAGGATTCAGGGCACGGGCCCTGTGTGCCCCAGACCAGTGACGCCCCTGGTCTGTAGAGTTGGAATCGTCAGCAAGCTGGATTGCCCCAGCCAGGAAGAATTTAATGCATTCCAAAGGGGTAGCTTTGTTAGTCTAGTTCAGCAAAACAAATGAGTCCTGTTGCACTTTTAAAGTCTAAAAAATTTATTTATCACATGAGCTTATATAGGAGAAAATCCTACTTTGTCAGATGCTTTGAAGATTGGGGAACTTGCAGAATGGGAGGAAAATGAATTACACCTCCCTGTATTTATAGGACCAGGTCACACTGTAACAGCAAATCATGTCTCTTGAGTTGGCAGCTTCCTAGACAGTCTACAGATGCCTTCTGAGTTGGATGATCTACACAAATTTCCCCTGGCAGGGAAGAGACAAAGTGTCACCGATCCCCAAGGCCTTCCCACCTTGACCAGCTCCAAATATCTCTCCCGTTTTGCTCTGCAAGAAGTACACAAGACTAGAGATGGAAAAATCGGATGATGGTGAAGTTGATGGGGGGGGGGTGTATATGAAGTCATGGATGAATTGCCAATTGGATTTTTAATTTCCCAGGACTGTGCTGTAATCTTTTCTAAATGAAACTCATTTACTGCCATCTTTGTAAGATCAGTTGTGCCAACTCTTGCAGTTTTTTTTGTGATTCTTACTTCATCCAGTGATTTTCTTAAAGCCCCAGCTCCAGGAGTGCCTAGGTTATGTGAGAAACTAGACTTCAGTTACCGTGTATCACATTAGTAGGCTGCACCAGTAACTCCCTTGTGGTCTGCTTTACTATTTGGTGTAGACAAGCCTTTAGATACAAGCTAGGAATAGTCATCCGGGAGCCAAGTGAGGAATGATAACCCACACTGTAGAAGGCAGTGCATGTAGAGTACATGGGCCATGGCAAAACTAAGGACTGGAAAGAGACTATTCATGAAGAGTGTATTTTGGATTTGTAAACAATTGTTTAAATGAGATGCCTGCATTTAACGAGTTATGCTCAGAGAAAGCACACATCATGTTGCTCGTTTCATCTGCTCAATACAGAGTAGTTACAATGCACTGCAGACTAAGAGTGATGGGTAGAAATTACTCTGAAGTTAAAATGGTGAATAAATTTGAGGAGAATTATGAACTGTTTGTAGAGAATCCAAAACAGAAAATACCCACCCCACGCGCATAATGATTTGCTGCAGGTTAATAACCCAGGGCTGTTTTGTTTCCAATTTTCTGAAGAACATGAAGGAGGGAAGTCACTTAAGCAGTTTGAACCACAGCTTCTTCCTTTGTAAAAAAGGGATGACGGTATTCTTGATCTATTTGTGGGGGCCTGAGCCTTTCCTTAGTGTTTACAAAGGGTTTTGAGTTCTTTATTAACAAGGTGAAGTATAAGAAAAGGAATAAATTGCAGAATATAAGGATATGGTAGCAAGTATGGAAATGAAGAAAGGAATAAAGAATCAGGGGTGGTCAGCAATAATTGAGCCATATTAAAGCATAGACTGTATTTCAGGCAAGAAATTATAACTGCAGAACTCAGACCCATACACTGCACACAAAATACTAGTGTTATGTGTGCTGGTCTCGATCCTGGTCTAGGGATGTGGATCTGTTATACTAGATGCTCCTGAGCAGGTCATCAATTTCAGAGATCAAACCTGGGGTCTCTGAAACATGATCTTTTAGTAGTTCACCTTGCTCTAAATCCAAGTTGTAACAGCCATAATCTGTGTGTGATCCAGTCACTAGAGGGAGACAGAGTCTTTCTGTGTAAGCAATGAATACAGGAGGATAAGTATAGTGTTTTGTACCAGTTTTGCTAGGCCGGCAGTCAGGTGCCATTGCTGGGTTCCTGGCATAGGCGGCACCAGCTCCACGCGTAAAGGCCAGGTTCTGCAAAGAAGCACATGTCCTGCAAGTTAGAGGTAGTCTGTCAGGGTAGCTGTTGCCCACAACAGGTACAACTCTAAGAAATAAAACCAATGCTTGCACCTACATATACTTAACAACATGAAATACTGCACTGATAATATGCCACCAGTGTGGCAACCAGGAGTTAATATAACAAGGGAGCCAGAGACCTGTTTTCCCTTCAGGATGGGGGTCATTTAAAAATGCATCCACTGGAAGAAAATCATAGCACATTTTCTAGAAAATAACAAAACAAACAGCAAAGCTGCAAAAGCTAATTAAAAGCACCACAATCATAGCTACAACAGCTGCTTTTGGACACCCCCATGAAAACACATTCATCACTTGGACTTCATGTCATCTGTACCCCACGCCAAGTTGGAGGACTGGAGGGCTTGAATTAAGTCCAAGAAATGGGAAAGACCTATGAGATCATCCAGCAGTCTCCCTGGCAATGAGGCTTTGTTGCCTCATCAGAGAGTGTGTTTTGGTTCTAATGGTAGTTTTCTCTTCTGGTAGTTGATTTGATCCATCAGGGAGGCAATCACTTCATGGAAGGCTGTGTTGGAACACACGTCAAGTTTCCCTATTTAGTTTTGCTTTCATAACTGGTGCTTTGCTGTATTTCAAATAATCAAAACTTCAGTCCCTGGAGATAGCAAAACTGTTTATTTCAGATTGCTCACTGTGGCCCATCTGTTTTAAAAAATGTGAGTTGTGGTAAAAAGTGGCAGACTGATAGCCCAGGTTGGAGACTGGAACTGTCTCTCTATGGCTATGTCTACATGGCACTTTTATTTCGAAATAACATTCGTTATTTCAAAATAAAACAATTAGGTCTACACAATGTATCGTTATTTCAAAATGACGGGACTCGTCATTTCGAAATAACGATTGTTAATTTGAAAAAGTCAAACCTAGCCCCATAACGAAACAGCTGTTGTTTCAAAATGGCCGTTTCGATCCGTTGTTTTGAAACAGCGTTGTTTTGAAACAATGGGTTGTGTGGACACGTTGTTTTGAAACGGCCATTTTGAAACAACGAATCAAAACGGCCATTTCGAAACAACGTGTCCACACAACCTGTTGTTTCGAAAACGGTTTGGAGGGTGACCTTCCTCCCAGGTTGCCCTGGGCCAGGAAGTGCTCCTCCAGCATGTGGCTTCTGCTGCTTCCAGCCTGTGAAGGTGGGCCATGGCAGCAGAAGCACGTGCAGCCCCTTCACAGGGACGGCAGAGAGGATCCGTGTGGTCCCCCACAGAGACCCTTGCCCTCCTCCACATTTGGGCACAGGAGGACATCCTGGGGCACTTCTGGGGCAGCCACAGAAACGTGGATGTCTACACAGACATCGCCCGGGCCCTGGCGGAGGAAGGCTTTGAGCGCACCATGGAGCAGGTGCGCTCAAAGGTAAAGGGCCTCCGCCAAGACTATTGGCGAGCACGGGATGCCAGGGAGCTTCGTGGGGCAGCATCTGCCACCAGCTGCCTGTACTATGACCAGCTCCACCGCTTCCTGAAAGATGAGCCCGGTGGCCCACCCCTCCGTAGGCACCTGCGGGACAGTGCAGAGGCGCAGGGCAGTGCCACGGAGGTGGAGGTGGCCCCCACTGAAGAGGGCGAAGAGCCCCTGGATGTGGGTGAGGGCAGCCACCCAATCAGCGAGGGACCAGCCACCAGCCTGGAGCTGATCCCCTAAGAGGAGCCCAGCCCAGCAGCCCGGCAGAGCCTGCAGAGGAGCAGGAGGGAGCGGAGTCCGATGAGACATCACATGCCCCAGTTGGTAAGTGTCCCCCCCCCACAAGGCAGGGAGGCCCCGGAGTGCAGGGCATGGGTCCTGGGGGGGCACATGGCCCTGGGACGGTGAGGCTCAGGCCCAGGGGAGGGAGCACTCACTCTCCTGTGCAGGCGTGATGCAGGGAGGCATGGGGAGACAGGGTCCCATGTCCAAGTGGGGGGGGGGTGTCCATCAACACAGGGTGGCAATAGGTAGACCTGGCAGCATGCAGAGCAGGGAGCCTGCAGCCACCATGCCTGTCACATGGGCCCAGGAGACTTCCCCCAGGAACGGCTCACTGCCTACCATGGGCCTCGAGGCCCCGTGCCCCCTGGTTGCAGTGTACAGTGCCCACCCAGCCTTGAAATCCTGCTAGCTGTCAGGGCAGGGGTGTTTGCAGCTCACAGGCTGCACGCACCAGCGCTAGTAGGCTGACACCTAACCGTTCTCTCTTTTGCCCCAGCAGCTCATCCGTCCACCCGCTGTCCGGTGCCCAGGAGCCCACCCGCACCAGTGGCCGTACGCCGGAGGAGGAGAGCCCAGCCCACCACCAGGACTGAAGTCCTCACGGTGCTGTTGGAGCTTGGCCAGCAGGCAGAGGAGTCCTCCAGGGCCTGGCGCACTGAGCAAGCCCAGCGCCAGGATGCCGTGGTCCAGCACCTTCAGTGCTCTGCCGGGGCTGACGACCGCCTCGTGGCAGCCCTGGAGCGCCAGGCTGCGGCTATGGAGCGCCAGGCAGCTGCTCTGGAGAGCCAGGGAGAGGCCCAGGAGCGCCAGGCGACGGCCCTGGAGGGCATACAGGGCATGCTGCGGCAGCCTGGGGGAAACCTCGCCCCCCCAGCCTGGGACTCCACCCGCTGCAGCACTCCGGGGCCCTGCTGCCCCTCACCGCCGGCGGCCCCGGACCCAGGGTGGCCTTGGTGAAGGCTGGGGTACTGTGGGCCCTGCCCCAGGGGCAGCTCCCCCTAAAATGCTCCCCCAGTTGCCCCCAGTTTGAAACCCCCCACCCCACATCCCAGTTGTGCCCCCATTTGAAAACCCCCCACCCCACATCCCAGTTGTGCCCCCACTCAGCCTTTCCTGTCTCCCCAGTTCCACCTTCCCATATCCCCTTGTTACTAAAAACAGTTCACCTGTATCCAAAGTTGTTGCGTGTTTTATTGGGTTCATTTCAGGGTGTGGGTGGGTTGGGAGGCGGCTGGCTGGGGAGAAAGGGGGAGCGGGTGGTGTGGTGGGGCTTCCATGGCGATGTGGGTGGCAATCAGTGATCCCCCCACACGTTGGAAAGCCCAGGGCAGTGAGGCCGGCGATGCTGTCCTTCAGCACTCCAAGATGACGGGGCGTGGCCACAGGACTGGCTGATGGCGTAGGCGAGCTGCAGCAGCAGTTCCCTGATGGTGGACCTCCTGACGCTGATGAGATGGGCACTGGACATGTGGGACCCGGGGGTGGCCGTCTGCCTGGGAGCGATGGCCACGGTCTTGTCCTCAGGGATGCCTGCCCTCATCACCGTATGCCTTCGGCGTAGGACTGGGGTGGGCTTGGTGACATGGGTGATAGTCCCCCTGCTAATCTGGAGGGTTCCTCCTTCAGTGCCTGCTGCTCCAAGTTCCCTGGACAATCCATTTCCACCAGTCTGTGTTGGTTTCTGGTGCCGAGATGGGGGACGAGGCGCTATTGGTACGGCGGAGGGATCATCAGTGGGGGTGGGCACAACCTAGTGCGGCGTGGCACTTTATTTCTACACAGCTGCGGGCGCAAAGGCAAGGACCCAAGGGCCCTGAGAAGAGTGTACGATATTTGTCTACTGGCATAAGAAGTACACATATCGCAATCCTAAGCTCTTGCTATAGGGAATTATGTCCTGGGCCTGGCCTCTGCATGAGAAGTCCCCCAATTGCAGCGCCTTCCTTGGACCCGCCCCGCTCTTAGTCAGCTGCGCCAGGGGCCTTTGACCTAGTTGGTCTGGCCCAAACAGCTTGCCCTTTATCCAGGTTGACTGACCTTAGCACTCTGCCAGCAACATCTAATCCCTTGTGTCCCCAAATTCCAATATGTGGTCTGTCCATGCACCATGGAGGCAAGCACAGCAGGGGTCCTCTGGCATACCTTATCTGTTAGGGGCTGCTACTGGCCATCTTCCAGGCCTTCAGGTAGGGCAGAGCAAGTGCACACTTATTCCCCCCCCCCCCCATAGGCATAGTGAGCTATCTGTGTCTCAGCACTGTCAGGCCTCAGCCATTGGGCTCTTCCCCAGTGCTGTGAGGGCCACTGAGATAACAGTCCGGGGCTCAGCTCTGGGCTCATCAGGCTCAGGGAAAATGTGTCCCACAGCTTCAGTGGCACCCTGCAGGCTCCCAGCGGGTCTACCAGGTACGTGAGGATGGTACGGAATCCAGAGGGCAGCCGTAGCCTTCTGTCTTGCAAGTGCTTGGGGGTCATGGTGGAGGGGGGGTTGTCCAGTCCGCTCATACGTGATTGGCTGGCTACCTGGCTGGCAACATGGCTGGCAACATGACCCGGTGAGCCAGCCATGTTGCCACACCTCCCATGCTGCCCCTCGCCTGGAATCGAAATGGCATGTCCACGCACAGGGCATGCTATTTCAATTTGAAGGGATTTCCTTAATTTGGATTAACAAAGTGTTAATTCGAATTAACTTATTTCAAAATAAGGATTTTATTTCGAAATGGGTTCTTTTGAAATAGAAGTTACTGTGTAGACATAGCCTATTAGACTATGCATAGCATATATTGTCCCACCTGCCTGCCTCATTCTTGACAGGCAAGTCCCATTTGTAATGGGTGAGAAGGTAATTCTGTTACCAAGGCCTGTTCAGTCCTTGGCATTTCTGCTGAAACTGCTAACAAAAAGGTGATTTGTCTGTAGTTTTTGTGATGTAGGAACTTTTGTACTAGGAACTGAGTCCACCAACACATTTTACGTTTATTTTAGATCTAAGTTTTGCATTTCATGAACTATCTTCAGGGCTTGATTAGCTCTTACATGGAAACATGATTGCTTGCTCCACTTTCTGTGTTCTACATTTTCTTCCCCTTAGGGCTTTGCACTTCTCAATGCAGTGCTCAAAAGTCACCCAAACTTCTGCATTTTTATCTTCCTGATTTATCTGAACCTTTTATATGAACTTTCATGAGGTTTTAGACTGTTAAGGCCAGAACTTTTATGCTCCACAATTCTACAGTCATGACTTTTTGGTGCAGAATTTACGTCTTGCTGAAAAATTGGGCTTTAGGATTTCAGCTTTCATTAAACCAAAAGTTCCTAGTCATCATGCTGGCACAGAAATCTCAGACCTGACCCTTGTGTCAGCTGATGCCATGTTCACTTATTCACATGTTTGTTTTTTGTGTTATAATAGAATCAAGGCGTTCCCTAGGAGATCAGGGCTCTATTGTGCCAGGTGCACTCATAGTTACCATCCTCCGCTCAAAGAGTTTACAGTCTAAGTATAAAAGACAGACAAAAAACAAGAGGGGAAATGTCCTCCTGAGCCTGAAATCAGTCCAAAACAGTAGTTTGGAGGGTTGTGAACTGGCCCATTCACTCCACAGCTGTAAACACTGAAACATAAAATTCACACGTTCCAAGGGAGTAGCCGTGTCAGTCTAGTCTAGCAAAACAAATATGAAGTCTAGTGGTATTTTTAAAGACTAACTAATTTATTGCATGGATATTTTTCCCACAATATCTCATGCAATAAATAAATTTGCTAGTTTTTAAAGGTGTCACAAGACTCCTTGTTTATAAAGCTGATAGTTTTAAAAGTCACCATTCATTGGTTTGCTACTGCCCATGGTTATGTCTACACTCTGGGCTTAAGTCGACTTAAGCAAAGCCCTGGCCACATTTGGAGTTCATTAATGGCTTCCTGAAGTCCACCAAATAATGCCTGCCCTTTAATTCAGCTTCAAGGGTTAAGTTAACTTAATGCAATACGGCGTCACTAAGTCCACTTAATAAGGTCTACTTAAAGTTGACTTTAAGTAGACCTTACTAAGTCGACTTAATTGAGCCCTGTAGTGTAGATGTAGCCTATGTTAGCACAAAGGTCACTTAATATGGGCCCCCCCAAACCCTCCTATGCCTCCTTCCAGCCAAAAATCTTAACTGTCTTACCCGGCTGCCAATTGTCCAGCAGCTCTGACAACTTCTGTACTGCCTGGTCAGCCCAAGCATTTGAGAACAGAAATGGAATTTGAAAATAAATCACATGGGGGCCATTGTACTAACTGCATATTAATTTTCTTAGTTAATTAGAAATCTCCCTTTTATGTTGATCTGAAGCTGTCCTAGAACTTGCTGCAGCGACAAGGAAGTTTGCTTTTAGATCCAGCTTTCTGCAGAGCATGCAGGACCTTCAAGTTGAGGGTGGAAATGACCACTTTAAATGATGATTGAACAAAGATCTTAAACCTCCCAGCTTGCACAGCCTGGATGGATTGCAGTAGTTTATCTCTCTTTTTTTTTTAAATAACTGATAGGGACTTCTTTGGCATTAGTTATTTTACCAGTGTCATAATAAAGTGTTGCTTGAAAAAAAGGTTGGTGGTTTCGGATGAAGCAAGATCCACACAAACCTAATGCTGTTTCTATTTTAGTAGGTGCAAAGAAGGGCCATATGCAGAACTAGTTAGACTGAAAATGCAATTTTTCCCTGCAAATACAAGCTGCAATATTGGGGAGACAAGGCTTTGTTTTTATTTGGATCAGAAAGCTGTCTTCACTGTTGCAAAAATCTAAACAGAATAGAATTTGAAAACGTATCGACATCTACAATAGTGGATGGTGACTGAACTTGATTCCACTATTGATGATGATGTAGTGAAGGACCTGGAATGTAGACTACACAGCCATGTAACATCAGAGCAAAGATTTTAAGAGAAAACCTTAGATATATTAACATTATACAGATTTTCTATTTAGCTAGCAAAACAATATTGAAGCTACTGTCAATCACTAGACTTCTTAGTAACTTTACTAGTGTGTATTATGCTATGAACTTGTTTTAGAATAGTTGTTTTTTGCTATAATTGATCATCTTTAGATACTACTTTTGATATTTTCTTTTTTGGGGGCTAATATTATTTCCTTGTCTGTTTCATTTTGTTGACCAGACAGGGATATATTCATGAGAATGTAATTTTACAGGGGTTAATTAGGAGTCTTTCTTCACTATCAATTTTAATCTTGGTTGTGTTTTTTTCAAAAAATTATGAATAAAGAAGCAGCATTAAACTTCTTAAGTAAATAAAAATTGACTCTTCAATCTTATCCCAAATGATGAAACTGAAAATCTGAGATGCTGATAGGATTTCATCTTGTGCCAAAGCAAGAGTAGTAGTTAGTGACTGAAGGAGGTATGCATGAATTTCAATATATAGTTACACTGCATGGACAATTCAGAAAAAACAACTTAGCTAATAAAGAAGCCCAGTATCTAAGAAGTAGATTTTAA
Source organism: Podocnemis expansa (assembly GCA_007922195.1). Classification (NCBI taxonomy): domain Eukaryota; kingdom Metazoa; phylum Chordata; order Testudines; family Podocnemididae; genus Podocnemis; species Podocnemis expansa. The sequence goes on along the minus strand of ML682007.1, from coordinate 33,407,427 downwards.
AAATGGCCAAGTCATCAGGACACTGAGCCTATGGGTATGTCTACACATCTCTTTTATTTCGAAATAACACTGGTTATTTTGAAATAAAAGAGATTAGGTTCACACGATGTTTGCTTATTTCAAAATGACAGGATCCATCATTTCAAAATAAGAACCATCGTTTCGAAACAGCTTAAACCCCATTCATTTAGAAACAGCTGTTATTTCGAAATAAGGCCATTTGGACATGTTGTTTCAAAACAACACCATTGTTTCAAAATATGTCCAAATGGCCTTATTTCAAAATAACCATTTCGAAATAACAGCCATTTCGATAGCAGGCTTTCCCTTAATTTGAATTAACATTTTCTTAATTTGAATTAACTTATGTTGAAATAAAGTTTATTTCAAAATAACTAATTTCAAAATACTTATTTCGAAATAACGGAGTGTGTGTAGACATAGCCATAAGCCATGCTTCCACCTAATGTATTAAATGCACAGATATCTGCATTTTTAATACAATGAATTCATAATATATGTAAACTTAATTCAGTAAGGTTTGTCCCCAAAATTGCAGAAAATTGTCATCAGTTACTAAGGGGTGTGATTCTTTTCTACCTTAGTGTAGATGCATTTATACAGGCAAAAAATATCTTCATAGTGTAGACCAAGCGGTTCCCAACATTTTCTCTGCCATGGCACACCTTGCTACCTTTAATTAATTTGAGGCACACCACCATACAGTTTCCAAATGAACTCATGAATATTCATGAGCCAATGAGACAATCCAGAGCTCTTTGAGTAGTTTTTCAAAAAATTTTGTGGCACACCTACTTAGCCCTGATGGCATGCCTGTGTGCTGTGGCACACTGGTTGGGAAACATTGGTGTAGACAAAGCCTTAGACAGAGGCGCGTGCCATGCTGCAAACACTTTCATAGAACAGTGGTTCCCAACCTTTTTCTTTACATGGACCACTATATCATCAAAATCTTCTGAGGACCACCACCCTGCACTCCCCAGCCCCCAAGCCCTTTACCATGCCTCTGTCCCCTGTGGCCCTGCACTCCCCGGCCTCTAGGCCTTACTGTGCCAGCTAGCTGCTTTTCCCACCTTCCACACCATGTGCAGAGGAGCTCTGCACTCCCCGGCCTCCAGCATCTTTTGTCTGCTGTGGCTCTGCATTCCTGGGACATGAGGATTTTAAGCCCCCCCCCTTCTCCCTGCTCTCCTTGGCCGCGAGGGTGGTACTTCCACCTCTCCTGTTCCCTGTGGCATTGCATACCCTGGCTCCACCAGCACTTTTCCCAGCCTGTTCCTCCGGATACCACCTGTGGTGCCCTCACAGACCACTCGTAGTCTGCGGAGCATAGGTTGGGAATCACTGCCCTAGAAGACTAGGGTGGGAAGAGACCTCAGGAGATCATCTAGTCCAACCCCTGCTCAAAGCAGGACCAACCCCCAATTCAACCATCCCAACCAGGGCTTTGTCAAGCCAGGCACTAAAACCTCTAAGGATGGAAATTCCACCACTCCCCTAAGTAACCCCTTCCAGTGCTTCATCACCAGCCCAGTGAAAAAGCTTTTCCTAGTATCCCATCTAGACCTCCCCCACTACAACTTGAGATCATTGCTCCTAGTTCTGTCATCTACTACACCAGTGGTTCCCAACCAGTGTGCCGGGGCACGCGGTGTGCCGCGGCAACACCCAAAGTGTGCCACAAGCATCCCTGAGAGCTGGAGTTGAAGTTCCCTCCCTGCTCAGTCCAACCATGTGGGCTGTGCAAGGCTGGGAAAAGGCAGGGGTTAAAGGAAGGGGGAAGGCACTGGAACAGTTCTGGGGCCCCCTATTTTTAAGCAGGCAGCCTTCTGGCCCCCCTAAAAATAGAGGAAGGCACTGGAACGTGGAGTTCCAGGGGTCCCCCTAAAAATAGCAGGAGCAGCCCGAACGCAGAGTTCCTGTGGCGCCACCTTAAACGCAGCCAGCAGAGAGCTGTGGGAGGCTGGGAGTGTGTAAATCTCCCCCTGCAGGGTGGAGCAGCTTGAATCCGGCAGCCTGCAAACAGCCCAGAGAAGGGCTTCGCAGGGGAGAGCTGCTAGGGGTTGTGTGTGGCAGGCATGTGTGTGTAGCAGAGGTGGGAGAGAGTGGCTGTGTAGCAGAGGGTGTGTAGCTGGGGTTGTGGGGTGACTGGTTGGTTGTGCGACTGTAACTGCAGGGTGGGGTGGCTGTGTATGGGGGGGTGTAGCTGGGGGCTGGAGGCCTAGTTCTGGCCCCTGCAGTGATGGGAGGGTCCGTCACAGGCAACAGGGGGACAGGACCCATTGGGGTGGGAGGGAGCAGCAGTGGGGTGAGGATTTGCCCTGGATGGCAGGGAGCCACTGAGGAGAAGGGGGAACTGGGTGCTGCGCCATGTTCCCCTGCCCTACCTTCCCACTCCCCAAGTTCCCCCTGCCCCCCTACAAAGCCACTCTTGTTCTCCCTTCCTTTCTCCTCTCTTGCCACCCTTGTGCTGTTCTCCACATGGTTCCCCTTGTCTTCTTTTGCCACCCCTGCCCTGCTCCGCTCCTCATGCTCACTCCTGCCACTGCATATGACTCCTGACCTCCTGTGTTTTGCTGCCCCTGCTCTGCTACCCCCACTACCCCAGCAGCATTTCCAAAACACTGTGCCATAGTTCATGAGTATTCATAAGTAATTTAAGTTAATTTGAATATTAATGAGTTTTTTAATGGTGGTGTGCCTCGAAAAATTTGAAGGTATCAAGGTGTGCCATGGCAGAGAAAAGGTTGGGAACCACTGTACTACACTGAGAAGAGCCTTGTTGCATCTTCTTTGGAACGCCCCTTCAGGTAGTTAAAGGCTGCTATTAAATCCCCCCTTACTCTTCTCTTCTGCAGACTATATAAGGCCAGTTCCCTCAGCCTCTCTTCATAAGTCATGTGCTCCAGACCTCTAGTAATGTCTGGTGCCCTTCACTGGATGCTCTCCAATTTGTCCACTTTCTTCCTGTGGTGAGGGCACTAAAATAGGACACAATACTCCTGATGTGACCTCTCCCGTGCTGAATGGAGGTGAAAAAATCACTTCCCTCAACTTGCTGGCAATGCTCCTACTAATGTAAAAAAAAATCACAAGGACTTGTGTGGACTTAAAGACTAACAGATTTATTTTTCGCATGAGCTTTCGTGGGAGAAAATCCCACTTCGTCAGCTGCTTCGAAGATGGGTGAACTTACAGAATGGAATGAAAATAAATGCAAGGGGGTGTAAAACATAGGATCAGGTCATACAGTAACAGCAAATCAGAGCAGTTGTTAGGTTCAAACCCTGGGAAGCCTGAAGGTAAATTACCTTTTGTAAAAGGAAAAGAACCCATAGTCTCAATTCAATCCTGTGTAGCCTAATATGTTCTTAGCCTTCTTGTCGATAAGGGCTCACTGTTGATTCATACCCAGTTTCTTGTGCACTGTAACCTCCAGGTCCTTTTCTGCAGAAATGCTGCCTAGCCAGTTGGTCCTCAGTCTGTAGCAGTGCATGGGATTCTTCCATCCAACATGCAGGACTCTGTGTTTGTTCTTACTGAACCTCATCAGATTTCTTCCAATTTATCTAGGTTAATCTGTATCCTATCCCTACCTTCCAGTGTAGTTGCGCTGACACTAAACTGGGGAGAGTGGTAAACTTGCTGAGGGTGCAATCCACTCCATTATCCAGAGATCATTAATGAGGATGTTGAACAAAACTGGCCCTGGACTAACCCCTGAGGCACTCTGCTTGATACCAGCTGACAACTAGACATCAAGCCATTGATTACTACCTGCAGAGCCCAATGATCTAGCTAGCTTTCTATCCATCTTGTAGTCCCTTCATCCAACTGGTACATCTTTTATTTCTTATTAAGAGTGGGAGATTGTATCAAAAATTTTGCTAAAGTCAACATATATCATGTCTACTGCTTTCTCCACATCCACACAGCCAGTCATCATAGAAAGCAATTAGGTTGGTCAGGCATGATTTGCCCTTTGTGAACCCAGGCTGACTGTTTCTGATCACCTTCTTGTCCTCCAAATGCTTCAAAAAGTGCTTTGTTTAGTTTTGACAAAGACTTGTTCTAATTCTGTGGCTGCTTTCTTTTGCTGGAAACTCTGTTGCCAAGAAATGAATATGGGACTCTTTAAAGCTTCAATTTCTATGAGAGCTAAAATTAAAAGGTGTATATGTCTAATCCTTTTGAGTCTTCTTTTTGTTCTCTTTCCCCTCCACAGTTTCTTGAGTATATGACCCACTGTTCTTCTAACTTAGGCTGCTGGGCAAAATTCTGCTGAATAGAATAACAGGAGTAAAGTCTCTAAATGGTCTCCATTTTGTGCATGTGCAAAATTTGTGTATGCTTTTTCTGCGCATCTTTCCAGTGCCCCACTAATTTGCCTTGCTGCCTACCAATAGTGACAGCACATTCTGTGACAGTGAGAAATTTTGCCTTCCCTGGTAATTTGCTTTCTTTTAGTATCCATGTCTTCCAATCCTACTGTGGGGATTCTCTCCCCAGGCAGACTGGGGAGAAAAATCAGACCACTTGTTGTTCAGTGTGAAGTTAACTCTCTTCTTGGACCCATGCTATGGTGGTGGTTTCTCAAAGCTGGAAAATTTTAGTACATGTTTTAGATCAGGGGTAGGTAACACCTGGCATGTGTGCTGGGAGTGGCACATGAGCCTGTTTGGGGCAACATGCACTGCCTTCTGAAGCACCCCAAAAATTGCTACTCCTGCCAACAAAAGCAAACCCAGGCAGCTTCTTTCAGGGGTGGCTGGGATACAGGGGGTCCTCAGGCACACTGTGGAAAGAAACTTCCTAGAGCAGCTCCTTTCCATGACATGCTGCTTCTGAAAGGATCCTCTCCAGGTGGCTTCTTTCCATGGCATCTCTGGGGACCCATACACAGGCATGCTGGTGAAAGAAGCCACCCAGAGTGGTTTCTTCCCATGAGTGGCTCCTTTTAGTGGCATGCCTGGGAAGCCTTCGCCTTCCCCTTCCTCCCCCAATTCCAGCAATGGCTGCCACTTTTTTTGGAAGAGGAGGCCACCAGCACTGGCTGAAAGTCGGAGAGTAGGGACTCGGACAAAGGTTGGTTTCCAGCCCCTATCTTAGATACTGAATTTATATCTCCACTGAGCACATGGAACATCTGAAGAGACATGTGAAACAATTCCAAATAGGTTGGCAAGCTGAATAAAACTCCATGTTCAAATTTGGGTTTGGATTGACATTTCAGCCACGGGTACTGGGGAACAAACTGGGAAGAGAAAAATATGTTTTGTCCCACATAACTGTCCTAGCCAAACCTAGAGTAGAATTTACCCTGTAGTGAATGTGTGTCTCAGGGAGGGAAAGTTTTCTGAATACAATGATACACAGTTCCACATAAGAAGCATGATTTTCTAGCTCACAATCTGAGTGACCTTGCTTTAATGGATTTTGAAGGAGTTGTACCTTTATGGCTTTGTGAGTCTCTGTGATGGATGCTAGAAGTAATTTAGTGACAGACATTTTCAAGACTTCCTTCACTTTGATTGCCCTGTGGCAGAGAAGAGAAAGAAGGATTTCAGGAAAGAAATTTATGCTTTTGGTGTAAGTTTTGATTTCTCTTTGAACATCGGGCAGGTGCCCGCTTCCTTTACCTTTGTGTGTTGAATGTCTGGCTGCAAGACAGTAGGAAGATATCCTCTCACTTAGTGAAAAAGCTTTCTACTGAGGAGGAAAGGCTACATCAGTCCTTTAATCCATGCTGTCTTCTTTATGCATGAGGCAGAGCTGGTCTCTGTGGACAGATCTGCTAGCTCTGTATCCTGCCAGTGGCAGGGATCACAAAGGTTACCTCAGTAAAATTGAAACAAGGAAACTGTACTCACAATATTGAATGATAATCTGAATAGGGCTCTAAGGACCAAGCCAAGGTTCCGGATGAGTTGGTTTTGCCTGATGTTAGACGCTGCTTTGAAGACTTTCTTGACTGGCAATTGAGATGTGGACCTTTGGGAACCAGTTTTTAGCCCAGATGATGATATACTTGGGAACGACTGATTTAATCTTTGGTGTGATTTGCTTATTTGAATGCCATTGGCTGAATTTTAGCTGTATCCAGTGATCTCCAACCTTTTGCCAGCAGATGGCACAACACACATAGGTGTGAACTGCAATTGCTGTTTAGAAGTAGGCTGTGATCTACTGGTTGGAGATGCTGTGTCTTTCCAGTAGGTTGGTGGATTTTCAGGGACTCGTCTAGGTTAATTTTTACACTCACCTTTCAAATTGCTAGATAGTGTCTTCCTGTCTCTGGGTGCAAGTTGACTCAGGTCATTCAAGGTCTATCTCATAGACTTTAAGGTCAGAAGGGACCAATATGATCTAGTCTGACCTCCGGTGCAATGCAGGCCACAAAACCTCACCCACCCTCTCCTGTAACAAACCTCTAACCTATGACTGAGGTTTTTAGATCATGATTTTGAAGACTTTAAAGTACAGAGAATCCATGAGCAAGTGAGTCATTACAGCCAGAGTGTGTGTGTGGTGGTGGTGGGGGGGGGGGCAAGGAGTCTTGTGGTACTTACAGATTAACAGATTTATTTATCGCATGGGCTTTCATGGGAGAATATCCTGAAGTGGAATATTCTCCCATGAAAGCCCATGCGATAAATAAATCTGTTAATCTGTAAGTGCTACAAGACTCCTTGGGTTTTTTGCTTTACTAGACTAACACAGCTGCCCCTTTGGAACCCAGCCAGCATGTGGTGTGTGTTTACCATTTGGGTCCAGGTAGGAGAGGTACAAGTCAGTATAACTGGAGTCTCCTGAACTCTCCATATCTTTGGGTCTAGTCTATGATTATCTCCTTCATGGTCTCCACAGAGTGCTTTTCCTGAAGGAATTTCACGTGATGAGCATCTTCACCAGGGACTGCACCCAGAGCTGGCTCCAATCTCAGGATCCCTGAGAAGCAGCAGGTAAATATGTGCTGTGTGCCTAGAACCAGGGGTTGCCTAAAGGAGAGGTCTCAGGTGATGGGTGTGGGAGACAGGGCGTGCTGGAGGAGGCTGAGGGTGGCATTTCTTGGCTAAGGGAAGTGGTATATGGCTCCACAGGTTTTCATACATGTCACTGCTCTCTTATGTGAGGACACCAGAGTCCCCATTGAGGAAAATATATCTTGTCTGCTGGATTGCCCAGCAGTCAGGGTCCCCTCTGGAAGGTGGGATGAGCCAGGGACTTTGCCAGCCCTCTACAACTCAGTCAACAGCGACAATAAGTGACCTGCTGGTGTTACAGCTGGAGCAACGGGCAGGGTGTTGTGTCAAGGATTAGGGGGAGTTGGAGGAATTGGGCTCAGTAATAGTGTGAGCAGAGGCTAGGCAGGAGCCTTTCAATGGACTGTGCTTCCCCCTATGTGTTGAGGATCATTTTTTTGTGTTACAGCAGCACCCAGAGGCCAGGGAGCTGTAAAAGACCTACATCAAAGAGCTGGTCCCTGCCCCGTGCACATACCATGCACTGGCATTTTCTCTAGCGGTCGATAGTCTGGCTTCTCCCTGCCTGGCCACTGCTATGGTGTCTGCTTCCCCAGATGGTGCATATGGGGCTGCCCTTATCTGTGGGACTAGCCCAAGAACTGGTGATCTGCACCTGCCTCTCCTCTTCCCCCATCCCAAGCCACTCTGGGGCTGTCCAGATGCTCTGGTCCTGTGTGCTCAGGGGCAGGTTTCCCCCAGGATGAAAGAAAGTCTAGCATGATCAGAGAAACTGGAATTTCTCCTGCTTCCTTTTGTTCTGCTATGTTTACCCTGGTCCCCATCCCTGGTCTAGCCCACAACTTTGTTGTCCTGCTCCACTGCCCACCATGCCCTGCCCGTCTGACATCTGTGGAAATCACCAGCCCGGGGTTACTCTGCCTGGTGTCTGTGCAGCTTTGGTTCAGAGCTCTGGCCCCAACAGTGTGCTTCCAGCAGCAAACCTCACCCACTCTTCACACAACCCGGTTACTCCTTGCTGGCTGACCTCAATATCTGCCAGCCCCAAATCATCCTACTGTGGGGACCAGCCCTCTCATTGGACCCTTAAGGAAAAGCTTTTTTGTTGCTACAGAGACAGTAAAACATCCCCATCTGTCAGCTTGCTGGTTGCAAGCCCTTTCCTGATCTTGCATAGCACAGCACTCATGGCTTATAATGAAAGCAAAACAAGCTTAAGTGATCCCAAGTAAAAGAGAGAAAGGTAAGATGGTTGCAAGCAAATCTAACTGAAAACACACATTTAAGAGAACAAAATTACTGTAGCAAGATACAGTCTTTGTTTAGGATGGTTTGTCTCCTCCTGGTCATCTTTACAGTTTTTCACTGATGGACCTGGCCAGGACCCTCTGCAACAATCAAATAGCTTTGTTTCTTTCACTTCTTAAAGTGAAAGATAAAGATGGAGTCTCTTGGTCTCCTGTATGTTCTCAAAGGAATTGTCTTGGTCCTAAAAGGCAGAAAGGCTCCTCTTCAGTGTTTCTCTGGGTGCAGTAGGCATGGCAATTCCTGATTTCTGCCTTCGAAGAACTTCAGCCAGTTTAGCTTGATGGCTTTGTTTACAATTTCTAAGTAAACCCGAATTCCTTTGTCAAGGACAAACCTGTTTGTCGCCTTGAGCTAGGTGAGGCTGTCTGGTCTCAGCCATGTTCTAGTCTTATTATACAGAGTGGGTGTGTAACTCCACCTGTACATTGTTATGTACATTTCACAGTGTTCATACTGACCAGCGTGCCAGACCGTTTTTGAATGTCACCTTCTGAAGCATGTTTTGCTCACCTATGACTGCAGCAGTGCATAGGAGGGGGGCACACATGGGACCTGAGCATCACCCCCACCACCCTAGCATGCCAAATGCTTCTATATGTGCAGAGCTGGCTACCATATGCAAATGAGTTGCTTAGTGTGGGACCGCGCAAGGCTGTACTCCAGAAGGGTTTACAAATCTGGGTCTGAAAAATCCCACCTCCTCTTGGGAGCTCCAACATGGCCTCTGTCTCTGACTGCAGCATGTCCCCAAACCATCCTTGGTTCACTTAGTCCCAAAGGGGCTGCCAGGTGTTGAACATGTTGGAAAATCTGGCCAATGAGTGTCCAGGAATCCACCTAGATGCAGCTGTTGTCTGCCCAGATTTCAGTGCAGACAGCTGATAGACAGAGTTGGTGCATTGTGTGACTCCCTAGTGTTGCTGTTCAAACCTTGGAGGACAGGGGGGTTTGCCACGCAGACAACGACCATCTGATACTATGGTTATCATGGCACATGACTGAGTGCTGGCAGGGATCAGTACATGAACCAAGGCATCCATGGCTGCATTGTGACTGGCAGACAGTATTGGTGAGGAGTCAGAACATCCTTAGCTCCTTTGCAGTATATTCTGAACTAGACACAATGCTCCCCCCCCCCCAAGTTTTCAAAGCCTGGACGGCTAGGACTAACAAGCTCTTTGAGTTATATACTCTGTGTTCATTCACTTCTGAAGGGTTAGCCATGTTAGTCTAGTTCAGCAAAACAAACAAGGTGTCCTGTGGCACTTAGACTAATAAATTTATTTATTGCATGAGCTTTCGTGGGAGAAAATCCCACCTTGTCAGATGCTTTGAAGATGAAGTAGGGTTTTCTCCCACGAAAGCTCATGCAATATATAAATTTGTTAATCTTTAAGTGCCACAGGACTCCTTGTTTTGTGTTTATTCAGTATGGGAGCATAGAGATTCTCACGTCTCTTATCTGGCCTCATAGTGGTGCTCATCAGTACAACTCCTAGCTATGCTATTAGCTCACCTGGACTACTCTCTAATATATTCCTGTATTGCAGAGGGGAAACTGAGGCACACAGCAGTGCAGTGACTTCACCAATACCACAAAAAAAGTCAACAGGGTATAGAACTGGAGCCAAATGGAGCAGCTGGAAATAAATCAATATTATTAGTTTAAAGCAAGGAAAAATAGCAGAATAAAGGGAGGGGTTCACAAAAATGTAAAATATTTTTCATTCCTGCTTTGTGGGGGGTGGTTGGCTGAATAGGTCAGGAGGCAGTGCTTTCCACTTCTTCCATGCCATTTGAAGCAATGGAGAATTAAAACAGAGGCTTTGAGAACTAGGCTGATGAGATAAGATGTTGTTTGTGGAAATGTCCTGGATTTCATGGGATCTTCCCTTTTTCATTGCCTTGTGCCTAGACTGTTGGGGGAGTGTTCCCAAAGCTGACCAAACACTTCCAATTGGCAAGGAGGAATAGATGGGGACAGGCAGCAAAGAAGCTCTCGTCAGAATGTGACTAGAGAAAGTGAAACACCTCCCATATTTGGAAGCCAGGTTCTAAACCAGTGGCTCTCAATCAGTGTGTCAGGACACACTACAGCATGGATCGGTTTACCCGTGAATTCGGTTAACGTGCGCTAGCATCATGAACCCCAAAGCTACCAGTTTAACACATATCTAAAGCCAGAAGTTGGCCTAGGCACGGAAACACATGCAATAGGCCTTATTAGCATTCTTTTTCTTTTCATTGCTGTTTTGGTAAGATATATCATGCTTAATTGTGTTGTCACGAAACATACAGTATATATTTTTGATTAGCTGTAATTAAGTGCAATAGATATTTTAGTATAGGCTTCAGTTCATTAAGTGCAATAGATACTTTAGTGTAGGCTTTAGTTCATAATGGCAGGAGAGAAGTGTTAGCGTCTGTACACTGTTGAAGAAAAACCAGCAGTTATAAATTGGGTACATAATGGTGAACCCAAAGCCAAAATTTCTAGAGCTCTTGCGACTACTGAATCAACACTATGAAGTTGGATAAAAAACAAAACAAAGCTGCACAGTTTTGTACAACATGTAGATTCTCAAGTCAGTTTGGAGCAAACATGCATGTGTTATTCAGCAAAGCGTGCTGTAGACAAAGCATTGTGCTCATGGTTTGCCCAAGAGAGAACTAAGGGAACGCCGCTAAGTGGCCCAATTCTCCAAGCCCAAGCAAGTAAATTTGGAACTTTAATGGGTGATGAAACATATCAAGCCAGCAAAGGCTTTATAAGTCAGTTTAAAATGTGCCACATTATTTCCCAAGTTAGCATTTCTGGAGAAAGCCCATCAGCTGATGAGACTGCTGCCAAAATGTGTGCCGCCATATTAAAAACTATAACAGAAACTGAAAATTATAGCGATGAACAAATATACAACTGTGATGAACCAGCTTTATTGACAAAGCTTTTGCTGGACAAAACTTTAGCTTTGAAATATGAAATCCAAAAAACCAGCAGGCTTTAAAAAATAAGACAGTATCACCCTTTTTCTATTTTACATGAACAAGACAGGCAGTCACAAGCTCACACTGCTTCTCGTTGGTCAGTTCAACAACCCTCGGTGCTTTAAGCACCTTAGCAAAACCAGCTGCCTGTCATATGCTAGTAGTAAAAATGCTTGGATGACTAGGAGCATTTTTGAAGAATGTTTCCACAACTCTTTTGGTCCACCTGTTCGTAAATATCTCCTCAAGAAAAAACTTGACTCTAAGGCACTGTTGCTGCTTGACAATTGTCTGGCCCATTCTCCTTCTGAATTATCAGTAGCAAATGATGGACAAATCTGTGTGCTATACCTCCTATTCTACATCAACATTACAACATCAAAAATCCAACCCTTGGACCAAGGCATTATTCAAAATTTTAAAAGCAATTATTGAAGTGAGTTGGTCTCAGAAATGATTTTGTGCGAGTCATCAAGCATTTCTGAATTCCTAAAAAGAATTAAACTTAAAAGAAATAATTTATTTGACAAAACTTGGGATGGCATAAAACAAAAATCTATTGAAAACTGCTGGATGAAGGCTCTCGGGCCAGCTTTTTCTGTTGATGGTTCTGCCTCTGAAATCCCAAACCATAGTGATTCAGAACTGGAATTTGAAGGGTTTACAGAAGAAAACATCCTGCTAACAAAAACACAAATGAAAGAAGACAAAGCTAAATTGCTTTAATTAATTAAAAAAGACTTTAATTTAGACACATCGCCTGAATTCATAAATGACTGGCTAGAACTAGATGAAAATGGCACAACTACAGAAGATCTGACAGAAGCAGAAATAATTGCAGGTTGTGAGGCTGGGTTGGACCATGAAAGTGATGAGGAACGGTTATAGGAAGAAGGAGTAGATGATGATGACGACGAGAATTATGTTGAAAAAGCCACTTCCCATTCAGAAGAGCTAAATGCTGCTGAAACTCTAGCACGATATATGGAGGAACAAGATGCGGAGAATATTCAAATTTTACACCTACGCGGGATGATTTGTGTGAAGTAAAAGAAAGCCAAGCACAAGAAACAGCAGAAAATAACATCTTACTTCATAAAAACTCCATCCCAGATGAACCTGCGGACTGCATAAACTTTATATAAGCATGCTTCTTGGATTATGAACTCTGTGGACTCAATGTGGAATCATGTACATATGTAATATGTCATCTATGGTAATACTGTACCGTAAACATTCAAAATGGATTCCACTCTATTTATTAGTATTGCGCATTGATATGTTTTCATCACTGTTTTCACAGTTAAGTAGGTATGAATTCTTAAATTTGTTTAAATAATTTATTATGTTTTGGTGATTTTTGTGTATTTTTGCATATTTTGTGTTAAAAATCAGATCATGAATTAAAATTTATATCCTTAATTTTGATAAACAAAATTAAGTTTTGGTAGCAGGGTAACCCATGTTAAGGTACACCAACTGCACTGTGTATGGCTTTATTTTGAAAATACCGTACTGTGCTGTATTTTAGGACATTTCACCATGATCCTATTTACATGTCGTCTATTTAACACGCAGTCGCGATGGCTTGTCTCCTGATATCCGTGCATTAACCGAGCCCCACTGTAATTTGTTGCCACACAGCAACAAAGAGTTGGGGGAGGGCAGAATTCAACCTGGGGGAGCGTGGGCTGGTGTGTCCTGTAGGGTCGTGCATGCTGCCAAGCATGTCACAACTCTCAAAAGGTTGAGAACCATGGCTCTGTACAGCCTGCAGAAAAGAGAGTGAGACAAAAAACAGAGACACAAAATCAGCCAATTCCTCAAGCTGCTGCTTTGTCAATCTGCTGAACCCCATTTCCATGGATTGGGTAGGGACCAGTCTTGCAACATGACAAGTATCTCCTCTTCAGGCACTGAACATCTCCTTAAGTGCCTGGAGAAGAGGGGATATTCTGGACTCTGACAGTGAGGCATTAATTTGTCTTCATTAATTAGAAGTTTAAGAACCAGGACTGCATGAGCGAAATTCTTGCAGGGGAAGGAGGGGGTGACACGGCAATAATGGGTGCCCTAGATTTAGTAGCATTCAGCCAAGCTCTCTCACTTTGTGGTAAACAGTCATCCTTAGCAGACAGTAGGAGGGCTGTGCTTTGCTAAGGGAGGTTATGGACCAATTAGTGCATGGCAGTTTCCTTAATCTGACAGGCTCACAGTGAGCAGACTGGTCAAGGCTACCCATGAAGGGCTTGCATGAGGAGAACAGGTGAAGTTCAATGAATGTTAAGTTGTTCCTTGAAGCTACAGCAGCTCACAGGCTTACCTCTTTCCCTGGAAGACAGGGACAGCCTTTGTTTGCAGCCTATTGCTCACTCTGTGTGTTCTCTGTAGCAGGTTTTGAGTGCTATGCAAACCCTGGCTGGGGTCAACAGTTGCTGGCTCAAGGGGCTGTGGCACCATAAGCCAAATTTTGCTTTGGTGCTCCCCCCATCTCATTCATGTAAGCTTAAAAAGATTTTCCAAATTATATTTGCAACCTAAAATTCAAATAGCAAGATCAATTCATTCCTTTAATCTAAATAAAAGTACTACTGATGAACTTAAATTTAATTAACAAGTAGCATTTATCACGTACATATTTAGTAAAATTTCAGCTTCAAAGGGTAACTTTTCGGGCTTTAACAACTGCAAATTGTTGTATCATTTTATCTTGATCTAAGTCTTTGGGGAGGCTAGAATAGGTGTTTTGGGGGCATAGGGGTAGTTGGGGAAAGCTGTGATGGGTGTCTGGGGGACTGGAGTGTGTGGAGAGGCTGGGGTTTGTGTTTCTGCAGTAATGGGGTAATTGGGGTGGGAGAGGCTGGAGTTGGAGTTTTTAATGGTGTTGGAGTGGGGGCTTTGGGAAGGCTCAGGTGGATGGGGCTGGCCATGGGAGGTTGGGATGAACATGCAGGTAATGGGCCTGGTGGGGGAGGCTGGGATGGATATCTCTGGGCAGATGGGAGTGGGTGGCAGAGTCTAGCGTGGGTGTCTGTGGGAATGGAATTAGTGGGGGTTGCAGGGGGTGAATCAAGGGCTTGGAGTGGGCAGAAGCAGCTGTGGTAGATGTCAGTGAGTGGATGGTGGTGGGCAGTGGAGGCTGGGGGAGCCAGAAGCAGGGTGGGGGAGGCTTTGGGAAGGTGTTGGGGGAGGGTGCATTTTGGGCTGCTTGCCCCAGGGGCCAAAATTTGTATTTACAGCTCTGCTGGCAGGAACAGGGACATGGGGCAACTCTGCTCCCTGGCAGAGGTGAGGGAGGAGGCCATGGCTGTGGTAGCTTGGCTCCCTGGCAGTGCGGGCCAGATTATGCCCATGTGGGCCGCATTTGCCCCATGGCGCTGTCGCTGTGCCACTTCCATGCAGCCAGGGGGACCTCAAAAGTTTTTTTGGACTAAAAAGGGGTCCCCAGCCTTAAAAAGGTTGGGAACCACTAATTTTGTGGGAGAAAATCCCACTTCACCAGACACTTTGAAGATGGGGGAACTTACAGAATGGGAGGAAATAAATGCAGGGAAGTGTAAGTCATGGGATCAGGTCACACTGTCATACACTTACCCAAGATTTACACTTCCCCGCATTTATTCTGCCATAATAGCCATATTCTCAATTAGAATTATAATCTAATCAATAAATTAGTAGTTGTTTTATCTAAAGCGGTGTGATCTTTAGAGGTTGTAAGTAAAGAAGGTTGGGCACAATCCATTTCTTTGTTAAATGGACGGACTTGAGTAGGTGGTGGTTGGGGGGGGGTCCCAATTGCTGTAGACAGTGGCTCCTGGTGTGTAACTGGGGCTGGGGGTGCTTGCTGGGGGACCATCCCCTGAGCAGCCAGAGGGCAGACACCCACTGCTTGGGACGAATACATGCAAGAACCTGGAGTGGACTGACTCTGGAGTGAGTGGTCACTAGGCAAAGGGGGGCGAATCAGGATTCAGGAGTGGGAATCGGGGGTGGAGGGTCACAGTGGCACACCAGACCAGATCCGGGGAGTGGCCTTTCACAGTGGCATTCATGAGAGAAACATAATAAAAATGAGTCACAAGTGATCACAAGGAAATAAAAGGTAAAACACTCCCCCCAACCTTCTGAGCAGAGGCAATCCCATTGTCTCTTGTGATACACCTCAGTTAGCACCTCTTTGCTGCTTCCCTTCACGCATTCCCTTGCTGTTGGGAGATAACTAAGCCATAGGAAACATTGTTGTGAAATAGCTTTCACCTCCCCAGAGATGGCTGCATTCCACAAAAGGAAGAAACAAATTCTGGGCCACTAGGGCTGATGACATATAACAAGTACTATGTGATTCTTTCTGCCCTCTATACTAGCTCTTTCTTGGGGAGAATTAAATTCAGGACAGATGACTGAGAGATGGACCATGAGACATGGGTGTAGGAGTTTAAAAAGTAATTAAAATTGGTTTGCTAAAACCCTGGGAATAGACTGTCCTGCCCTCGGCTTCAAGGGGGTGGCCAGAATGGGATGTGGTGGTTTTTTTCCCCCCCACCTCTAAGGTCCCCATCAATTTTATAAGGTAGCATGGTCTAGTGGCTAGATCACTGCACTGGGACCGAGGGGATTTAGGTTCAATTCCAACCTACAAATGAACGGGCATAGACACAGTGGGACACCAAATAGAAACTTTATCTGCCCATGGCCTGGCCGCCAGCTCTGCAGGGAGCCCAATCTCTTCCCTAAGCTAACCCACCTGCTGGCTCCCAGACTCTCCCCCAAACTTGCCCACCAGTCAGGCACCATCTCCTCCCATCCAGGGATCTCCCTAACATACCGCCTACACCCCCCTGAATTTCCCAACCCTCCCCTGTTGTCAGCTAGTAACAGTGTTACACCAATTTGGTGAGCACCCCAACACTCCCCATACCTCTACTAATTTCATGTGCCGGGGAAGCTGCTGCCCCCAACTGCTCCCTTCGCTAGCCCAGCAGGCACCATCTCCCCTGGGCCCCAAACTGAGTTCTTCCCTACCTGCTGGTTCCCTCCAACACCCCACTGGTCCTTCCCCTCTGACCTACCCCCTGCACTGGGCTGAGCGCTGACTTCCCATCCCGATCCTTCCCACCCAACAGGGTCAGTTCCCCCCTTACCTGGCCCAAGGTTGCCAGTCCCTGGAGCTGCCACCTTGCTTCCTGTGTGTGTGGCCACATGGCTACTGCCATGAGCATGCACCTGAGTGGCATGATCAAGGGGGATGGAGATCTAAAAATTCCCCAGCCTCAGCACAGCACCCTGCCATAGCCTAGGGGCTGTCTGGGACTGCTAACTCTAACACAAAAACCCCACCCTCAGACTGGGGAACAGCGTCTCAGAGGCAAGGAGGGCCAGCCCAGAGGTGGGGATCCCCTCTCCTGCCCCTCCCTTGGGCCAGCTTGTCCTCTCTAGGGGTGGAGTGGGCCAACCCAGAGGCAGGGCGACAGAGGAGAGCCCAGCCCGCATACCAGTCTGCAGTTCTTGGCTCAAGGGAGGGGCAGAGCAGGAGTGCAGCGTCTGCTTGTCGGCCCCACTCACAGCAACTGTCACCTGGAGCCACTCCTGTCTCTTGCCTCATAGACAGGCTGGCCTTGGTTGCTACTCAGATTGCATCTGTAGCTTCAGGGACAGTCATCACTGGCATGAGAACTGCAGGGTCCTATCCTTAATTCTGAATGACATGAGAGAGGCTGGCTGTCATCCTGTTTGCTTTCAATCTTTGGGTCAAATCCTCTGCTTGCATAACTTCACTGCTGTCAGTGGAGTTATTCCAGAAGAGAATTTGGCCCATCCTCACTTTCTAAATGAGCCTTTCCCCGTGATCAGCCTCTCCTGATGATGCCAGAGATTGTTTCAAGGGATCTCAGAGGGTGAAAGGAAAGTTTTGGCGCTAAGTTAAGATGAAAGCGCAAAAGCAAAATGAAACGGGAATTCTTGAAAAGCTGAACCCAAGAAGGGATGTTATTCCAGCAGAAGAGTGAAGGACTGGGACCTTTATGGGCTGATTTACTGTTTCCTTAGGCAAGGGGTCTCAAACTCATGGTCTCCGAGCCGCATACAGTCCCACCAGTTATTTCTTGTGGCCCACAGCCACACTATCATTATCAATATTTGCAAAATGTTATAGGAAAAGGTTTCAGTGGTGTGGCCCTCAGGCTAACATAACAGTCCTCCTGCAGTCCTTGTGGTGATTTGAGTTAGAGACCTCTGCCTTAGCCATATTTCCAAGTCTTATTGTGGCATTTAGGGGTAGTAACTTAATTGCCAGAAAGGAGGAGAAGCATGCCTATTGGGTCAGGAACCAGGGCCGGCCACTCTGCCTGCCCAGTCACCAGCCACCCAGTGAGTGCAACTGGTCACAGCAGACCTAGCTAAGGTGGTCAGGTGCTGTGTGGTTAAGCCCAGCAGCTGCACAGGATTGTGGCTGCTCAATGCACAAGCCTATAGATTCTCTGCCTCCTGGCACTTGCCGTGCTCCTACTGAGACTAAACTCTGCACCTGGCTTTGTTCCAGTCCTGTCCAAGCCTCACTGCTGCCTTGACCCTGCGCTTTATCATTGAGTCTCCGACTTCAAGTGCTGACCGTTGTGCCAGCCACTGGTTCTGACCTTCTATGACCTGCTCATCTGACTGATTTGAGCTGCCCCAAAAAGAAGGGATCATACAGGGGAATATGATGTGGCTCCATTGGGTATGGATCCCAACAAGACCAACACCTATCTGAGGTGGTTGATGCCCTCTTGAAGTGGTCCTGCAAGGATGAGTCATAGCACCTATCAGCTCAAACCTGATCCCCCTACTAAGCAAAGATTCCATGGCCAGATAAATTTTGGGATGAGATCAAGGATGAGCTTGCATGGGCAAAGCCACTGCTTGGCCTGCACAACTTCATCGAATTATATCTCAGATTGTCTGATGAAGTGATGCTAAGTGCTGTCACCCATGCACCACCGCTCATCTTGGACTTGCAAGGAAATGAGCATTCCATGGCGGCAACTAGAGAGGCAAGTGGCTTGGACTTCTAAGAAGTCATATAAGCACTAGTCCCTGTCTTCACAGAAATATTGAGTTCCCAGGAGAAAATCCAGGAAAACATCTTAATTTAGCCACAGTCTTAAACTAGCTGAATGCCCTAAAATATATACCAATGTCACTATTAAACCTGAACTTGTTGCTGAGATTTTTTTTTTTTTTTTTTTTGCTAAAAATCATCAAGACTGGAGGAAATTGTAGCCAAGAAACTAAACGAGGACCAGCCAGAGTTATGAAGCTGTGGGAATTTGCTGGTAATGCAAATACATTGAGCAGGGGAGAGAGAGAATTAAAGGGTAATGCCTGTCAACTGGGCTCTGGTCACTAAAACCATATAGCCACCCTCTGGCAAGAGTACAATGAATATTACAATCTTTGATTCATCAGGGGGCATTATCTTAAAGCCATCCTGTCCTACCTTATCCAAGCACTTTCTACAGAACCTTTTTAAATTATTTGTTAATCTACAGCCAAGAACATGCTAGTTTTATTCATGGTACCAGCTGATTTTAGTGATCTGTGGCTACAAAATTCAGTTCTTCTTTTGCCAACGCCTGTGGTGTTCTCATTGAAATCCCAATTATTAGTTTTATTTCTGACCAGCATGAGTTGCTGCTGGTTGGGGTTGTAAGGAATCTCTACTGGAGAGTTTAGAAAAGTAGCAGCAATACTCTGCAGCTTTACAGATGATGTTATCCAGTTTCCAGATGGGGAAGAGCAGGGGTTTAAAGTAAGGTGGAATGCACTGGAACACAGTTCTGGGGCCCCCTCTTCTTAAGCTGGCAGTGTTCTGGGGCCCCTAAAAAGAGAGGAATGTGCTGGAACACTGCTTTCCGGGGCCCCGCTAAAAATAGCATGAGCAGCTGGAATGCAGCATTCTGCTGGTGCCACCTTAAACCCTGCTCCACCTTAAGCCCAGCCAGCAGAGAGCTGCAGCAGGCTGGGAGTTTGTGACCTTCCCTCTGCAGGGCAGAGCAGCTTGTGGCTGGAAGCAGCTTCCAGCCAGTCAACCAGCATGCAAACAGCAGAGGTAAGGGCTTTGGGGGTGGGCTGCTGGGCTGTGTATGTGTCTGGAGGTGGGTATTGGGAATGGATACTGGGGGGCCCACCCATGCTGGGGGGTTCCAGGGCCCACCAAATTATACTTTAACCCCTGGAGAAGAGTGAGATTGAGTCTTGCCTAAGGCCATTATACACACAAGTCTTGATCACCAGTTCCCAGCTCCACCTGCTAAATCGCATTGTTTCTCTGTCACTTGTAGTCTCAGGAATAAAACTACTTACAATTATCTTGCTTTCCTTTCTTGCGCCCTATCTATATTCTCCCCATCCCTTGCAAGCAAGCCAGCAGAAGGTTGCTACTTTCTTCTCTATGAATGCCACCTGCCCACATATACTATCTGCTGGCTTGCATAGGGTTAGTCTTGCCACCTTATAACCATGGCTAAATGGAGCCATGTGTCCCGTGGGACAATCTACTCACTCCCTGTGCCAGCTGTTATAAGGGGTTATGCTACCCTATCAGTGCAGCTGCCTGGTAATCACTGCTGTGAACAGAAAATGGATGTGGAAATACTCAGCACGTCTAGCCTATGGGTATCCACACTGGCAAATTATTTAGCCACTCCCAGAAAGGGTGACTCCCAATCTCTCTGCCTAACAAGATAGGGAAGATGTGGGGAATCACAGCCTATGAGGGAAGGACAAAGTTAGAAGAATCTCTGTAACTTCCTGCTACAGACTAACCCAGCAAAGCCAGGTCTGAGTGTTCTGCTGCTCTAGGCAAATCAGCAAACGCCCACTCCTCTCAGCTCTGTGCCACAAACACTTCATGAGTTGCTGGCCCCAATTATTTGCTTGGTGTCCCCCAGCTCCTGAATTGTTCTATTTAGCAGGACCAGCCCAGAAGCAGAGTACACATAAGGCTTTCCACATAGCAGGACCCAGACTTATTTTGAAGGTGCATTTTCATCTCTAGGTACAAGAGAGATAGTTAAGAGAAAAGAAGTCAAGCTCTTGTGGTGATTCAGGCAATATCTGGTAGCAGAAGAGGAACAAAGCCTGTTGACTAAAACAAACAAGGAGTCCTGTGGCACTAACAGACTACCAAATATATTTATTGCATGAGCTTTTGTGGACAAAATCCCACTTCATCGTGTAACAAGGGACTCTGGCCTTCCTCAGAGCCTGGGCCAGAGAAAGGGCCTGAACGCTCTCTCTGGCCAGACCCAGGCATTACAAGCCTGAAGCCCCAGAAGCACACAGGTGTGGCTAGGGCAGGAAGGGGAAGTATAAAGAGTTGGCCCAGCAGCTCAGTTGGGGTTTAGCTGTCCTAGAGGAAGGATGCTCCCTCTGCCAGGCTGCTAGCCTGGCAATACTGTGGCTCTCTGGCCAGAGGGACCCCTGCCTACTGAGCCAGAGACCCCACACAGTTTGCCTGGACCTAAAGCCTGGGAAGAAATGCTGTGGACTGGGGTAACTATCCTAGTCAGCCCCATAGCCCTGAGGGGATGCCCCTTCCAGGGGATCCAGGGGGAGTTGCAGACTCTGAGGACCTGCTTGGGCCCTGGGATATGGTGAGACCACAGGCTGCATGGGGCCATGTGACTTAAAGGAGTTGCTTTCAGCTGAGGATCCCTGTGCCCCTGAGGAACCCCCAGGTGTGGAGGGGCCTTGCAACCTAGAGGAGCTGCCTTCAGCAGAGGAACCTGAGGCCTTCCCAGACCTACCAGCCCTGGATGGTGAAGAATTTGTGGGGATTCCCTGGGTGATATACACGCTGGACCCAGAGGAGCCCCTCAGAGACAGGTACCTAGGCTCAGGGTGGGAGGAAGTGGCCCGGGGGTTGCTGAACCTGGTTCAACCAGAGACTGGCTCCTACAGGGGTCAGCATGTTGCGGCAGGAGCCCTGCTGACCCAGTGACTGGCCACAGTCACTGATAGGCAGAGTCGTCCTTAAGGGGGGCCAAGCGGGGTAACCACCCAAGGCCTTGCACTTTGGGGGGCCTCATGCTTTTGGGGGTCCCACACAACTGGCGGGAGTAAGGGAGCAGGGACCTTCTTCAAGCTGAGGAGCTAGTCTGCCCAGGGAGCAGCTCCCGCTGGTCAGGGAAGGGGGAAGGGAATTGGGACAGGCAGTGTTTGTTTACAGTAACTTGACTTAAGTAGCCACCTTCCCACAACTGCTCCCTGAGGGGAAAAGAAAGGGCAAGTGTTGAGATAAAACTTATGGAGCCAGCCTCAGTCAAGCAAATGGGGACAAAGTCAGGAGAATGTCACATCCCCAACATTTACAAATCAGGATCTTCTCTTTGAATTTACATCAGCATCTCTTGAAAGCGTTTGAGATATTAAGGAACTTTTTTCCTTCTACACTTTTCAGTCTTCAGGGATGTTGTTAGAGATGTAGCTGGGACATCAAGACTTCAAAGAGAAACAGCTGAACTTGAATTAATATGCAAGCTAAATTCTGTGAAAGCAGGACTTAATCGAGACTATGGGTTCTTTTCCCATTACAAAAGGTAATTTGACTTCAGGCTTCCCATGGTTTGAACCTGAAAACTGCTCTGATTTGCTGTTACTGTATGACCTGATCCTATGTTTTACACCCCCTTGCATTTAGTTTCACTCCTTTCTGTAAGTTCACCCATCTTCGAAGCATCTGAGGAAGTGGGATCTTCTCGCAGGAAAGCTCATGCAAAAAATAAATCTGTTAGTCTTAAAGTGCCACACAACTCCTTGTTTGTTTTTTTTTTTTTTTTACTGGACTAGACCAACACGGCTATCCCTTTTGAAATGTCTTTTTGAGCAAACTTCTCTGTGCAGATAATGATCTATTATACCTGAGAGAGAAGACCCCAGGCTAGCACTTATATGGAAATACTGGGTTTTTAGGGTTAATGGCCATCAATCAATACATTAAAGAAGCTTTTTGTCCTTCCTTCTGCACTGTAAGTATGTCCCATTGTCATTGATTGCAGTCAGAGCACCAGTTCCAAAGCATGGCAAAGAGGAAAGCAGCTGTGGCCATGTGGGTCTAGTTTAGCAAAACAAACAAGGAATCCCTGACATAAAATAAACAAGGAGTCTTGTGGCACTTTTACAAGCTAACAAATAAATAAATCTTTAAAAGTGCCACAAGACTCCTTGTTTGTTTTTACATCAGGGTATCTGAGAGGAAGCCAAAAGACCCTTGTTTCTTCCTCTCATCCTCAAACAGTACCTGAGTTTCATTACTTAGATCACCTGCAAAGCAATGAGGAATGTATGAATACATATATTAAAATAAGACAGGAAAGGAGAGAGTCAGGCAGCATAAAGGAAATAACATGCATTAGACAATTGGAATCCAGTGAGAGGACCTGGATTTATTTCTTGATATTATCCAAAAATAGCATCTCTCTCTCTGAATTTTCAATTTAACAAAAATTTGATCCAAGAAAAATTATTAAACTTGTAAAATTGTGTGCCCATCTTGAACAGAAAACCAGAACCACAAAGAAGAGTACCTCCAGATGCTCCTGTCCACTTGGCTGTGAGGTTGATAAAATATCACCATGACACATTCAGTATTCCAAGGAGCTGAGGCAAAAATACAATGTCTGCTCTATGCCTGTCCGAAAAGATGACAAGGTCCAGGTTGTCCGGGGATGTAACAAAGGCCAGCAGATTGGCAAGGTTGTTCAAGTATACATTAGTACTGCCTATTCCAAACATCAAAAATAGTCACAAGTCTGGATTAAATATATCATTAAAACTCACTTAAAAATAAAGAGATGTTTAAAGAAATAATAAATGAGGGGGAGCTATTTTCTTTGACTTCTGGGTTTTGAGCCTTTAGGATAAAGTCAGGTCATGTTTTTCTGCTTATCTCTGCAACTTTTTAGCCTGAGGGCTAGGCATTTATGATTTTATTAAAGAAAAATTGACACTGCCCAGTGTTCCCTCTAAGCTGATGATGCAGCTGAACAAGTTATGGGTGCACGTGGGGAGCCAGCGGGCAGCAGGGAAGAAGCCCGTTGGGGCCTGGAGAACCAGCAGGGAACTTGCTCAGCTGCATCATCAGCTTAGAGCAGTGGTTCCCAACCTTTTTCAGGTTGGGGACCCCTTTGTAACCAAAAAAAAAATCTTTGCAGACCCCCACAGCTGATTATGTAATCTGGCCTGCACGGGTAGACTCTGGCCCGCACCAGTGGGAGAGCTGGTAAACAGCACTGCCACCATCATTGCCCGCACCACTGGGGAGCTGAGCCGCAGCAGCTGTGGTCCCCTGCCCTTGCCCTGCTGCGGAGCTGCTGTGGCTCCATTCCCCTGCCAGGATCCGGCCACAGGAGGGGAAAGGCAGACCTGGCAGGGAGCATCAGGGCTGTAGCTGGATTCTGGCCCCAGGTAGGGAGAGGCTCTGCAGACCCCCTGCAATGTGTCCGTGGACCTCTGTGGCTCCCTGGACCACAGGTTGGGAACCACTGGCTTAGAGGGAACATTGCCTGGAAAGTTTAAAATGGGGGGGCCCCCCGCACAAACTGATTTGCCCTGCTGATAGGGCCCTGGGCTGGGATGCAGTGGTGTCAGGTAGGCCTGCGTCCCCCTCCCTCCCCCTTTCCTTGTGAGCCTCTTCTTCTTTTGCCAACCACTTGGAGTGTGAAAACTGACTCTGCGGCCAGCCTGCCTCACCTGGAGGCTGGGGCTGCTGACAGTGCAGGTCTATTTCCAAAGGGATAGCCATGTTAGTCTAGTCCAGCAAAAATACCAAGGAGTTGTGTGGCACTTTAAGACTAACAGATTTATTTTTCACATGAGCTTTCGTGGGAGAAAATCTTTGAAGCATCTGACAAAGTGGGATTTTCTCCCACGAAACCTCATGTGAAAAATAGATCTGTTAGTCTTAAAGCGCCACACAACTCCTTGGTATTTTTGCAGGTCTAGCCTGCCCCTTTAATTCCAGCAGGGGGCACACTCCCAATGGGTTGGGAGGTGTGGGCTCTGACAATCAGATGCTTTGAAGATGGGGGAACTTACAAAATGGGAGGAAATACATACACTTCTGTGCATTTAAGTCATGGGATCAGATCATATTGTATTGATTAAAAGGGACACAAACCTGTTGAGGCAGGAGGGAAAGAGAAACAACAGAGCCAGGAGTAGACAGGGCCATAACTACAGTGGGGCCAATGGGGCTTTGCCCTGGACACGCTGGAGCTGCTCAGTAGAGCCAACCATTTAAAAGGCATGTTTTGCAGCACTGACCCCAAGCGCTGCTAATGGCAAGGGGCGCGTTCTGCTCGGAATGTGCCCGAGGCGGTGGATCGCCATGTTACAGTTCTGGGAGTAGATATCAGAGGAAAAAGGTTTATTTGAGGAGGAGGGTCACAAAGGGTCGGATTCCCCCTTGCCTAGTTCATGGCTTACCAGAATGGACTGCCTGTACTGAGAAAGCAAGGTGGCATACAGGAATAGGCTTTACACGAGACAGGCAGCACCAAGCGAATACACAATTGACTTTCTCTACCCAGCCCCTGTGTTTCAAAGGCATATAAAGCCAGGAAAGACTTGGAAACAGTGAATTATGGAGCACATCAGAATAGTTAGGGAAAGGAGGACAAATTACCCAGTAAATACAGGAAAAATATTATCCCTTATAGGTTCTATCTCATTAGCATCTGAGTTGGAATTGTCTCACTGTCTAGGCTTAATGTCCTCTCTAACCCATTTCAAATCTAAAAAATGGCCAGGCAGCCACAACTAATGGGTTCACATTTATCCAGCAGTTTTTTTGTTTTATTTTTTTAACTCTAAAGCCCTTTTCAAACTATATTGGTACCATGGAAAGGCAATCATCCTTGGAATAGAAAGCAGTCTATAAAACTGTGAGGGGGAATGAGGTGAGGACTATAAAAAAAAAAAAAAAGACACATGGGCAATCCCCTTCTTTAATCTCTGATTTTGCTGAAGAGCAAAGAGGTCACTTTTAAAAGCCTTAATTAAAAGATCCCACAGGTGTCTTGTACTGAATTTATCTCCTTCAGATGAAATGGTTGAAGATCTGAGCTGCTCCTGCAGAGAGTTTGAACCTGCAGCACTAGAGAGGAAGGAATGAGAAGCCTGTATTTTAGGCCATTGAAGTCACTTCTTTGGTTACACACAGATGAGAGAGGGGCAGCCCTACAAATATTTATTGCTTCCCTGTTGTGAAAGCTGCAGCTCAGATCCCCAAAGATATCTACAAACAAGGAATCCTGTGGCACTGTTAAAGACTATTTATTGCATGAGCTTTTGTGGGAGAAAATCCCACTTCATCGGATCTTTGAAGATGAGGGAACTTACAGAATAGGAGGAAAATGAATGCAGGGAAATTTGTCATAGGATCAGGTCACACTGTAACAGCAAATCAAAGCAGTAGTTAAGCTTCGAATGCTGTGAGACAGCACAGAGGAAGATAAGGTCAAATCACCTGTTGTGGTGAGAAAAAAGTCCTTATTTAGTCCTGAAGAGACAGGATCAAATTTGTATATGAATTCCAGTTCTGCAGTTTCTCTTTGGACCATTGGGTTGTTGTTCATTTATTTGAGCACTTTTATTAGAAAATCATCAATGGAATGATCAGGAAGATTGAAGTGCTCACCTACTGCTTTTTGAATGTTATGATTTCTGATGTCAGACTTGTGCCATTTATTCTGTGCACAGAAGCTGTCCTGTTTGTCCAATATACAAGGCAGGGGACCATTTCTGGCACATGATGGCATAAATCACACGAGTGGATGAGCAAATGACTGAGGGCTTGATGGAGTAGCTCATTTGATTAGGTCCTGTGATGGTCTCTCTTGTGCAGATATGTGGGTAAAGTTGGCAGTGATTTGTTGCAAGGGTATGTGCAACAAGCAAATGAATAACACGTTCCTCTGTATGCTGTTCCCCAGTGTTTGAATCTTAACTACTGCTTTGATTTGCTCTTACAATGTGACCAGATCTCATCACTTACACTTCCCTGAATTTATTTCCTCCCATTCTGCAGGGGCGTCGCTGGGGGGGCGAGGTACCCGGGGCACGGCCCGCAGGTCCCACCCCCAGCCCGCAGGCCCTGTCCCCTGGCCGGAGACAGGGTTGCGCGCTGCTGTGCTGCCATGGATGGCCGGGCCCTGCATCCCCGGGTGGGCCCGGGGCCGCCGGGGACAGGGCTGCTGCAGCCGCCGGGCCCTGGATCTCCAGCCCAATCGGGGCACATGCCTGGGTGTGCCCAGCACGAGTGACGCCCCTGCCATTCTTTGTTTCCCCATCTTCAAAGCATCTGAGGTGGGATTTTTCTCCACAAAAACTTATCATAAATAAATTTTAGTCTTTAAGTGCCACAGAACTCCTTGTTTGTTTTTACTGAATTAGACTAACACAGCTGCCCCTTTGGAACTTGCCAAATATTAAGTTGCCTAACTTCCATTGATTTCAATGAGAGCCAAGTACCTAAACACTTCTGAGGATCTGGGCCTGCATCACCATCTGGCTGAAATGTTTGGGAAAGTGTTATTCACAAAGAGAATAATGGGGGCGGAGGGGGGGGGGGGGAGAAGGACGTCAGGCAACTTTCCCCATTCTTTGTAAACTACCTGTTCCCTCAATCCAACCAGCTGTAGCCTCCCTGTGGGGAAAGATCCAAAGGGGTAGCCATGTTAGTCTAGCTCGGTAAAACAAATGAGGAGTTCTGTGGCTCTTGAAGACTAACATTTATTTATTGCATTAGCCTTTGTGTGAGAGTATCCCACCTTGTCAGATGCTTTGAAGATGGGGAAACCTACAGAATGGGAGGAAATAAATGCAGGGAAGTAAGTGATGAGATCAGGTCACACTGTAACAGCAAATCAAAGCAGTAGTTAAGATTCAAAGGCTGGGGAAGTGTCTGATGAGGTAGCACTTTCTCCCATGAAAGCTCAGGGAATAAACTTGTTAGTCTAGGTTTTCTTTCCTGTGGGGAAAGTATTTCCCTTCCTCCCTATAGTTTCCTGTGGTTTGCATTATCATTTGCTGAATATATCTTTGGATGACTTTCCTGCTTTCTTCCCTTTCCATAGGAATTTCAAACATAATGCCCAGTAGTTGCATTGTGCACTCTGAGAACTGAGCAGGGACCAGATAGTGCAACTGTTTTCCAGGCTTTTCTTATTCCACTCTCCCTTCTGTCAAACATCTGAGTTGCTCTTCTAGCCAATTGTCCTGTATCCACTGTTTGGTTTGCAATTATTTTTTAAATGCTATTTTGGTGCCTGCTAAAAGCAACAGCAAATAATGCCAGCTATTCCTGGAATAAGAGCTTAACCGTAGGATATAATGAACCTCCCCTTGAGCAGCCAACCACACAACAAAAATCATTGGCCCAGGAGCAGTGGTCTTGGCCTAAATGTTGGACTCAGATGTGTTACAAATGGTAGAGATCCTTTAAAGTTTTGGCCTAGAGTGGAGGATGGGATGATGAGGACAAATAGTAAGAGATTCTCAGTCTGGGGGACAGCTGGAATGGCACAAACAAGTGTCAGCGTCACAGCCAGCCTGCCTTTGCTACATTGGAGGGAAGACCACCTAGATGGGAGGGAAAGTCCCAAGGCATCCTGCTATGGAAAAACCTGAGATCTGGTTAGGACACCAGATCAAATCCACTCCAAGTTAGTAGCAATTGAGAGTCATGGCTGCTCACTGACCTACGTGACAACGGATGAGTCTTAAAGGGAGTTCTTAGCGGACAGATGCCCACACTGCATGAAACAGTGACAGAGCTGGCATTCACTGGCACCTTTATGGGCAGGCTCAGTGTAGAGAGGCTCTTAAGAGACAGAATGGCGCTGGAGCATGAATTGCCTTTAGACACAGTCTCTTCAGGGCAGCTTAGAAGGGGGAGTTTTGTCAGCACTGTCTGCATTGTTACCTTTTTGGAATTGCAGCACAGAGGGTGGGATTGGCAGAAGAGTAAGGGAGTAATATGCCTAACTGACAGCCTTAGGCTCTGCTGAATGTTTTTTATTACACATCTTGTTGAGGTTCCTAGTAGCTCCACTCACAACCTAGGAATGAATTGTGTTAGGTGCTAAACAAAGATGGCACAAAACAACTGTCTTAGTCTTAAGAATGGCTAATGAGGGCTTAATTCCAGCCTTCATTCACAATGAACAACTAGAAAAGGAAAAAATGCCTAAGGGCTCCTCTTGTGAGTGAGTCTTGGGCCCTGATTCAGCTAGGTACTTAAGCATCTGTTTAATGTTAAGCACAGGAATAGTCCCCTTGCTTTTAGTGGGAGTAATCCTGCTCAAAGTCAAGCAGGTGGCTAAGTTCCTTGCTGAATTGGGGCCTTACTGCAGGTTTTCTGGATCTAGAAACAATTCAGGGGACTCTAAAAACGAAAGCCAATAAGAAATATTTCAGCAAATGTTTTAGGAATGAAGAACATTACGGAGGATTTGAGAGATGTGCCTGATGTCACAGAACACTGCTTGAAGTTGAAGAATAATATAGGGCAGTGATGTTCAAACTTTCTGGGGGGACCTAGTTGGAAAAAAACAATTTAGGCCCATGACCCAACAATGACATCTTTTGGCAATGCATTCCAGTTTTCCAGCAATGGCAGCAGGATGGCACTGCAACCCAGTAGCCGTGGATTTGTGACCCAGTACTGGGTCCTGACCCATGGTTTGAAACAGTGATCTAGGGAATATACTTTTGCTATTCTTAGTAGCAGGAGAAGCATGCATTAAAAAAACCATCCCCAGGACTCCTTGATTGGTTTCCCCCCCCCCCTATAAAACAAATGGCTTCATGCACATAGACTAGTCCATTGAAACTCAGTAGTAACTTTTGGGGAAAATGTACATGCATAACAACACCACTACATTCAGCTCTTCCTGGGAAAGAGGGTAGAATACCAGGAATTTATTTATTAATTCCTCTTCCCCTCCACTGTCTTTTGAGATCAGCTGCATAATCAAACACAGAGGGCACCTGCATCCCAAGGTGCATGTGACACTATCATTGCCTAGCACCTTGATTTATTTAAAAAAGTAATTAGGGGTTACCCCCAGCTTGGGAGTCTCCCCACGCATCCTTATCTGACTCTTCCTTCAGAGTGTGAGGTTGTGGCCGGGCCCCCTGCCTGTATCTGTGGACTGCAGCAGTGCCCAGAGCACTAATGACACGGGGGTCTGATCGCACTCAGCTGAAGTCAGTGAGGGAGGGCAGCAGGGATCCCAATTATGTGACTCTCTCACCCCCTCCTGTCAATTCCCGCAAGCCTGGCAACACACGGGTGGGGATTTCTGGCGAGTCCTCGGCTCTTCTTGTCGCCCTGTGGCACTTGAGCGCTGCAGCCGGGGGTTCCTGCTGGATCGCAGCGAGGGGCCCCTTGGCGCACAAACCAAATCACTTCCCGGGAGGAAATCACCTCCTCCTGGAGAACCACCGCAGTGGAAAAACCCTGCTCTCCTCTCGCCTGTTTCTTGAGGAGAGACAGCAGGGGTCACCCCATGAAAGGAGCCATTTTCTCTTCCGCGGCTTAGGGATTTGTTTAGCAGCAGTGGAGGGGGGTCCTGCCGGGGCGGGCGGGAGCCCCATGGCGGGGCTGCAGACCCGGCTCCTCGTCCCGCCGCCGCGGGGAGAGCCGAGCTGCCCCTTGCCCCGGGCAGTGCCGGCCGGCCGGGCCGCTGGCAGCCCACGTGTGAGCCCGGGGCGCCCCGGCCCGCTGCTCCTGGCGCGCTGGCTGCGGGCGGGCGGGGCGGCGCGGCACTGCGGCACCGGGCGGGGGAAGCCCCGAGGGGGCGGGCAGCCCCCGACACCTGCCGGCCGCGGATGTGGCGGGGACTCACCTGCTCGCGCCGTCCGGGGTCTGGCGCTGAGATTACGCCGCTTCCGGTCCTCCCGCGCCGCCGTTCCCCCTCCCGGAGCGGCAGCCCCCCAAATGGCCCGGCCAGATGCGGCAGCTCCGCCGCCCAGCGCCGCGCCTGGAGGAGGCTCCGTGCGCCGCCGCCGCCAGCAGCAGCAGCAGCAGCAGCAGCAGCGCCCGCCCCGCCGCGCCTCCGCCGCCGCCGCCGCCGCAGCCCCGCAGCCGCCGGCATGAGGCAGGCTCCGGCCCCCGGCGTCTCCATGCTGCTCCTCGGCGTCTCCCTCGCCTGCTACGCGCCCAGCCTCAAGTCGGTGCAGGACCAGGCGTACACGGCGGCCGTGGTGCTGGAGGGCAAGGTGCAGGCGCTGCCCGCCCCGCCCGGCGGCGGCGGCACTGGCAATGGCACCGGCCCCCGCGAGCCGCCCGGCGCGGTGCTGGTCAAGGTGCTGGACCTGTGGCCCCGCAACAGCGGCGGGCTGCAGCGCGAGCAGCTCATCAGCGTGGGCAGCCCCGGCTCCCCCGCGCCCTGCTTCAAAGTGAAGCGCAACCATCGCTACATCTTCTTCCTGGAGCCCACCGAGCAGCCGCTGGTCTACAAGGCCGCCTTCGCCCCGCTCGACACCAGCGGCAAGAGCCTCAAGAAGGACGTGGGCCGGGTCCTCTGCGCCGACTGCGGTGAGTTGCGGGCACCGGGCGCAGCCCCCTTCCTCCCCTCCCCGCTGGGGCTGCCGGCCGGAGACCTGCCCCCGGCGGCTGCACGGCGGGGAAAGTTGTGTTTTCCCTGCCTGGGGAAGGGTGCACTTGGTGATTTGGATGTGCTGCCTTTTTGGACAAGACCCTTCGTCTGCACGTTGCAGTCGGCGTGGCGTTGTGCTCGTGTAAACAGCGCCTGCACCGCCTCCCCGTCTTCACTGAGCCCGCTGGCTGCGGCTTGCCTCTCGCGGGCTGGGGGTCTCCGTGTGGCTCGGTTTGGTTTGCCAGGGCGGCTGGGCCAGGTTGCTGCTTTGCGGGGAGAGCGAGAGCCCCAGCGGGGTGATGCTGGGTTTGGTAACTCGCTCCTCTGGCACCTCGCTGGCGATCCGTGGTGACTGTCGGGTCTGGCACCTCTGTGCGGGTTGCAGGGCGGGCATGCAGGCGGTCAGGGAGCCCACAGGCAGGGGTCTAACGCCTGGCTTCATGTCAGCAAGTCCAGTAACCACAAGCTGGTTCGGCATAGTTGGCGGCTGAATTTGGAACCTGTTTTGAAATTGGATTTTCACTGTTCTTTTTGACTGTGCTTCAGTCACATCACAGCACCCAGAAGCGTTTGTTGTCAGCTTCTTGTACTCTTTCATATTTAATGCTGCTTTTTGTTCTTTCTTGATTTTCTTGGATAACTGCAGCTAATCTACTGGATGAAAAACTTGGTGATAACATGAAGTTCTGGCTCTGGTATTTACTCGGTGGCCTCTGAATTGTGTCTGATGCCCTGCTTTCCTATATAGCAGATAATATGTTTACAAATGCAGAGAAAGATGCACTATTGAAATTGCATCTGCTTTGGAACAGATTGGCTTTCAGGGAGGCACGATAACTTGAAAAGTTTTGCCTGGTCAATATGGTAGTCTAATTTTCAGAAGCTTTTTTTCCCCCACTAAATTTAGTTTCTTTTACAGTAACAAATGGTGTTTCTTCTGTGTTGCATAAGTACTCTATATTTCAGACTTCATCCCTTTGTGTTCAAGTAGGGATATTAAACTGGTTCAACAGGAAAGTGTTAGTCTGTTACTCCTGCTTGACCTGGAATTTCATTATTGTCATCTGGAAAAGCTGGAATATGGTTTTTAATTTCATATTTTGATAGTCTTTGATTAATTTTTGTTTGTTTGCATTGAATGATCCTGACCAGATTTAGGATATGAGCTTGCAGAATGTAAAACTGGCCCTGCATTTGGCTTTCATTCTCAGACGCTGTGCCACAGAACCCGGAGCGGAGCCAGGGCCTGGGAGCTGTGAGGCCCCTGTGGTGCAGTGGGAGATGAACAGTGAATTTCTCCTTCGGACAGGTGCCACTTTGGTCAGTGGGTTATAAATACACGCAGTGCTTATCTCCGGATGATTCGGATTGCCTGCGTAGGCACTCACTAGTTAGGTTAATAGACCTTTTTCCTCATTAAAGGCTATGTGACAAGTTGGTTATACTTAGCTCTGTAATGAACATTTAATAGATTTTTTTGGTAAAGCAGAGATTTCTTGGGACACATCCTTTACCATTCAAGAGTATTGATTTTTAGATTGTCAAAGTAGGCTCTGTCTGTTTTTTAGTTGTCGCAAAGACAAGTTTGCAGTTGCGATTGCTGAGTGGGAGGAAGGGAGAGGGAATCTCGCACTTCTTAAATTGCTGTTGAGAAGAATGGATTAAGAACATAAATATCACAAGAGCTGTATGTAATTTATGTATGTGTGTATATAGGCCAATGTGAACATATAAAATGTAGTGAACTACCTGTCACAAAACAAAAAAGGACCTATAAGGAAGGGTACTGGTTAATGGTATGGGACTGTCCTCTGGAAGTTGGAGAGCACCACTTCAGCAAGCAGTTTGCTTGTTTTAGTTCATCAAAAAAGGCACAGTCCTGCTGGGTTCTGAGCAACCCCAACAGTTTTGGCATGTTAAAAGAAAGCATGGAAATTGCTGTAGCTATCAAGGGTAGAGCTGCTGTCCTGACCACGTCACCTTGGTACTAATAGGTTTATTTCTGATTTTCAACAGTTTGAAAAAGGCCTCCTGGCTAAAAGAATCTGCAGGTTGTCAGGAAAGTTGTCCCGGGAGATCTGTACAGCGGATTGCAAAATAAAGAAGCCGACACACTGTAACTGTCATAAAGGTGGTTATGTTAAGCAACAGAACTGAACAGCAACCTCCTTACACTAAACTTTTGATGGTCCATTGACTTCTGCTCTGGTGGGTGCTGATACGATATTGGGAGGTTAGTTTGGAAGGAATGTTTCAGGTGGGACTGATCTTGTCATTTGCAATGCCCCCAGAGGTCAAAAGGGTGCGTGAAGTGGGAATTCATGCCATCAGTTGTCTTCTCTCTGCTTCCCCTGTGCTGGGCTGCGTGGTGAATTGTTTCCCATGCTTGCCACTTTTGCTGCAAAAGAAGGTGATGGTTTGCAAACTCATAGGCTCTAGGGTCGTAAGGGACCAGTATGATCATCTAATCTGATGTCCAGCACAACAGGGGCCAAGGACCTTCACCCACCCACTCCTGTGATAAACCTTTAACCTAGGGCTGAGTTATTAAAATGTGCAAATCATCATTTAAACACTTTAAGTTAGAGAGTATCAGCAATTGAGTCATGCCCCATGGTGCAGAGGTAGGTGAAAACCCCCCCAGAGTCTTTGCCAATCAACCATGGGGAAAAATTCCTTCCTGACTCCACTATGGCAATTAGTTATTAGCATGGGGTTCAGTTAGATCATGGAGTGGTCTCTAGGGGAAGTGGGGGGTTGCACTGTTGTTGGAGGATGTTGCAAATTAGACTGTGGAAACCTGAGGAGTTCAGATGCTAGGGAAGCTTCTGCGCTGGCAAGGAGATGCATGTAATAGCTCTGCTCCAACATCATTTCTGCAAAGGCTGGGACCCCAGGTGGCTGTTTGCTTCCTCTCTGTGGCCAGTGTCAGGGCCTGTTGTCTACTGATTTAGAGATAAAGAGCTTGATTCTAGAAGTGGTGAAACTCTTCCTGAGAGAAGCAGCGTGCTGCCTTCTCCCTTTGGCTCAGTGGGAGCTGAGGGTGTTCAGAACTTTTTCAGAGGCACTTGGCACTTTTGCAGGATCAGGCAGCAGGTTTGGGTCCCTGTGCCTTGCTCTGCAGGCTGACACGCTAAGACAGGATGTGCCTCACGTTGCTGTCCTGCAAAGGGACAGTGCTGTCTGGTGCCTGAGAGACTGAGGGAAAGGCTATATGGGGGTGACAGGATGGATGATTAGAGTTCCTGCTGAGATGCAGAGGACCTATTGGA
Organism: Podocnemis expansa; assembly: GCA_007922195.1. Taxonomy (NCBI): domain Eukaryota; kingdom Metazoa; phylum Chordata; order Testudines; family Podocnemididae; genus Podocnemis; species Podocnemis expansa. The sequence continues at coordinate 33,373,215 of ML682007.1, read as the reverse complement.
ACAAGTCTTTTTATGGTGCAAAAACAGCAGCATGATGCCCAGTGCAGATGAAAGGGATCAGGTGTCTAGGTCTTACCAGTCAGAAGTACCTCCATGAAGCGTGCATCCATTGTGAGTTTAAACTGCATTTCCCTTCCGCCTGTCATGATACTGGAGGCAGTATGTCTCTGCAGTTAGACTAAGGCTCGGAGAGTTGGGATGCCTGGGTTCTGCCCCTGACTGACTTTGGAAAAGGACAGGGGAGAGCTCTGTGCCTCTGTTTACCTACCTGTAATAATTGTCACCTCTCAATGCAGTTATGGGAATTAATGAATGACTGGGAATACCAGAAGTTCCTTTCCAGATGGTGCTATGGGATGCATCATGACATAATGTGAGTCAAGACTCCTAGCTGGCTGAAAGACCATTTAAAAAGCTTCCTCAGCAGCCAATATTCTGTCTGTGTTATTGCTTCCTATACTGTTTTATAATTATTTCCTTCAGTCTGTCTCCTTCTCATGTATTCTCTTTTGGGCATCCATTTGTTCCTTGTTTTGGGATGACCCTTATTTCTCTAGTGCCCATGTGGCTGGAACACGGAGAAAGGAACGTGTCCATGAAGCGGCCTTCACTTCCCATCCAACATTTCCAGAGACTGATGGAATCCCAGTTTTGTCCCACTCCTGATTCTACTGATGACCAGGGGAATTGTGCCACTGACTTTACTGGGAGCAGGATCAGACCTTAAAGAGTAGTCAGCATCTTCAGTTGGTTTACCTTTTAAATGAATAACTAAATATCCCCCTACATGTTTAATCTAGATCTTGAAAATATCTAGTACAGGGGTCTCAAACTCAAATCGCCATGAGGACCGCAGGAGGAGGAGTACGTTAGCCTGAGGGCTGCACCACTGAAAGCTTTTCATACAATGATATTGCAAATATTCATAACAATAATGTTGTTGCGGGCCACAGAAAATAACTTTAGGGGCTGCCTGCGGTCCATGGGCTGCGAGTCTGAGACCCCTGATCTAGCATATCAAAGGGAAGAATGGCTTTGTTTTTAAAACACAAGCTCTGAAGTTCGGAGACCTAGATCCTCTTACAGAATCGCTCAGTGACCTTGAGCAAACAAACTGAGCCCTTTGTGTCTCAGTTTCCTCAGGGCTTTTAATGCTAACCTGCTTCACAGAACAGTTTTGTACATCTCTTTGAGACCCCTAACAGAAAGCCTATAGAAATCTAGCATTGGGCATTAAGGTTGCTACTGCAGTTAATCCAATTGAATTCAATAGGGTCTTTCAGAGCTGTAAGAACTATGCTCCATAGAAAGTATTTCCTGATTTGGGCCATGTAACTACAGCTGAATCTCCTTAGAGCTGGGTGTATGATCCTGCATTGGTTGGACATCCAGGAGCCTCAGTGGCCACTAGGCCAATTTGGAAGGCTGCAGGATGGGCCTCTAAATGTCACCCTCTTTTGAGCCCTAGTTCTTAACTTTGCGAACTCGGCTTTGGGACACCTGCTGGTGTTCATCAGAAGTGAGTGGGCAAAGTTTTGAGCACCAGTGGCAAATCCACCACCTGAGAATTGAACCTGTGTCGTCCCATCCACAGTAGCATTTACAGCAGGATACTAGTGGCTTGTGCGCAATCCACAGAAAATGCTCTTTATGGTTTTCTTTGGGTAGTTCATTCAACACGTTTGAAATAAATAGTGAACAGAATGTAATGCTAGTGAAAGGTGCCGGCTTGACAGTCTCTGTGTCCCTGGAACAGGTATAACGCAGGCAGCAGCAGCGTCAACTTCTCCTGCTCACTCACCACCCTGCCAATTAGAACTGTCTGAAACTATTTCTCACCACCTTCAGAAAAATCACACTTCCTTGGCTTCCCAGGGAAGTGAAGCTGTTTCCTTCCTGCCTTGAGCTTTTGCAAGTGGAACATGGTCATTTTGCTGCAGAAAGTGTCTTCTTTCTGCAAGGCTGGCACATTTTCAGAGGCAAAACTCACTGTCTTGCTCAGGTGCAAAATTCTGCCTCAGCTGTGACATGGAAGGTAAGTCAGACTTAATGATCAATGCTGGCCCTTGGTTCTCAGCTGGGCCTGCCAAAATGAGGGCCAAGCATTTATTTTATGATCCTTTTGTTTGGTGCATACAATCCTGCATATACCAGGTGACAGGTGTACATTTTATAGAAAGAAATGGGAAAAATAGACGTTGAACCATTACTAAAACAAACAAAGTCTATAAAAAGCCAGACCTGATTCCTCTTAGTTCAGCCCATCCTTTTAGAAAAGCCTGGGCAAATATACAGTCTGACCGGTATGCTCTGGAGGTTAACAGAGACTGGGGTATGTAGGCACTACCACAATTCAAATAATAATAAGTTCCAGAGCAAAGGGCCTTAGACACAGAACTCTCTGCCTGCCAGCCCTCTGCCAAAACCAGCTTCTCGTTGGTAGCTCTGGCAGCCTCAGTTATTACATCTACCAGGGTAAAACATTGTGAAGAGCAGGTTCTCAGATACACAGGCCCTGAAAGCTTTTTATAAATCAAAACCAACCCCTGGAGTTGCATGTGGGAACAGAGTGCACTCTCTGGTATGAGAGAAGCACGCTTATGTAAAGGGATAGCCATGCTCTGCAGCTGCTGAAATATGCGAAGTTTCAAAGGGGTAGCTGTGTTAGTCTAGTTCAGCAAAACAAGCAAGGAGTCCTGTGGTATAACTCCTTGCTTGTTTTGCTGAAATGTGCAAGCGTTCTTCATGGGTAAGCCCAAGTTGAATGCTAACTAGCAATCTGATGCAAAAGAGACCACTTCAGTTAGTGCCTAGAGTTTTGTGAGTCGGGAACACTTTGGCATGAACTGGGATCCATCAACCTGCTTCACCATCCTCATGATGATAATTTATCTTGCTTGATTTTGTAACCCATACTGGTGAAATTCTCCAAATCTGTTTGAGCCATTATATTTAATAAATGACAGCTGTCCTCACAGCAAGCACCCCAACTCTAGGGAATCCCTGGTGGCAATTTGTACCAAGCTTTCTGTGTGCATAATACAGTAAAAATTAAAACAGTGCAAATGGGTATAAAGTTTGATGGAGGTCAAGGAGATGCTAGTTACAATCAGATCTGTAGTGGAATGTTCAAAAGTGATGGTGGAGCATGCGGGAGGAATGTGGACAGCTCCTTGTTGGTTGCTCTTGCACTCAGTGGAATGTTCAAAGCTGAGAGATACTAGCACTTACAGAACTGGATGAAAATATTCAGCATGCAAGTTCTCCCTCTTCAAAGCATCTGATGAAGTGGGATAGTCTGCCACAAAAGCTCATGCGATAAATAAATCTGTTAGTCTTTAAGTGCCACAAGACTCCTTGCTTTTTTTGCTTTACTAGACTAACACAGCTGCCCCTTTGGAACTGTGCTGAATATGTGTCAGCCTCCTTGGGAAATCTTGGCAGTTGTTTCTAGTTAGATGTCTAATAAGTCAGGAAAGCTGAGGATATACTCCCCTTTCCTGCCAGGCCTTCACAATGCATCCATAAATGATCCAGTGTCACGGGGAGCCTCTACCGGCACTCACCAGTCCCTGTGCTAACCCTATAGTCGAGTCCTAAGGGACATCTCCACATGCACCATCAGAGAAAATGAGATCTGGACCTCACAGTGATGGCCAGGCATGGAGCATGTTGGTATCTCGATCATTGCCTTCAGTGTTATTTCACAATACATGCGTGGCTGTGCACTGGAGGATGCGGTCAGGGGCCTCCTGTCTTTGCTTTAACACACAATGTGCAAGGTCTTGGAGCTAAATTATAGTCAACATCACCACCAGTTTCCCAGTCCCAACCACATGACCTTGTTCTTAGCACTGTGCAGGACATGGTGGAGTTATGGTAGTGTCAATGGTCCATGTTTCTCCCTCCTTAATTAGCCTGTAGTGGGCAAGTAACTGCTCATTTCTTTTAAAACAAACAAGGAGTCCTGTGGCACTTAAAGACTGACACATTTATTTATCCCACAAAGCTGATATGATCAATTTATTAGTCTTTAAGTGCCGCAGGATTCGTTGCTTGTTTGCTGATCTAGACTAATGTGGCTAGCCTCTTTGGAACATTTTTTTTTTCAACTGGCTCGTGTTCTGACTTCACAGGTCCACCTGCTGGTCCTCCTGACCTTTCATAGGTGAACTCAGCTGCCAGGGAATCTTTCGTGCAGGGCATCCTTCTATAATGGGGACATTGGTATCTTCAGAGAGAGTGCAGTCACACTCATGTTAGCATTAGCTGTCCTACATCCAGTCTGGTCGCCCCTAGTTGCACCTCCATACCATCTGATGACCATTCTTTGTGTTGCAGCCTGGACAACCATTGCCTTCTGATGGAGATAAGGGGGCAGTGGACGAGAGAGCTTCTCTGGAGGCCTGCCTTGGTCCCACCTCTGGAAAGTGCTCCACCTGGAGCTTTTTCAGGGAAGACAAGACTCCTTTAAGAGAATTCACTGATACAGTGTTATCTCACTGAATATGGTGATGATGTGAGGTCCATTACAGGCACAGAGAGGGAGGATATTGCAAGAAAGATGTGATGGTGGGTAGATCTATGTGGGACTCTGGTTGGATTGGTTTTTGCTTTGCTGGCTGTGATGCATATGGGCAATATTTGGACCTTGGACCCTTCTATTCAATGCTTGAGGCACAGAATAATTTAGTCACTTATGGTTTGTAATACTTGGGTCTAATTTTGGTTGCTGAGTTTAGTGTGTGAGTGCTGGGGGTGTTGGTGGCCTGTGATGTGCAGGCGCTCAGATGATCTGGTGGTCCCTTCCAGCCTGAGGATCACAAGTCATTGAAGCAGGATGCCAACAAAATTTCAGTGGGTGTAACCTCCACAGCTGGTTGTATGCAAGGTCACCTCTGAGCCCACCTCATCAGGGTAGGATGAACTCTCACTCTTGATAGCTGTTGTAACATGAAGCAAAGTTATGTGCTGGAGGAGGATGGGCACAATGGACAATATTTATTTAAGACTTTCTTATCCAAAGCTGGACTTAGCTTGCTAAATGGGGGCGGGGGTGAGGGAGGAGGAGTGATAGCATGTGCACGCACATGTGGGCAAACAGTGTTTGGAGCTGGGTTGTACGTGAGAGGGAGCCCATTCCTTGTGTTCCCAAGTTGCTTTCTTACTAACACCTCCATGTAGACATGAGCCTGAGGGAGAATCTGGGTTAATGTAGAAAAAAAACCAATAAAAAAACATAGGGTTGGAGTTTGTTCCCTGGAACGCTGTCCTTTCCTATTTTGATTTTCTGCATTTGAAGAGTTTCTAAGATTCTTCAGGAGAAAACTCTCTCATCATAACCATCTAATATTCAGCAGAAACTTGCCAGCATTAAAGCAGCAGCATGCAATATTTTCTGTTTCAGGCAGGCATTGGGCAATCAAGGAGTTTGGGAATCAGGAGACCTACCTGGAGTTTGGCCCTGCTGACTGCCACTTACTAGCTGTGTGATGAAGGTTTAGTCATGGAACTGCTCTGTGCCTCAGTTTACCTACCTATAAAATGGACATGGGCATTCCTGTGAATCCTAATTAATTGTTTGCAAAGTGGTCAGCATACTCAGATGGTGGATGATATATAAATGCAAAATCCCATTGTTGTTTAGCTTGGAATATATTTGACTTATCTCTGTCATAGTTTGGTCATATGGTTGAGGTTGTAAAGCAGTTGTTTATTTCTGAGCTATAGGAAGAAAATTATTCTGTTGAGAGCATGGGCAGCCTAGGAGATTATCCCCCATCTCAGCAACTGTGCAGGGGAGGCCATTTTTCTTATGGGAAATCCTGGATGAAGTCCTTCACTTAGATTGGGGTCTTCAAATGAACATAGGGGAGTTGAGGACCCAAATCCCATTGAAACAAACTTTATTTGACTTGGAAACCTGACTCCTTTAGACTGCTTTGCAAAACCCAGCCTTGGTGCCTTGTATGGTCAGGTTGAATGTAGGGGAAACAAATCAGCTGAGCAAGAAGCCAAGGTCATAGCAAGGATTAAGGATCCGAGTTATGAGAACTACAGCTCTTCAGCTACATTGCTCCGCAGTTCAGACTATGGGAGATGTGGATAGTCAAGGGCACAGAAGTGCTGTGTTATGAGGCCCCCATGTGGGCACTGCAGGTGTGAATGTAAAGGACCCTAGCTCCTCTGAATGAAGGCATTTTCAAAAAGTGCTATAGTACTGTAAACCAGGGGTCTTTTAGTTCACATCCGCAGCATCAACGTGGGGAAGATCCTGTGCAGCACTTTGGGGCTGTTGCAGCTGACCCCCCCCACAGTCTGAACTGTAGGGCAGTGCAGTCAAGCCCTTACGCTCTGTTCTCGGTTTTATGGGGTAATTTCAATGTGACTCTACTGAATTCCTCTGGATTTATGCTGAAGTAAATCTGACCCTTTGCCTCTAAATGCTGTTCACCTTAGGTTAGTGCTTGAGATTCAAGTGTGACCCAGTTAACGTCATTTTCCCTTGGGCATTGATTCCCCCCCACCTTGGCTGGTGGGCCTGTCTCTTCTTCATGTGATTTGCAGAAGGTACACCATGGCTAACGCTGGCCTAATGTTCTCTGTCTTCGAGCAAGTGCATGCAATGTTGATCATAGTGTGTAAGAGTGAAAAAGGAGGCAAGGCAACACATTTTATTTGCCCAATGTCTGAAGCCCTGAAAGCTAGGCTAGCCTATGTTGGTGATTTCTTCCTTGCAGTCTGATTGGCTCTTCTGAGGTTTCTGAATTCATAGCTCAGTTTGGGGGAAGGCAAGAAGGTCAGGATCTGGAAAGGATAAACTGTGGTGAAGAGCTCAGGGTTGTGTATTTGGATGGGTGCTTGCTACAAATGAAGTTGGATCTGCAGAGGTGCAGATGTATGTCTGCAGAGGATTGGATTGCAGCCTTTGGGTCCAGGTCTTAAAGCCAAAAGACTTCAACAGTAATTTAAGAAAAATTGTGGAAAGCTAGGGCTGTGTCTGACCTCTGGAGGGAAACACTGAGGGCACTTTGTAGAGCTTGTGGAAGGATGCATGGTGCTTAATAGATGAGTTAGGCAGCTTCTGCCAATTTGTGGTCTAGAGGTGGCTATTTGCATTCATTATAATCAGCGGCTGCTAATCAGCTGGGATAACCATTTAATAGCCATAGAATGGCACTAGGAGCCCTGCATTCTGTCTGCTCTCTAGCTGTGGTGTTAGGTTGGCATGGCACCACAGGCTGTGATGTTTTTGTCTATGGAGTTGTGGTGCAATCAGTGTAGCAGTCCCCATGGCTAGCACTGGACTGAGGTTGATTAGTCAGAGCCTCCAGATTATCCTTGTGTTTTGTCCTCCTTAATCCTTTTGGGTAGTCAGACAGGTGCAATTGAGGAGCAACACCACTTAAATCACTGTGTGAAGCTCCTAGGATAGCAGAATCAGTCATTGATGTAAAGTTCCTGTGTGATGAGAATCAGGCCCTTTTTGTCCTGCTGGGAACACGTATGGACCCTGCTTTACCCAGAGCTGCACTGATGTGGACAAATTAAAATGTCATTTCCTTTACACTGTCATTCCCCCTGGAACTATCACACACAACTTGATTAGAATATGAGGCTATTGGTGTATGCTTGCTGGGTTGTGAAAGAACCATTCTTGTGGGTGTTGCTGAAGGATCTGTAGGGCTTTACTGTTGTTACATTGTGCAGGGCCCTGTCTCCCCTTTTACCCACCTGATGTTCCTTATACTTTTCCAGTCTCCCTTATTTCTCCCTCTGACCCTGCCTGTTCTCAGCTCCCCTCTTCTCCCCAGGGGCCGGGGATTCCCCCTTCTTACCCCTGCATTCTGCCTCTTCTCCTATCTGAGGGGTATCATGTAGGCAGCAGGAGAGGGCAAAATCTTTGCTCACACCTTGTTAGCTCAGTTAACCCTAAGCCACCAAAAAACATGTCCTCTAATGTAGGTAGCACCTTTTGGGCAGGACTGCAGGCATATATTCAGGCCAACTCACACACGTGGGGGGAGAGCCACAGATCTTCCTCCACGTCCCCAGGCCACAAGTCTCAGGAGCAGCTTCTAGTCTGTGAGGTGTAGAAGTTGCTATCTGGTGCAACGGGGTCTTTAGACCCTAGGTAGTGTCTCCTTAAATCCCCCTCTTTTAGCTGGGTAGGAACTGACAGTGTTCACCCTCATCATTGTAGAAACCTGAGGTGGGCCCCAGACCTGGGGCAAAGGGGCCATTGTCATTGGAAGGGAGATGGACATGCAGATGTGTTGGTAGTTTAGTGCCCTGGCTGGGAATGCAGCCTGTTTCCATTTGAGACGAGGTGCTCTCACAGGGTGCCCAGACTCCATCTGCAAGGGACCCTTCCTCTTTTCATCTGCGAGACTTTGCCTGTAGAACATCTTAGTTCCCTCCTCCCCCCATTTGTTTTGCTGGGATTGATCTCTGGCTGATCCAGACTGCTTGCTGGGGGTTAAAGTATAATTTGGTAGGCCACAGAATCCTCCAAATTGGTGAGCCCCCTTCCCATATTGTCCAGGCCCCCATCCCACATTTGCAGGCCCCAACCCAGGAAGGATGAGAGCACAGGATGTGGAAGAATGGAATAGGGGCAGGAGGTGGGGGTGATGAAGGGGTCGCTGGGGGCAGGGGCAGGAGATGGGAGCAGTGAAGGGGAGGATGGGAGGCTGGAGGTGTCAGGGTGGTGAAGGGTGGCATGGGCAGGAGATGGGGGCAGAGCAAGGGTGGATGGTGGCAGGAGGTGGGGGACAGGGACAGGAGATGGTGTGGTGAAGGGGGGCAGGGAATGGGGCAGAGAAGGGGTGGGTTGTGGCAGGAGATGGGGTAGAGGAGGGGTAGGTGGTGGCAGGAGGTAAGGGGCAGGGGCAGGCGGTGGGGTGGAGAAGGGGGGCAGGGGCAGGAGGTGGGGCAGAGGAGTTGGGGGGCCAGGGCTATAGGTGAAGGGAACTCTGGGCCACTCGCCCACCCAGTACCCCTCTGCATCCTCAAGGAGCTGGGGCACCCTGATCGGGGCCGGCCCAGAGAGAGAGAGTCCACCCTACTGTTCCCCTCACCAGCGCCAGCCCTGGCCCACCTCACTGCTCCGGGGTCTGTGCTGCGAAGCTGGAGCAGCCTTGGCCCTGCACTCCCAGCTCCCGCTCCTCCTTGAGCCCAGGCCTGCACCCGGGGCCCCTTACCTGGCTGGTGGAGTGGAGTGGCTGCCCCAAGGGCTGCTCCCCCTGACCTGAGCCTGCTCTGACTGAGCATGATCCGAAGCTCTCAGCATGCTCAGTCAAAGCAGGCTCAGGGTGAGAGTTTTAAAAGCTCCCAGACTGGGGAAAGCTCTCTGCTGGCTGGAAGACTGTGCCTTCTGGCCAGCAGGGAGCTTCCCTCAGGCTGGGAGCTTTTAAAACTCTGCAGGGGTAGTAAGGTGGAACACACTGGAACGTTGCATTCTGGCTGCTGTTTCTATTTTTAGGGGCCCAGGAATGCTGGTCCCCTAAAAACGGTGGGTCTCAGAATGGCGTTCCAGTGTATTCTGGCTTATTTTAACCCCTGCTGCTTGCTCTGTGAAGTAACCAGGTTTCAGTGGGCCAGGGATATCAGCTACTTCCTCCACTGGAGTCCTAATGGTTTAGTCATGCCCTTGCTTGTGTCCACAGCCCTGTCCTGGAACTTGCTTTACCATTTGTCTATTCCTGTCTCTTCAGTGAGTCCTCTGGTGATTTTCTTCCTTGAAAGTGTGTTGCTTGCCCTGCTGACTGGGAAGAAGCACATCCATGTCTCTGCCCAAAGGAAGGGGCGAACAGCTTTTCCCAAAGTGGAGTACCCTGCTACTATTTGGAGAAACTCCGATCTGCCAGAAGGGCCAGCGGTATCAAACAGAATTGCTGCCTAAAGCAGCCTAAATTTGTGGAAGCAGCATGGTGTGTCTAAGTGCTGTCTGAGATCTGCACAGGCATTGCTGGCATGGCTGTGCAGACACCACAACCAACAGGAGCCCCCCAGGATGTATATAAACACAGCATGAAATGGTGCGAGTATGCAATATATCTGGCCTATGTGTGTTCCAGTGGTACTGCAAAGTATTGCTCAGTCAGGACTACCAGCATTTTGCAGCACATGTCATACATGAACTCTCTGACATGAGAGGCATGTCACAGCTGCACCTTCGATAGGTAATCCCTGGCCAGATCTTAGCCTCATGGATATCAGTGGACACTGTGTCATTGATTTCAGTAGGATAAGGATTTGGCATCTTAGACTGTGCCATTGCACTGCTGCCCCATGGCTTCCAGGTTTTTAATCAGGCTGATTCTTCCTGCACTGGATGGAGAGAAGAAAATTCTCCTCGCAGATATCTGGCATGATGGGGCGCGAAGCCTGTGCTGCGTCTCCAAGTGTGACAATGAGACAGAGTGCATAATGTAATAATACATTCCATTCAAATATTTTAAAGTCCTGGCAGCAAGAATTTCAACAGCTTGTTGATCTTTTGCACACTCTATTTACGCGTTGCAGTTAAAACCCAGGTGGTGCAGGTGATCTAAATGGCTCTTGGCATCACTTCTCTAGGCAGTGTTCTGTGAAGGAGAGCTGATCTGAAACCCTGAGTGAGGCCTGTCTGCATCAATTCCTCAAGAAGGGTTCGCCAAGATAAAAGGTGCAGGGTTGGGGCCTGTTTTAAGACAAGGAAAACATCAGCTCCAGAGCCAATAGGGGCTTGTTCTCGCTGCAGAGTTAACCCAGGTTCTTCATTGCATGTTGCCCCAGCCTCTCTTCCGTCTACATGCCCAAACTTTTTGCCTGAGATTTAGTGGTGCTTTTGACCTGAGCAGGCACTTGAGTGCTGCTTTCTTCAGGTTGGAAACCTTCCACATTGCTGTGATGGGACAGGCTAACTCACTCAAATGCTAACAGTTCTCCTATGTCTTCCCTCAGTTCTGCCCCAGTGTGTCTGGATTCTCCCACAATTCATTGGGAAGGAATTCTAGATTTGCTGTGCAAAGAATGCTGGGATGTGCCCACAGAAGTCTTAGCCAAGCATGTAGAGGAGCGCTGCAGGTGGCTTGGGCAGGGCACTGCAGTGTAGCCACTGAGCCTATGCTAGGCTAACCCGGGCGCTGATCACCACAGTTAGCTCTGCAGTGTAGACAGACCCTAACCAGCACAGCAAGAGCACTGGGGTTGCCTGTAGCAGGTGGTGTGACTGGAATGGGAAGTAAAAACGTGCATTGGTGGGGGAGGCCTGCCTTATTTTTTGTAGCCTGTTGGATAAAATGCTGCATTCCCAGGGCCAGGCTCTCTGCATGGCAGTGAGGACCAGGAAGTGAAAATCTGCCCCATAATGCAAGGCCTGAAGTAAACCACTTCCTGAAGGCCCTGTCCTCCACCATCACCTGCCAGAGTCATCCATTCTGTGCAGGACCGTGCTGCTCTGTGCTAAGGACATGCTGGGCTGGTTCCCATCTCACCCTCTCTGTCAGGCTGCTGCAAGCCCACTGATGGTTTGTGGTCACTTCTTGTTTCCTCAGATGGGAATGGATGCAGAGTCATCTTCCATGATATCACTAGTGCGGCTTCCTCTGACACAGAGGTGACACGTAACTCTTGATAGTATGTAGGGCAGAGGTCTCAAACTCAAATTGCCATGAGGGCCACATGAGGATGAGAGTGTTAGCCTGAGGGCTGCACCACCGTAACCTTTTCATACAACTATATTCCAAATATTGCTAACAATAGTGTTGTTGAGGGCTGCAGGAAATAGCTTTAAGGGCTGCATGCAGCCTGTGGGCCACATGTTTGAGACCCCTGGTGTAGGGGGACAATATAAAGGTTCAGAGAGATGCAAAACTGTCCCACATGTCACCTCTGGCCCCTTTGCGCCCCCCTCCCCATGCCTCCCATACCTGTGCCAAACTGCCCACACTCCTCGGCTACCCCACGTCTCCCATCACTTTCCTGCTGAGGGTGTGGCGTAGTCTCCATGCACCTGCTGCTGAGCAGGTAACTGCAGCTGGAGGCAAGGAAGGGATGGGATTCATTGGGCTTCCCAATGCCCTGTCTGGTGGAGCTGTGCTCTCAGCTTGGTCTCTCTTCTCTGCACTAGTGCCTTCTAGTAGGACTCAGTGGGATTGCTAGGTACCAGTGCCTTTCCCAGATATGCCTAACTCCCAGTCTGGCAGAAATCTGGGGCAGCATGTGACCCTGCATGTCCCCCCTGCCCCCTTGCCTCTGCTCCTGTGCAGGTGTTAGTATGTACAGAGCATGTTCTTCGGCCTCTTAGCTAGTCATTGGGCGCTATGAGTTGCCTTTGACCTGCCAGTTCAATGTCCAGTGACATTTGAGTGTGTGGATCAAGAGCAGGGGAAGGAGGTAGGCCCCTCAGAGGGGCTTCAAAAAGATCTGTTAAGATCTCAAATCTGAAACAGGAAATTATTGTGACTTAGTTGTTGCGTGCTAAAATGATGCTGTACAACATAGAGAAAAACAAGGGCCTGGGGCTGGTCACAAAGGGATTTGGGCATCTCACTCCCCTCCCCTTGGAGGCTCTGGGTCTTAATCATAGGGTTGGAAGGGACCTCATATGTCATCTAGTCCAACCCCCTGCCAGAGGCAGGACCACTCCCACTAAACCATCCCAATCATGGTTTGGTCCAGCCAAGCCTTAAAACACCTCCAAAGATGGAGACTCCACCGCCTCCCTTGGCAGCTCATTCCAATGTTTCACACTCGCCTAGTAAAAAAAAAAAAAAGATTTTTCTAATATCCAGCCTCGACCTCCCTAACTGACCATTGCTCCTTGTTCTGTCCTCCATTACTACCGAGAATAGTTGAGCTCCGTCTTCCTTGGAGCATCCCTTCAAGTAGTTGAAGGTTGCTATCAAATCCCCCCTCAATCTTCTCTTCTGCAGACTAAATAAGCCTAATGCTTTCAGTCTTTCCTCATAGGGCTTGTGCTCCAGCCCTTTAATCATTTTGGTTGCCCTCCGCTGGACACTCTCTAGCATGTCCCTGTCCTTTTTGTAGTGGGGAGCCCAAAACAACACAGTGCAGAATAGAGGGGAATGATCACATCCCTTGATCTGCTGGTAACACTTCTTTTGATGCAGCCCAGTATGCCATTGGCCTTTTTGGCCACAAGAGCACACTGCTGACTCATATCTAGCTTCCCATCCACCATGACCCCCAGGTCATTTTCTATAGTGCTGCTACTTAGCTGAATGTTCCCCAGCCTGTAGCAGTGCATGGGGTTTTTCCATCCCAAGTGCAGGATTGTACCCGTGTCCTTATTGAAGCTCATAGATTTCTATTGGCCCACTGTTCCAATTTATCTAGGTCTCCCTGAATCCTGTCCTTGCCCTCCAACATGTCCACTGTTCCCCCCAGCTTGGTGTCATCCGCAAACTTACTGAGGATGCAGTCTATTCCATCACCCAGATCATTGATGAAAATGTTGAACAGAACCGGCCCCAGGACTGACCCCTCGGGCACCCCACTCGTGACTGGTTGCCAGCTAGACGTGGATCCATTGATTCCTACACGCTGAAACCGTTGATCTAGCCAGTTTTCTATCCGCCTTATAGTCCACCTATCCAACTGATTCTTTGTTAATTTGCCAATGAGAATGCTGTGGGAAACTATATCAAAAGCTTTGCTAAAATCAAGGTATATCACATCAATGGTTCTTCCTGCATCCAGAAAAGCAGTCATCTGATCATAGAAGGAAATGAGATTGGCCAGGCATGATTTACCCTTGGTAAATCCATGCTGACAGTTCCTGATCACTTTATTTTCCTCTAAGTGTTTGAGGATGGATTCTTTGAGAACCTGCTCCATAATTTTTCCAGGGATTGAGGTGAGGCTGACTGGTCTATAATTCCCTGGATCTTCCTTTTTCCCTTTCTTGAAAATAGGTACTATATTTGCTTTTTTCCAATCCTCTGGCACCTCCCCTGTTCTCCATGAGTTTTGAAAGATAATGGCCAGTGGTGCTGCTATCTCATCGGCCAATTCCCTTAATACTCTTGGATACAGTTTGTCCGGCCCCATGGACTTGTGCACATCCAGCTTCTTTAAGTAGTCCCTAACCTGACCTTCCATCACCAAGGGCCTCTTTTCTTGTCTCCAGTCTTCCATACCCATGGTAGTGGGCTGGAAGCTGACCCTGCCTGTGAAAACTGAAGCAAAAAAAGCATTGAGCACTTCAGCTTTTCCCTCATCCTCTGTCACGAGGATGCGTGCTGCATTCAGCAGGGACCTACACCATCCCTGATCCTCTTCTTGTTGTTAACATACTTGTAGAACCCTTTCATGTTATCCTTTACATCCCTCGCTAGCCGCAACTCCATTCGTCCTTTGGCCTTTCTGATTTTATCCCTGCAGTCCCTAGCAATATCTTTATATGCCTCCTTGGTCATCTGACCAAGCTTCCACTTCCTGTAAGCTTCCTTTTTATGTTTAAGCTCAGAGCAGAGTTCTCAGCTAAGCCATTCTGGCTGCCTGACATGTTTGTTCTTTCTCCTAATTGGAATGGCAACTTCCTGTGCCCTTAGCAGGGTTTCTTTAAAATATAGCCAACTCTCTTGGACTCCTTTCCCCTTCAGATCAGCTTCCCAAGGGATCCTGCCCATCAGTTCCCTGAGGGAGCCAAAATCTGCTTTTTTTTGAAGTTCAGGGTTTGTGTTTTGCTTCTTTCCTTCCTTCCTTTAATCAGCATCCTGAACTCAACCATGTCATGGTCATTACTGCCTAGCCTGCTATTTACTTCTACCTCCCTGATCAACTCTTCCCTGTTTGTGAGCAGCAGGTCTAGAGGTGCAAGGTCCCTAGTTGGTTCCTCTAGCATTTGTACTAGAAAGTTGTCCCCAACACTCTCTAAAAACTTCCTGGATTGCCCATGCACTGCTGTATTGGCCTCCCAGCAGATGTCAGGGTAATTGAAGTCCCCCATGAACACCAGGGCCTGTGATCTAGAAGCTTCTGCTAGTTGTCCATAGAACACCTCATCCACCTCCTGCTTCTGGTCTGGTGGTCTATAGCAGACACCCACCACAACATCCCCCTTGTTGCTTTCCCCTCTCAGTGTAACCCACAGACTTTCTATTGGCACGCTTCCACTTCCATAATGGAGCTCTGAGCAGTCATAGAGCTCTTTTACATATAACGCTACTCCTCCCCCTCTTCTTCCCTGCCTGTCTTTCCTGAACAGTTTATACCCATCCATGGCAGAGCTCCAGTCATGCAGACTATCCCACCACGTCTCCGTTATTCCTATGATATCATAGTTCCTTGTCTGTGCTAGTACTACCAATTCTTCTTGATTATTTCCCAGGCTCCTCGCATTAGTGTATAGGCACCTAAGATACCTGGCCGATTTGCCCTACTTTGTGATTTTGATTTTCAATTCTATTACATATACCTCCTTGCATTTTTTCTTGGAGTTCTCCTCCCCCACTCTCCTCATGTATTGGGGCTTCAGTAGAGCACTTAAAACAATTATTTGATTCCCCCCCCCATGTTCCAACTACCTTCTCTTTTATTCCTGGTGTTACAGTCCCAGCCACCCCCAAGTTCTATCCCTTCCCCCACATCACCCACATTGTCACCTGTGGGCTTTGGTCTCCTTCCCCCTTTGAACCTAGTTTAAAGCCCCCCTCACTAGGTCAGCCAGTCTGTGCCCAAATATGCTCTTCCCCTTTCTGGACAGGTGAAGGCCATCTCTGCCTATCAATCCTCTGTCCTGAAACAGGACTCCATGGTCAAGGAAGCCAAATCCCTCCTGACCGCACCATCTTCGCAGCCAGGCATTCACCTCTAGGATGCATTTGTCTCTCCTCAGGCCTCTAGCCTTGACTGGAAAGATCGAGGAGAACACCACCTGTGCTCCAAACTCCTTCATCCTCGCTCCCAGAGCCCTGAAGTCACCTTTGATCTGCTGAGGATCACCTCTCGCAGTATCATTGGTACCCACATGGATAAGAAGCATGGGGTAGTAGTCTGAGGGGCGGATGATTTTAGACAATCCCTCCGTTACATCACGGATACGGGCACCTGGCAGGCAGCATACCTCTCTAGAGGCCTTGTCAGGGCGACAGATGGGTGCCTCCGTTCCTCTCAGGAGTGAGTCCCCAATCGCCACAACCCTACGTTTCCTCTTAGGTGAGGTGGCTGTGCTCTCCCCAGCCTCTGGGGTGGATGGCATCTTCTCTACCTCCTTGATTGTGTCCAGCACCGCATAACGGTTCCTCACCACAAGGGATGGTGGGATGTGAGCAGGCGTGGAGCACCGTCTACTGCCAGAGGTGACCAGCTGCCAGTGTCCTTCCTCTGCCATAGGCATCCCATCCGTTTCCACAGCTGTGGCAGTAGCCCTTGGCACTGGGATAGGGACCTCCTCCTTGCAGGTCTCATCGTGGACACTGTCAAGGAACTTTTCCAGGGCATAGATACACCTGTGTCGTGACACCTCCTCCTGTAACTCTCCTACCTGCTTCCGAAGAGATGCCACCAGAAGGCACCTATCACATAGATTCATCTCCCTAGCCTGATCATTGGTGGCAGGAAAATGAAGGCCACAGTCCCTGCACATCCACACCAGGATCTGGGTGGAGATATCCATGGTTAGACAGTCTGTCTGGCTACAAACAGAGGCAAGGGAGACTGAAGGGGCGCTGGCAGAAGCATTGCGGCTCCTCTTCACCATTGTGGCCTCCCCAAACTCCCTCACAAACTCCCCTGTTTGCAGTCCCCTGTTCCTTACTGACTACATAGTTCTGTGTGTATCCTGAATGGAGCCAGGCAGAGGACAGGACATGGGCAGGGGTTAAAGTAAGGGGGAATGCCCCAGAATGCCGTTCCAGGGCCCCCTAATTTTAGGGAGCAAGCATTCTGGGCTGCCTAAAAATAGGGGCATGCCCCAGAACAGTGTCCCCCCCCCAAAAAAATAGGGGGATGCACCAGAATGCTGAGTTCTGGGGCCCCCTAAAAATAAGTGTGCCAGAGCCAGCGTTCTGGTGCATCCCCTCTAGGCCGGGGGAAGGGAGGGGCTACAGGCTGGGGCCAGCCCAGCTACCCTTCCCTCTCTTCCCCGGAGCCTGTGTGGCTCTGCCCCTTCCAGCTGGGGCCTGGTTGTGCAGCAGCGCCTCAGCCTCCTCCCCACCCCTCCCCAGCTCTTTAGTCAGGTAAGGGGGCTGGGGGTGTTGGTGTGGTTGGGCAGCTGGTGAGGAAAGCATGGGGGCAGGGAGGGTGCATGGGGAGGGGAGAGAAGGGTTGGGATTGTGGGCTGGGGGGTTAGGAGGGCTGGAATGGAGGCAGAGTTTAGGGAGTGGGATTGGGACTAAAAAGGACATGGGGAAAGGGATCTGACGTGGTAGGTATTTTGGGGGCAGTAGCTGGGGTTGGGGGGCAGGCATTTGGAGGGTGAGTAGCTGGGGTGCATGAGGGGGGCCTGCCAATTTAGGAGAGTTCTGGGGCTCCCCAAATTATACTTTAACCCCTGGCCATCAGATTAGCAAAGAAAGAGATCCTTGGAGGAGATATGGAATGACTTTTCCCATGCTTACAGAAGCTTTCCCTTAGAGATGTCTGTTGCAGCTGACACCTCCCTGTGATGAACACAGGCCTGGCCTGCAGACTTTTCCTGTGGAAACAAGGCTACAAGAAAAGGGCCTTGGGGTTTTTCCATCTCTGGGACTCCTTGACCACTCGGCTCATAAGCCAGGAGCTGAGTTTGTGTTTCCTGGCTCTGCATCCCAGAGCCAGGATCGGCAAATCCTGCTGCTCTCTTACATCATCACTGGAAGCTGATGTTGCACATCAGACTGGAATCTAGTTATCCAGAGTTGCATGGAAGGAAATGTCTGCAAACAGAGACATGCAGGGAGCAGGAGCTGGTGGTGGGAGAGGTGGGGGAGGGTCTAAGAAGGTGCTGTTTTTATATAAGCACTGTTCACGTTAGCACACTGTTCTTGTTACCACTGCAGTGATTTTAAGGGCAAGCTGCTTTTTTCCCAGCTTGATGCAGATGTGGGAATGAGCATCAACTCTCTAGGGTAGATGGATCTGGGAGAAAGGGGCAGGGGGTCACCACAACACTTCAGGGGTGCTAGGCCATTGTCTGTACTCAAAGACGATACAGCTGTGTCATGCCATACAATTTCTGTACCGTGCACCCAGAACAGGCAACCCCAGGGAATTAATAGCAGGAGGGGTGGGAGAAGAAAGAGATGCACCAAAGCACAGAGGAACAAACACCTGGGAAAGGACCATGTGGCTGGAGGTTTATGAGCATCTGGGAAATGTAGAGTCAGGATCAGTGGGATCTCAGTCCTTCTCTGTGGATAGCCCGGATGCATGGGTTGCTGGGAGCTGAACGTAGTACTTCCCTGCACATGCCCAAAGCTGCTTCCCTTCTAAGTGACCCTGCTCTGTTGCCATCCTCCTTATAGACACAGGCCCAGAGCAGGTTGCCCTGCTTGGCACTCGATTTCTTGAACTGTAGAGATAAAGCTGCACCAGCTTCAGAAGGAGGGCTGGTTGGGGGTACTGGGAGTCAGAGAGCCGACCCCTGCCCTGGTACAATGCAAAAATCCCATTGACATCAATTGGGTGGGGTAGAGCCCAGGAAGAGGGAGGCCTGCTGACAGAGCTGTGGAAACAAGATGCCTCTTGAGGCAGTGACAGCCTCCCCCCCTTTTGGTAGCTGTGCGGTTCAAAGCGCTGGGCTTCTTCTTGGTGACTTGAGGTGATGTTAATTGTACAGCAAGGAAGTGAATGTACCTCCTCTGCTGCCTAATAATTTTGCCCTGGAAACTCTCTCTGCTGTTCACCTGGTCTGTGGCTTACTGCTTCACAGAGGAGGTTTTTCATTTGGAAGGACTCGTGTGTCTCGTACATGGAGTGTATATAATTTATATATAGGTCAGCTAATGCAAAAGGAATGTGACAGAGACCAGTGGATGTTCTCATGTTAATTCATATGTGATCCATATATAAAACATATGTTAACCTGTACAGTAGGCGTGTAAGTTGCATAGGGTTTTGCTACACATGGTCTCCGTAGCTGAAAGCACCCAGGTTCAGAGACAGGCAATCTGGGCTCAGTTTCTGGCTCTTCCCCAGCCATGGATAAGTCACATAGCAGCTCCATGCCTCAGTTTTCCCATCTGTGAAGTGGGGATGATTATGATGTGTGAAAGGTTTTGGGACTGAAGGATGAAAAGCACCACTTGTTTTATTACCTCATAGTCAATTATAATGTGTTAACACTGTTAATGATTAGAGCCTCCCTGTCTGCTAGGATCTCAAAGCATGGTGAGAATCAGCTACAGATTAATGCTGAGCCCTGTTGAAAGGTGTTGAATTGAGATTCCAGGAGAGGAGCTCCTTTGTTCAGCCCCAGGAGGGGCATGGTGCAGGCAGGGTTAGTGCCCGCTCTCCTTGCTGATCGTATGGCCACTGGCCAGTTGCTCTCACCTCCATGGTGTGAAGCAGAGCTGTATGAATGTTGCTCAGTGTGGCCCAAAGTAAGGCAAACTCAGTGAGCTTCAAGTTTGACTAGACGAGTGACATGTGAAGCCCATTTGGGCCCCTGGAACCTTTAGCTCCATTTTGCAAGTGCCAATTTTGTCCGTCTGTGTTGGTGTGTTATGAGGTGCCAGTGGGAACTGTGCTAAGTCATGAGAACTGCCACTAGAGGGCACTCATGACACTGAGTGCACCTGTTGCTCATTTGCTGGAGAGTGTTTTTCCAAGGCAGATTTATGGCTGCTGGTTGCCTTTGGAGAGGCTCTTGCAACTGTAGACCCTGTGGTAGGTCACTCGGGCAGAGCAGGCCCTGAGCCTGGTGAATGCCTGCAGAAAGCTGCAAGCTCACATGCAACATACAGGGCTTAATGAAACTTTCCTGTTTCATTTTGAGTCTTGTCTTTGCCATGCTGGGTTTGTGATCCTGCAAGATGCAAACAGGGTCCTGCGTGAGACAGCATGAACCAAATCTTTTCAAGAAAGTTAACTGAAAGCCGCCAAAATCAATTGGGACTTTGCCTGCTGAGATCCCCTCCAAAGAAATGAGGGGAGAATTCACTCTGCATGTTCATCTCTCTGTTTGGCTTGCTAATCACTGAGCCTGCCAGTCCCAGATCATGGTCAGTTCAGTCCAGTTTTTCACATGCACAACAGGCCTGAGTTTACATGCCCACACAGATGCAACTCAGAAGCAATGCCAGTGACATCAGAGGTGTTATACTGGGTTAAAACTGTGCTAGCCAGAGAATCAGGTGCACACCTACCTTCTGTTGCAATCTCCATGTTCACTATTACACCATTGCACTGATTGTCAGAGCCTCTCCCTTCTTGTCCTCTTTTGTGCACAACATCTAGATCCCCCCAGCTCTGCTAGTTGGGGGCTGGATGATTTTGGAAGAGCTGCTTACCTGCTCTATTGTGAGCCTCAATTCCCCGATTTGCAAGACAGGGATATAATGTTGCTCTGGCAGGTGGATGCATGTCAGTGGCCTGTGATGGGCAGATGGAAGGTGTGACAGGCATGCCCAGTGCCCACCATACAGCCAACAGAAAGTAAGTTGTAAAAAGCAGCCTTGCCACTTTACACTTTGGCTCCCTCTTGTGGCAGATGGGAAGAATTGTGATCACCTTATCTGGCCTTCTGCATAGCACTGGCTGGGGACCAGCCCCCAAATAATTCCTTTTCAACTAGAACAGATCTTTTAAAAACCAACCAGTTTTGATTCACACAATTGCCAGTGCTGGAGACTGCCTAGACCTGTGCAAAGTATCATGCAGTTTCCCCCTTAAGCAGTGGCAGCAATGCATCCTGGGAGCCTTGGCTGGGACTTGGCTCACATCTTGGAAGAAAAGAGATGTAAATTTCTGCGTTGCCACCAGGCTTTGCAGCTGTGCTGTCAGGAGCAGGGAGGGAGGCCAGGAAGCTGTGTGTTGGAGGGACTCTTTTCTCTCCTGGGCGATCCCTGCAACTCTTGAGCTATGTTCCCTCTAAACTGTGCGCGCATGTGAACGCACACAGGTTGTGAAACCCATGCACACAACAAAATAAAGCGCGCACAAAAAAATTCAGCAGTGCTAATATTTTTATGCTACTTTACGAAGGTGATTTCAAGTAGCATGTTTCAAATAAAGTTTTGTAATTTATAAAATCATTTGCATCGCCATATCAAAATCAAATGTAGATATTGGATCATACACACTTCACTGTGCTCACAAGTTTGACCACATGCACTGGGGTGTGCACAAATTTGGACACTGGTTCCAAAAATTTGCACAAATGAAATTTTTTGCATGCACAGCCTATGAAATATTAGAGGGAACATTGCTCTTGAGCGGGCAGCAGGAAGGGCTCTGTGGCCACACTGCCTGGGCCCTGTTTGTGTGTAGCAGAGCTCGGTGGATCTTCCTGTAATCACAGTGACATATCTGTCATGTCACCAACCAGGGCTCTCTGCTGAGCTTTGGTTGGTTGATCCATCCAATGGGGTGAGGGGGAGAGTTGTGATATGGTCTGTTGGGGACAAGGAATGAACCTCATGCTTGCAAGGGCTGGGTGCAGGCGCTGCTTTGAAGGGAAGTTAGCACAGGGTGGAGTATTCCTCCATGCCAGTCCAGCTAAATCTCTGTGAGTCCTGACTCCACAGCTCATTCAGCCCTTCATTGAGGCCACTCCCAAAGGGCAGTTTTATGACACCGACACTTGTCTGCGTGGCACAGGATCGAAAGCCACTAGCTCACACCCCGTGAGCAGGTGATGACTGCTTCCGCTCAGCACTCCCACAGCTTGGATGCAGCCTGCCATGTGGGATCTGGGTTTGTGCTACCTCCTGGCCATGCATTTTTGTATAGAGCAAAGGCTGGAAGCTTTTGTACCACCCCAGGACTTGAACTGGAGACCTCTAGAGATAAAACCTTGAGCAGTTACTGCTTCTGGTAACCTTCTTTAGTTAAGATTGTAATAGATTCCTATCCTCTGCAGGTCAGCACATAGGGGGACCTGGAATACCCACCCTCCCACCAGTGGGTTAAAGAGGAATTCATCCACTCCCAGGCCTGGATAAGACATGAAGCAGGCAATAAATTAGCTCCAAAATGTTGAGAGTAGTAAGTAACTGGATCCAGGCCGGCCCTTCTGAAAGCCTCACATTACTTTACTGACTACCTGTGTACACAGAGATGGTTTCCCTCACCTTTCTCTTGCAGTCACTTCTAAGGTGGAATCAGCAACCTGGGCAGTGACAATTTAAGGACAAGAAATGAAGAATAATTGAATCAAACAGGAGAATTTAGGGAGGCAATGTAGAATTAGAAGGTAGGCCAGCTCTTAGGGTTAATACCCCTCATCCCAAAAATCTTGAGGGACCACACGTGGTCAGGGCCACACGCCTGTGTCTCAGCCACAGGCAGCAGCCACGGTGCCTTCTGAAGCAAGCTGGGCAGTTGGCTTATTGGCTGGGGGAGGAGAGAGGTATCTGAGTTATCAGCTCACCTTCATATATAAGCCATTCTTCCCTGAGTGTCTCTCAACCTTGACCATGTCAGCTCTATAGAGTTTGATTTTGAACGAGAACCAAGACTGTGTCAGTGCATATCTTCTGCTGTGCTGATCCAGCTGAGGTCATGCGTGCCTGAGTTAGTGCTGTGTGCATGTTTTCTTTATTGTGGACCTGATTCTGACCCTGCTCACACAGGTGTTAGCCTAGTCCAATGCCACTGACTTCCTGGTATAAACAGCTGTGTGCAACATCAGAGCCTGGCCTTGCAGCTTGAAATCTTGATGCATGAGTTTGGGTTGCCTACTGGTTTCTGTGCCCTGCTTTGTAATTGATTTCTTGTTGGGATCTGAAGCAAGCCTCATTAGCCCTTCTGTGCCCCAGATCCTCGGTTTGACCAATCTTTTAGATCTGAGTTCCTGATTCCAGTAACCTTTCCCGATTTATAACTGGCTGAGTGTCCAAGGGACTCATCTTATGGTCAGTACTATAAAACTCCCTGTTTCTGGCCCCTGTGAGAGCTTGCAGTGCTATCAGCTGACAATAGCCACCTTCCCAGGGGACTGGCTGCACGGTTGTTTTTTGGCTTGTCTCTGTTTTGCTGCTGCTGTGTTGGGATGTCCTCCAAATCCAACCTCCTAGCTGCATTCCAGACTCCAGAAATGACATTTTCCCTTGACAGGACCTCTTTGAGGGTGATTGGGGCACCTTTAAACACAAACACATGGGTCACAAGGATTTCCAGGGACTAAAGCTCTTGCACACCTGTCTTTGCATCCTCAGTTCCTCAGCATAAAGGGAGTAATGTATATCAATATAATTTGCAAAGAGGTCCTTTGGGATTTAAGATCATGCCTCCTATATAGCTCCGTAGCAATATACAGAGGGTTCTGTAAGAATATAAAGTTCTTCCTTTCAGTCCATGTCCCAGACTGCCTCTTGGCTTTTCTTTCTGCAGCATCAGAGATCATTCCCATGTACTCATCGGGGTCAATGGTTTCTCAAAAGAAATCCAAGTATCTAAGCCTGGCATGACCTGTTAGAGGTTTTCAAATTCATGAACCAGTTGGTGCTGAGAGCTGAGAATTGCCTGAAGGGTCTTGTTCATGGTGATGCTCTTTCTGGGTTGGCATGGGAGGCCTTTGCTCTGCATACCAGAGCATTTTATTCCATTGCACAAGCTTCAGAAAGGTCTCAAAAGAGTCAGGAAAACTTGCCAAGGAGGGGCAAAGCAAAGTGGGAGCCGTGGTTGTCCCTTTTTAACTCACTATGCTCCAGGGGTCCCTTTATCGTTGAAAATGATCCAACCTTTCACAGTTTCACTGGTTTCTTCCTATGGGGTGTTCAGTCTGCATCAACAGTGACTTCTGAGCAGCACTAGTAATTTGCCTTCCTTCCATTTCAAAGTGAAAAGCTTCTTTATGGCAGTCATGAAGTCCAGATGTGTGGGTCTGGGAAGTGCCAGGTTAAATCCCAGTCTGAGAGTGAAGATAGTCTGGCACTCCCAAGCTTTCAATTCCAGCTGCAAAAGGCTGCCTGTCCCAAGTCATCTCACTCAAGGGTTTATTAAATGGGACAGGACAGTCCAGCAATGTAGGTGGCTGCATAGACCTTTCTGAAGGGCAGAGCTGTGCAAACACAACTGATTCCAAAACTGCTGTGGCCTCTTCAGACTGGGCTGACAAAAGGCCTTTATGGCACAGGTGAGTTCTTGGTAGGCTGTGAGGCTGTATTGCCAAGGGGTTAGGCCAGGATAGCAGGGTTCTGCACCCAGCTTTGGGGGGGGGGGGGAAGAGATCAAGAGCCAAGCCCCTTTGACCTCTGTGTGCCTGTTTTTTCCCCCCTAGTGAAATGTGGGCAATGATTTGTTCCTTGCCTGGTCTCGGTAAGGCTGCTGAAATGACCTGGGAAAGGCATCATTTGTTTTCAGTGATATCCAGCTGGAATCTCTCTTTCTGGGGTGGGGCAAACTGAGTCCAGCATAAAGGCCTCAGGGAGAAAACTGTGCCAGGCAGAAGTGGCACTTGCTGCTGCACCAACCAGAGGCACTGCTGGCATCAGGCTTACAGGGCTGAAGCCCCGAGTTCCAGAGCCCGAGCCCCAGGTCCGCTGCAACAGTGGCATGTTTAAAGTGTGCAAGCACTGAGTCCTGGTGCCCAGGCCCCAGATCTTTTTCTGGGCCAGGGGCACTCCTGGCACCACCCACCTTCATGGGTTTAGTGCTCCTTGAAAGAGCAGGCACAGAGGAGTTGTCAAAGGCCACTCGGTCACTGCCATACACACAGCCGCAACCTCTGTGGGCCAGCATAGATGACACAGTGAAGCCATGCCTCAGGGTGGGGGTATGAGACCCCACGGGGCTGGAACCAGGGGTATAGCCAGTCCCTGGTTTCTGGCTGGGCCCCTGCAAGTGCAGGGTGGGCCCAGCCAATGGTAGCTTCTGGTCATGTGACTGGAAGCTGCTCCCACCTGGAGGGGGAGGGCAACCAAGCTTGGGCTTGCAGGGGCACGAACTTCATCACCACAGCCGTGGGGCTACTCAGTAGCCTGCAGCTACGTCTGCGAGCAGAGCAGAGGCATCGATGCCTGTGCCGCTGTCCTGCTTGGCGACCCAGTGGCAGCAAATTTGGTTCTGTTACAGGGGGCTAGGGTGGGTGAGCCCTGACTCACTCATGGCTATGACGCTGGTTAGAGCCAAGGCCTGTGGCTGCAGCGCTCTCAGGCAGTTGGCACGGCACCTCCAGGCTCCCACCCAGCAGCGGTTGCAGCCAGCTTGCACTCCACTTCCCATGACCCACGGTGGACACAGCCCATGGGAAGTTCCACCTCAAAGCTTTGACGGATAGCTGCTCCTAATTGGCTCCCTGTCTTATATAAACTCAGGAGGTGTTCAGGAAGTGTCCGGAGAGTAGTGTGGATCTTGTGTGGCTGCTAACACCTTTCTGGCTCCTGAATTCTTGGCTTGCCTTTGGTTTGATTTGGGCTTTGCCTACTGACCTGGACCATGACTCTGTCTATCGAGTCTGACTGTGCACTCATTGCTTCTCCCAGCTCAGGTTTGCCCCACTCTGATCCTTGGCCTGACTGCGCTGGCTGGGATTCTGACTGTGTCCAAAGTGGCTGGGTATACGCTGCACCTGTCTGCAACAGGGCCTGAATGACAACCTGCAGGAGATGAGGTGTTCTTGGCTGCTGCAGAGCTTGGCAATGTTGTAGCAGCAGCATGGCAGGCAGGGGAGACTGGATGTAGGAGCATGGCTTTAGGATGCCTTCACCTGGAATACTGTGTGCAATTCTGATCTCCCATGTTTCAGAAAGATGAATTCAAACTGGATCAGGTACAGAGGAAGGGCTACTAGCATGATTCTTGGAATGAAAAACCTGCCTTCTGAGAGGAGACTCAAAGAGCTTTTAGTCTAACCTAAAGAAGGCTGAGGGAGCTAGGATTGCTCTGTGTAAATACATCAGAGGGATAAATACCAGGGAGGAAGAGGAATTATTTGAGTTCAGTACCAGTGTGGACACAAGAACAAATGTATATAAACTGGTCATCAGGAAGTTTAGGTGTGAAACTAGAGAAAGGTCTCTAGCTATCAGAGGAGTTAAGTTCTGGAATAGCCTTCTGAGGGGAGCAGTGGGGGCAAGAAACCTATCGGCTTCAAGACTGGGTTTGGTAAGTTTATGGAGGAGGTGGTGTGATGGGACAGCCTGATTTGGCAATTAGCTGATCTTTAATTGCCAGCAGTAAATATGCCAATGGCCTGTGATGGCGTGTTAGATTGGGGAGGTGGTGGATGCTGAGTTACTATAGAAAATTCATTCCCGGGCATCTAGCTGGCAAGTGTTGCCCACATGCTCAGGGTTTAACTGATTGCCATATTTGGGGCTGAGAAGGAATTCTCCTCCAAAGGAGATATGCATAGGTTTGGGGTTTTTTTCACCTTTCTCTGCAGCATGGGGCCTGGGTCACTTACAAGTTTAAACTAGTGTAACTAGTGGATTCTCTTTACTTAAAGCATGATTTGAGGGCTTCAGTATCTCAGTCATAGGTTAGGATCTATGACAGGAGTGGGTAGGTGAGGTTCTGTGACTTGCATTATGCAGGTGAGACCACATGATTGTATTGGTCCTTTCTGATGTTTGGGTCTGAGTCTGAATTATGACTTGTACAACAGCAGCAATAACCCTGCCCTGCCTGACATTGATGATTATGTTAAATTCCAGAAATCATAGTGATTGGGGCAGATAAAGTTCTAACAAGATTCAATGGCTGAAATTTGAAGCTAGGCAAATTCAGTTTGAAATAAGGCATACATGTGTAACTAGGAGGGTAATTAATCATTGGAACAATTTACCAGGGGTCATCATGGATTTTTCAGTCGAGATTGGATCTTTCTCTAAAAGATCTGCTGGCCTGTGCTCCATACACTGGAAGATGACTGATCTGTTCTGGCCTCGGACACTACATCATTACCCAAATGAGAGCAGGCTGTTTTCATTTTGAGACATTTTGTGCAACAGGAGGATAGGAAGATGTGGGAGCTCTGCTGAAAAAGCTGTGCCAGCCACTGATGGCTCTGCCAGTCTGGATTCAGGCTGGGTGTTTGTGTTAAACAGAGGGGTAAAAACAGGCTTGTTATCTTGGAACAGCTTTCTCTTTCTTTCCTCCTGGGTTACCTGCCCTTTATTTCCCTGAGACGTGGGCTTCAAGCATCGTCTGGCAGCTGTCATTTGGCTGGGGTTGCGTAACTTATACACACTGGTGGAGTTGGGCACAGGTCCTTGCACAGAGATAATCTCATGCCTGGGGCTGTGTGGTGCCCTGTTGGTTCACAGTAACCTGCCTTCTGCTTTACCTTGCTGTGCATAAAATTCCCATCACCCAGGCAAAGAGAGAAGGTTGAAGGGGCTAGACTGGAGCCAGTGAAGCCAACACCAGTTGCAGTGAAGAGCAGAAGGCAGTTGATTCCTTTGCTGCATGGGCCTGGCAAAGCAGCCGAGGTGATGGAAGGAGTCCCTGCCTTTGACCAAGGTGGGTTGCTTGCACCAGGCAAGGGAACAAAGCCCAGTGCTGAATTCAGCCCTTGGGTAAATGGGTGCAGTTCCAGAAATGCCTGTTGGATAAAGCCCACTTGCAGCATGCTGATGGGTGACATTTTGCTGTTGATGTGAAGGCATGTCACGAGGCAAGCCCTCTCTAGCACCCCTGGTGGGGAAAGTACAAGGGGTGTGAGCAGGGAGGATGTTTCTGCAATCCTCCTTAACTCCCCACGGTGCAGCCTATTGTCCATAGAATCAATAACTCGGTCACTACATGGCTCTCAGGTGAGGGCAGCACAGCCTAATGGCCACAGAGTCAATAGTGAGACAGGGCATCTGTAAAAGACGCGGTGCCTGGGTAGGGGGCTCTTCTGCTCCATTAAGCCCCAGCTGAGGGCCCTATCAGTGCCAGAGTTATGGCACCAAGTCAGCAGGGCTCCAGACTGAAACATGCTGACCTGCATCCCTTACTGCCCCCCAGCCTCCCTCCTATCTGGCTAGCTGTGGTGGTCCTCTCACCGCTTTCTGGCAGCCCTGGGATCCTGGGTGCCTGTCTCTGGGTAGTTCCCTGGCCGTTTCTGCTCTTTGGCGAGGTCTCTTGGGTCACTCTTCCACGCTGTGGGTGTGGAAACTCCCGGTCAGGAAGCTCCAGCAGGCATCCTTCCTCCCAGCTGGTCAGCTGGTTGGAGCTGAGTTGCTCCCTTTTGTACTGGGGCAGCATTCTGAGCATGCCCAGCAGGGTCTAAGGGGCGGGGCTTCTGCCTTCCTTAGGCTATATAGGGCTTGCCTGGTATGGGGTGTAGCCACCCTCACAGGGTGGCTTGCTTTCCTGGGGGGCAGAGTTCTCATGACTGTGTCTGAGGCCTGGGCCCTGCTGGTCTGAGCGGACTGTGAGGTGCTGAGCTGGCTGAGGGTGACGCTGAGCTCCACTGGACAAAGATGCATTGTGAAGCCCTGGCTCCTCTATCTGTGTGCCACATGGAAGATGTCCTGGGGAAACCCAGATGCAGCTGGCTACAGTTTGATACTAGCTCACACAAAAGGGCAGTAGGGCAAATGTAGGCTGCCCCGACTCATTGCACTGGTGCAAGGGCTTCATACTTAAACTGGAACCTCTGGCACCAGCTGGGTGGCAGGAGGTGGTGTGGTTGGGAGAGGCATAGTCCCCTCCAGCACCCCACAGCTGCATACCCTACAGGGGTTATGGCAGGGAAGATGGTAACTCAACATGCAGCTGGACTGGCCCTTGAATAATGACATTGTAAGTGCCCTCCCCTAAGTCCTTGCAATGTTTTTGCCGGGGTGTCTGAGGACTAGAGCCATGTGACTGACAGCACCTTCAGGAGACAATATTACACATGCCTGCATGTTGCATGTTCCTCAGTTTCCCCATATAATAATCACTTTTTGTTATACAGCATGTAAGTAGGCATGCATAGTGCATGGGTATTTTTTTACCCCCAAATTAACTAATGTCCATGATTCTGTATGTAGGCTTAAGCAAGTCATTTCCTGGCTCGCTTTGGTGCCTCCTTTGCCAGTTCTGTAAGTTGAGGTGCATTGTGTGTTTGCAGTCTTGTCGGCAAAGGGCCGTGATGGGATCTGGAGTTACAGAAGTGCTGAGCATTGCAATTAGCTTCTCCTTTCTTCACACATACTGTGTGTGGGTATGTGGTATCACAGGGTGTCCATGTTTCTTTCACATGCTGCTCCCTGTGATGGCATGTGGGGAGAGACATCTTTTTGTCAGGGCGGTCTCCAGAGACAGGGACGGCAGCAGTCCGACAATCTCACTCCAGTATGCTTCATTATAATGCAAATTGTGGGATGTAGGGTGCTGAGATTTGGGTGAACAGCTGGTCTCGTTGCATTTTACAGTGATGAAGCTTCTGAAGATAAACTTTAAATCCCTTTTCAAATGACGGTGCAGGAGCCTTTTTCAATGGAACAGTGACCAACAGTTCATTTTAGCTGTTCAGGACTGCAAGCCCAAGGCAGAAGTGACAGTAGGGAGTTGAAAGGGGCTGAAACTTGCCCAATGGCGAGATCAGTGCTCCTCATCAGAATGTCTCTGCACATTTTCACTATGGATGTTTCACTATATTGATAGATTCCAAGGCCAGAAGCGATCACGATGATCATCTAATCCAGGGATCTCAAACTCAAATCACCTCGAGGGCTGCATGAGGACTAGGAGAGCCGCACCACTGAAACCTTTTCATACAATGATGCAGAAGTACAGTAAAAAATGAAGAGTAATATAGTACGCTAAGTCAATTTATTAACTTTTTTGAAACTGTAACATGAAGTCTGTGCTACTTTTGACAGTCTTTCCAAAGCCAAAACACGTTTCCTTTTAGAATTACTTCCATTCAAGATGGCAGAATCACCAAAAAGACAAAGAGTAAACAGACGCACTTAAAAATTTACATTATAAGTCAATGGTTCCCAGTCTTTTTTGGTTTGAGGGCAAAAAAATATACTTTTTCAAACCCTGAAGGACCACTGGTTAATTTAATTAAAATTAAATTAAAATTTAGTTTATTAAATTCAAATTGATGTTAATTGAAATAAATTAATTGCAGTTTGATTTATTAAAATTGAATTACATTTAATTAAAATTAAATGTTTATAAAGGTTTTAATTTTTTAAATAAAATTAAATTGTTTTAGAAGATTTTTGGTTTTTTTGTTTTAAAAAGAGGGGGCTGCATGTATCCCCAACCCAGGAGGGGAGGAGAGCAGCCACATCCCAGGACAGGCTACAAACAGGTTGATCAGAGCCCTCCACAGGACTGTAAATAAGCAGCCCTCTGCCTGGCCCTGGGGGCAGCCTGGGACCGGTAGTGGGGGAAACACCTTCTCCACCCCCTACTCAAATTTGGCCATGTTGGGCTTGGCAGAGGGGGAAACACCCCTCATCCACCTGAATTTAGCTGTGCTGGGGTCAGCAGAGAGGGAAATGCCCCCTACCCATCTGCCCACTTGAATTTGGCTGTGGTAGGGCTGGCAAGGGGAAATCACTCCTTGCTCACCTGAATTTAGCTGCTCTGGGGTTGGCAGAACCCCCACCCACCCGCCCACTTGAATTTGGCTGAGTGGGGCCGGCAGAGGAGAAAACATCCCCTGCCTGCCAGAATTTAGCAGCACTGGGTTGGGCGGAAGAAAAAACGCTACCCCACCCTCCTGGGGGGGAACACCCTCTGCCTGTGCCGGGACCGGCAGCGGGGAAAGCCCTGGGGGTTGTGCTGTGGCTAGTGGTGGGGCTTTCTGGTGCTCCCCCAGAATGGAGCCCCCTGTGAACCTTCCCCACAGGCTTAGCCCCCCCCCCAAGCCTCCTTTGCACAGCTCAGCTTGCTTCAGCTGCTGCATGTGAACAGGGCAGTTCCTGATCAAGCGCTGCATGTGAATAGGGCAATCAACAGCTGCATGTGAATAGGGCAGCTCCCAGGCAGCAGTTCAGCTCATCCCTGTCAGTGGCTGATAACGCAGGGGGGAGGTGAGGCTGCTTGGTCTCTGTTTGCAGAACACTCCAAGGTTGGAAAGATGGGAGCCCCAGGATTCTGGGGGCTATCAGGGGCTGCAGGAGGCAGCTCTGCAGGCCTCACGCGGCCCACGGGCCACGTGGTTGAGACCCCTAGTCTAATCTGACCTCCTGGGTTATGCAGGCCATTGAATTTCCCCACAGTACTCCCTTGAGCAGATCTTTCCGAAAAACCACCAAATTTGCATAAAAATTGCAGCGATAGTACATCCACTATGACCCTCAGTAAATTGCACTAGTGGTTCATTACTATCACTGTTAAAAATGTACGCCATTATTTCAAGTCTGAATTTGTCTAGCTTCCACTTCCAGCCCTTGGATTGTGTTAGACCTTTCTCTGCTAGGCTGACGAGCTCATTATAAAATATTCATTCCCCATGTAGGTTCTTAGAGTGCAATAGTCACCCCTTGACCATCTTTGTTAAACTCAGTAGACTCTCATGGTTTTTCTCTGACCCTTCTTGGATTTTATAACATTCTTCTTGAACCATGGGCACTAGAGTTGGACAGAGGATTCTAGCAGTGGTCACGCCAGTGCCAAATACGGGTGTACAATAACCTCTGTGCTCCAACTGGAGCTTCTCTTACTTGTGCATCAAGGATCACATTAGCCCTTTTGGCCACAGCATTGCACTGGGGGGCTCATGATCATCTGACTAGCCACCATACTGTCTGGAAATTTCCAGAGGAGTAGCTATGTTAGTCTGTGTACAGCAAAAACAGTGAGAGTCCTGTGGCACCTTAAAGACTGACAGATTTCTTTGGGCATATGTCAGAACTCTCATTGCTCATACTGTCTGGGTTTCTGTATAGTATGTACAGATAGGTGTGTTGACTAGGTAAGTAACCACATTTCATTATGGAGAGCACATATTTCAATATAGTGCATATTTATTTTTATGAGTAATTCTGGAAACTTTTTTATAAAGCACAGTTAATAGTGAGGTATGTGATTTTTGGCACGTGACACGTAAGCTCCAAAAGATGAAATAATGCCCATCAATATGAAACATCAGTTCTCAGCCAGCAAAATAGCATCCCTACGAGATGACCCCAGCTGATGGTTTGAGACAGGTGAATGGAGAGAAGATTGTAGCAAATTGATCCATGTCCATTAGGAAAAATATCTGTCTAGAGACAGGACTTTGATGTAGTGTGCTCTGTTCTGGTACTAGGTGCGTGTCTTCCTGAAAGTGGGGTCATTAAGAGGGATTTTATTCAGAGCAGTTTGTCAGCTTGTTGTGTTTCATAGGAAGCAAAGCACACTTAGGAGTAATTTGCTGGCTCAACTGTCTCATGGAAAATCCTCACTAGAGTTCTTACTTTGATGCTGATACACAGTTCAAAGTCATTTTCTCTCTTTGTTATGTAGAACCCAGAACAGAGGGAGCTCACTTACAGGGAAATAAACTCTCTTCTACACTACAGCTTTACCCTGACAATGGAGAAATTTCCTTAGTTCTCTTCTTGTGTTTGCCATGCCCTGCTCAAGCCATGTGGGTCCTTGCTCTGTTTGAAGTTCTGAAAGGTTGACAGCGCTTCTGAGGCTGGAGGCTTGGGATTTTCACCTTCTTCCGTAGGTATGACTCACTTGCTGCTGGAATGTCTGTACCTTCAGGTCTTTTTAAACCATGATTTGAGGACTTTAATAACTCACTCATAGGTTAGAGTCTTATTACAGGAGTCGATAGGTGAAGTTCTGTGGCCTCTTTGCCCAGGAGGTCAGATTAGATGATTGTATTGGTCCCTTCTGACCTTAGAGTCTGAGTCTATGATTCTTTGAGGCAGGCCAGATGCATGAGAGTCTCATTTCTATCCTCCTCTGTGTGCCCAATCTCTTGGAGAGCATTTCTACCAGATATCCACAGGCTTTTATGGAAGTGGTGTAGGATTCTGTGGCAGAGATTTGATTCTCCTTCAGGGTTGCGGGATGCGTAGCATCATTTCTAGAGCACCCTGCTGGGTTCCATCCCTATTAAATTTTGTAGGACAAGGGAGGGGCGGTTTTGGGTCAGGCAGCTAGAGAGAGCCTTTCAGCACCCTTAAGCCATGCATTGGCTTCCAGTGGGATTTAGGTTCCTATGTGATTTAGTTGCTTTTGAAAAATTTACCCTATGTTCCCTTTTACTCCAGTACTTTGAGGGATCCCAGAACAGATGGCACCAACGGAACCTCAGCCCTTTGACAGGACCTATGCCTGCTCTGACTGGAATAACCAAGGACAGAGCTATATGTAGCCCTTACTAGGAGCTGACAACAGATTCACCCTTCAGGAGACAGTCCTGTGCCAGCTCCTCCCTGACTGTGTGAGGCTAAACACAGAAGATTACTGCCCACAGTAAAGGGAATCTGTATGAAGTCATCAACCCCCACTGCCCCTCCTTGACAATCCAACTCCAGTACTCCATGATTGATCCTCTTTGAACATGACCAATCTGTTTCACTAGCTCCTTTCTACTCTCATACATGCTCATAATAAACCTCTGTCATGGACATGCAACTTAATGCAGCTTAAATCTGGATTACTGCTGAACCTCCTTTCCTTTGTGGCTTGTGCCAGTCTCCAAATATGCTTCTGTTGGTGATATATTATACGGTCTCACCAGACCCTGTTAACATCCAACAGACAGCAGGTGGCACTACGCACTCAGATGAATCACATGCACCCACCATAAAGCCAGGGGATGGCCAATAGCCCCCCAAAGATCCCAGATTCTTCACTGCCCAGGAACGCACCCTGAGATAATGCCATTTTATGTAGTTAAAGATTTGTCCAGCATAAGCTCATTAATGAGTTCACTTCCCCGTCTATCTGAGGATGTCATATATTGGTTTTGGTTACTTGGTTAAGATTTCTAACCACTTCAATTCAAATTAAACTGGTTAAGATAAAAAAAAGTAAATAATTTACCAATTGCAGAAAAATAGATTTTAAGTGATTATAAGTTGTAGGCTTAAGAGATCAGAAGGAGTTACCAAGGAAATAAAACCAAGAATGCAATCTAATTTTGAACAGGATTTGAACCTGGAAATGTATCACTCTGAGATATGATACAAGTGGGCTTGCAGCTTTTCAATTCCCAGACTATGTTTGCCTTGCAGCCTGAGTTCTCTCCTTACCCATTCAAAATTCTTCTGTCTTTCAGGCATTTCTTTAGGTGTTGAGCCATGCTGGAGTGAAGACAAGTCCTATTGTCACTCTTC
The DNA here is from genome assembly GCA_007922195.1 of Podocnemis expansa. Taxonomy (NCBI): domain Eukaryota; kingdom Metazoa; phylum Chordata; order Testudines; family Podocnemididae; genus Podocnemis; species Podocnemis expansa. The sequence continues at coordinate 33,338,902 of ML682007.1, read as the reverse complement.
TTTTTTAGTCTTTTTCAGCTTGCTAGAACAGTCAGTATTTGTCTGCTGGGAGGTCATCCTCCTTGGTCAGTTAGTGTTTTGGTGTGTACATACTCGTCTCTGTGCAGCTTAATTGTGAACAACCCGTTAGTGCAATCAATCCTTGAAGGGGTGAGAGAGAGCCATCAAGGCTCTCTGGCCACTCCACTGTTGTGCTTGTAAGGCTGTGGAAGTTTCCCACCTTGCAACATGTTCTAGTAGCCTTTTCAGTAATATTTCATAGTTTCAAGGAAGTACATCAGTCCTACAAGATACTAATGTTCAGCGGATCATGGAGTTTAAAGTAGTACCACACCAGGCATACCTTTTACAGGATGTATCATAACTACATGGCCTTGGTGAATATGGAGTTCTGAGGTGTTCTTTCAGACACAGAGCATCACAACCTCCCCAAACAGTCCCAGTCTGTGCGATGTTGACTTTGCTTTTAAGTCAGCCTCTTGGACAAATCCCTGGTACAGGAGACAGTAGCTAGCAGGACCTTAGCTGTAGGCAGTGAGTACAGAAACAGCACGGCTTCGCAGACAGGTCAAGGGACTCAGAAGTGTGAAGTCCTGGGTGCTAATTGGGCAAGACAGCTACCCTTGTTCTACCTCAGTTCTTTTCTGGTTAAAATATCATGGGGGTGGTGAGAAGCCATTAATTAATCGGCATGAGTGGCAATGCTTATTTGTAACCAAGGGCCAGCATTTGATTTATATGTAACTTACAGAGCTGTCAAATTTCCTGCCATCTGGAAGTAGGTGGTCTTTTGGTCCCTTGGGTGCCAGTCCACCTGGCATCCATGGTGTGGAATGAGAAGGTGAGAGTGACAGAAACAGGTTGCAGATGAAATAATGTGTTGGGTGGTCTGTTTGCCAAGCTCTGTGTGTGGGAGAGGCTGCTGGCCAGAAGTGATGGTTACTCTCCCAATAAGGCCCCTGAATTTCTATGACACTTCAGTTAAGTGCTGTGTGTGTGGCACTCCCAGGATACCCATGGCTGTGAGGTAACCCCAACCCATGGCTGTGAGGTAACCCCACATCATGTGCCCTTTGCATGAGGTAGTCTTTTCCCTGCCAGCTATGAATCAGCTTCTCGTACAAGCACTGCTTCCAGGACCCAACAGGGCTTGTACTCTTGGGGCATGTTAGTGAAGCACGCTCACCAGCCTCCGAGACTTCTCTGTGCACTTTCATTAATGTAAATGTGCTGTTTGTTTACTTCCCAGGTGCAGGGCATCTTCTTTGCCTTCTAGATGTAGCTGCAAAGGTCATTGGCTGTATACAATATGGCTTGTTTTCTCCTGTGTGTTTCCTTTGTGCTGATTTCACATCTCCTTGTTAACCTCTGACCTCATTGGTAAATGGGTGTCCATCGTGTTAGCTGGCACTGATTAGTTTGCAACCACCACAGAGACCAGTGAATCTGATCCACCTCTTGTTTGACACAAACCTGGTTTTGACCTCTGCTGCTGACTTGTACCTCCATCAAGACTCTGAGAACATAATTTCAGTATATACACATCACCTCTTACATACCATCTCTGTCTGTTTCTCAGTGGTATTAATAACCTGTGGGACACCTGCTTGTGCTTGAGACGTGTCATTGTTGGATGAATGGTGCCTAAGCTGAAGAAAGCCGGGTTTTCGGCAATTGATGTGGAGGACACATGATCACCTAGGAGAACTGCAGTTGCAGACCTTTGCACGCTGCCTGAGGGACTACATACATACATATATGCAGAGGAGTGTACCTGCCTGGCAGCTGTTGCCCTTTCAGCACTACACATGGGGGTTTGGTAGCTATAATGTTCAGCATTTGCACAGAGCCTTGTGTTGTAATAAAGTGGCTGGGGCAAAGTTGGCTTGTGGTGGTGGCGGCATGGGGAGTCATATATCCACCCAGATTTGCTGCTTAGACTGTGCTGATCATGTGCACTTGGACTGAGCGTGCTCAACCACATTGCTGAAGCTGGTTGCCCTTGCTCTGCCCGCACTATTGGCAGGCACAAGTCACCTCTGGGTTGGGGTATGTTTGTTACTATCCACTGGAGGAAATTGGAAGTGTCACCTAGGTAACTGAAATTCTCTTTAGCTCCTGGTGTGAGGGCTGATGCTGGAAGAGCGAGGCAATCTCTGGTCTGTCTCTGTGGCACACTGAAGCTCTCAGTCCCCTATACTCTGTGGAGTCCTGGGCAGCTGTGGGTCCAGAGTGCAGGATGAACATTTACAAAGCAGTGAATGTAAACCAGTGGCCATGGTGCACAACCTGCATAGCTAAGCACCTACTGGCTGAATGCTACTGTGTGAACTGGGGGGAGAAAAGTGGAGCAGGGAATACTGGCAAGGAGGAGAATGTGTTGTGTGAAGAATTATGGATTTAGCAGAACTTGAACATTTCTCCTCCACTTGCTCAGGGTGAGTGGAGCCCCATTTTGACTGCAGGGCTGACTTTCTGAGTCTCCAGACAGTGCCCGTGCTGCTGCTGCTGCTGCTGGCAGTGTGCCCAGAAAGTGGCAGGGAGGAGCTGATGATATATGGGAGGGAAGGCTTATGCCAATAGGCATCTTATCAGTTTCACTCTGCCAGTGCTTGGGCAAGCAGAGGCTGGCAATGCATATGCTCCAGGAGAGGAGGACCCAAGAGGGGAAGCTGTGGAAAGAACAGAGAAGTCATCACTACCTGTTCCCCCAAACCAGTCAGGAGCCCCTGTGGTTTCTTTTCCCATCCGGCAGGGAAAGGTGAGACTAGGTTTCAAATGGAACACAGCCCTACTAACCAGAGGTCCGAGATCAGTTCCTTGGCAGGGATGCTACTATCTTCCTCCATCTTGCAGCTGAGCGAGGGGAGACTAGGTTTCTCGCCAGGTTGTGGTGGGTATGGAGCAGGGCTGTAACTAGGGGGGGCCGATGGGGCACAGCCCCGGGCGGCCCAAAGTGGCTCAATAGAGCCGTACTATTGAAGAGGTGGCTTTGTGGCACTGGCTCTGAGAGCTGCTAATGGGAAGGGGCACATTCCGATTGGAATGTGCCCCAGGCAGCAAAATGCCGTGTTATGGCTCTGGTGCAGAGACCTTCATTTTGGAGACAGCCTCTGGCTGGGGGATTTGCTCATGTGACAGAAGAACTGTTCCAGCCATGTATAAGTCCAGACCTGCCTAAGCCTCCATGCTCTCCTGTGAACTAGGAGAATCAACACAGCCTTGAACATGGATCTCTTCACCCAGACCAAGACCCCCTTCCCAAGCCATTAAACCAGAGCAAGTCAAGAAAGGAAGCCAGGGTGGGAAGCAGTGTTCCTTCTAATTACTCGTAGACTGTCTGCACAAATAATTTCTGTGTGTGCGCAAAAACATTTCTTTGTGAGCGCCAATATTAGCACTATTGAATTTTTTTGTGCGCACTTTATCTTTTTGTTGTGCACAGCTTTCATGACCTGTGCGCGCGCGCACATGTGCCCAGCTTAGAGGGAACAGTGGAAGTATTTCAGGTGAAACAGACAACTGTCTGAGCAACAGTCCCCAAACTGGCATGCTAGCCTGCCCTTGTGACCTCCCCAAGAGACAGCAGCAGGTTGTGTATCTTTCAGTGGCTCAAGGGGCAGGGTAACATGGGTTTGCATCCATCCTGCTATAGAATCATAGGACTGGACGGGACCTCGAGAGGTTTTTCTATTCCAGCTCCCTGCATTCAAGGCAGGACCAAGCATAGACCATCCCTGACAGGTATTTGTCTAACCTATTCCCAAAAACCTTCAATGACAGGGATTCCACAGCCTTCATGGGCAATTTATTCCAGCGCTTAACCACACTGACAGTTGGGATGTTTTCCCTGATGTCAAACCTAAACTTCCATTGCTGCAATTTAAGCCCATTGCTTCTTGTCCTGTCCTCAGAGGATAACAAGAACAACTTCTTTTCCCTCCTCCTTATAGCAGCCTTTTATGTACTTGAAAACAGATATCCTGTGTCCCCCCAACCCTAGTCTTTTGTTCTCCACACTAAATGAACCCAATTTTTCCTTGGAAGTTTGGTTTTCTAGACCTTTGATCATTTTTGTTATTCTCCTCTGGACTTTCTCTAGTTTCTGCTCTCTCTGCTGTCATCTAACTCATTAATGAAAATATTGAAGAGAAGCAGACCCAGGACCAATTCCCTTCAGAATACCACTCAATGTGCCTTCCACTTTGACTATGAACCATTGACAACGACTTTCTGGGGAGAGTCTTCTAACCCATTAGGCACCCACCTTATAGTAGAATCATAGGGTTGGAAGGGACCTCATAGGTCATCTAGTCCAACCCCCTGCCAGAGGCAGGATCACTCCCACTAAACCATCCCAATCATGGTTTTGTCCAGCTGGGCCTTAAACACCTCCAAAGATGGAGATTTCACCACCTCCCTCGGCAGCTCATTCCAATGCTTCACCACTTGCTTGTAAAAAAGTTTTTTCTAATATCCAGCCTCGACCACCCTAACCGCAACTTGTTACCATTGCTCCTCATTCTGTCCTCTGTTATTACCGAGAACAGTTGAGCTCCATCTTCCTTAGACCATCCCTTCAAGTAGTTGAAGGTTGCTATCAAATCCCCCCTCAATCTTCTCTTCTGCAGACTAAGTAAACCTAATGCTTCCAGTCTTTCCTCATAGGGCTTGTGCTCCAGCCCTTTAATCATTTTGGTTGCCCTCCTCTGAACTCTCTCTAGCATGTCCCTGTCCTTTTTGTAGTGGGGAGCCCAAAACTGAACACAGTATTCTAGATGTGGCCTCACCAGTGCAGAATAGAGGGGAATGATCACATCCCTTGATCTGCTGGTAATAGTTCTTTTGATGCAGCCCAGTATGCCATTGGCCTTTTTTGGCAGCAAGAGCACACTGCTGACTCATATCCAGCTTCCCATCCACCATGACCCCCAGGTCCTTTTCTACACTGCTGCTTCTTAGCTGAATGTTCCCCAGCCTGTAGCAATGCATGGGGTTTTTCCGTCCCACGTGCAGGATTTTACACTTGTCCTTACTGAAGCTCATAAGATTTCTATTGGCCCACTGTTCCAATTTATCTAGGTCTCCCTGAATCCTGTCCTTGCCCTCCAACATGTCTACTGGTCCCCCCAGCTTGGTGTCATCCGCAAACTTACTGAGAGTGCAGTCTATTCCATCATACAGATCATTGATGAAAATGTTGAACAGAACCGGCCCCAGGACCGACGCCTGGGGCACTCCACTCGTGACTGGCTGCCAGCTAGACATGGAACCATTGATTCCTACACGCTGAAATGGTTGATCTAGCCAGTTTTCTATCCACCTTATAGTCCACCTATCCAACCCATACTTCCTTAATTTGCCAATGAGAATGCTGTGGGAAACTGTATGAAAAGCCTTGCTAAAATCAAGGTATATGACATCAACGGTTCTTCCTGCATCCAGAAAACAAGTCATCTGATCATAGAAGGAAATGAGATTGGCCAGGCATGATTTACCCTTGGTGAATCCATGCTGACAGTTCCTGATCACTTTATTTTCCTCTATGTGTTTGAGGATGGATTCTTTGAGAACCTGCTCCATAATTTTTCCAGGGATTGAGGTGAGGCTGACTGGTCTGTAATTCCCTGGATCCTCCTTTTTCCCTTTCTTGAAAATAGGCACTACATTTGCTTTTTTCCAATCCTCTGGCACCTCCCCCGTTCTCCATGAGTTTTGAAAGATAATGGCCAGCGGTGCTGCTATCTCATCGGCCAATTCCCTTAGCACCCTTGGATGCAGTTCGTCCAGCCCCATGGACTTGTGCACATCCAGCTTCTTTAAGCAGTCCCTAACCTGACCTTCCGTCACCAAGGGCCTCTTTTCTTGTCTCCAATCTGCCATACCCATGGTAGTGGCCTGGGAGCTGACCCTTTCTGTGAAAACTGAAGCAAAAAAAGCATTGAGCACTTCAGCTTTCCCTCCTCCTCTGTCACAAGGATGCGTGCCATATTCAGCAAGGGGCATACACCATCCCTGATCCTCTTCTTGTTATTAACATACTTGTAGAACCCCTTCTTGTTATCCTTTATATCCCTCACTAGCCGCAACTCCATTTGTCCTTTGGCCTTTCTGATTTTATCCCTGCAGTCCCTAGCAATCTCTTTATATGCGTCCTTGGTCATCTGACCAAGCTTCCACTTCCTGTAAGCTTCCTTTTTATGTTTAAGCTCAGAGCAGAGTTCTCTGCTAAGCCATTCTGGCTGCCTCACATGTTTGTTCTTTCTCCTAATTGGAATGGCAACTTCCTGTGCCCTTAGCAGGGTTTCTTTAAAATATAACCAACTCTCTTGGACTCCTTTCCCCTTCAGATCAGCTTCCCAAGGGATCCTGCCCATCAGTTCCCTGAGGGAGCCAAAATCTGCTTTTTTGACGTCCAGGGTTTGTGTTTTGCTTCTTTCCTTCCTTCCTTTAATCAGGATCCTGAACTCAACCATGTCATGGCCACTACTGCCTAGCTTGCCATTTACCTCTACCTCCCTGATCAATTCTTCCCTGTTGCTCCACCTAGGTTGTATGTCCCTTATTTTGTTTGAGAAGATCATGTGAAACAGTATCAAAAGTCTTACTAAAGTCAAGATACACTATATCTTGTTATCCTGTCAAAGAAAGCTCTTTGATTGGTTTGACACAATCTGTTTTTGACAAATCCATGGTGACTGTTTGTTTATCATGTTATCTTCTAGGTGCTTATTTGCTCCATTATCCCTCCAAGTACTGAAGTTAAGCTGACTAGTCTGTAGTTCCCTGGGTTGCCCTTATTCCCTTCTTTATAGATTGAACTATATTTGCCTTCTTCCAGTCCTCTGAAATATCTCCCATCTTTCATAATTTTTTGACAATAAATGTTAAGGGCTCAGACATCTCCTCAGCCACCTCCTTGAGCATTCTAGTATGTATTTCATCAGGCTCTGCTGACCTGAAGACATCTAACTTGTCTCAGTAATTTTTAACTTGTTTGTTCTCCATTTTTTCTAAGCCCACCTCATTTTCACTGGCATTCATTAAGTCCAATGGCTTCTCAACTTTTTGGTGAAAACAGAAACAAAAATGTTATTTAACCCCTTTTTCTTTTATTCCTTCCATCTCCTTCCCCATTGAGTAATGGGCCTATCCTGTCCTTCGTTGTCTTCTTGCTTCTCTAACGTGTTTGTAGAATGTCTGCTTGTTATCCTTTTTGTCTCCAGCCAGCTTACTCTTGTTTTGTGCTTTGGCCTTTCTAATTTTGCCATACATACTTATGTTGTTTGTTTATATTCATCTTTGTAATTTGACCTCGTTTCAACCTTTTGTAGGACTTCTTTTTTTGAGTTTCAGATCATTGAAGATCTCCTGGTTCAGATGGTGGTCTCTTTCCATGCTTCTTTTCCTTGCTATGTAGTGGGATAGCTTGCTGTTGTGGCCTTAATAATGTTTCTTTGGAAAATTGCCAACTCTCTTGAACTTTTTCCCCTGCAGCCTAAAACAATGTTGCACTGTTTGCAGGCTATCGTCTGTAAACAGATACCCATGCAGACTGACTCCCCTAGTCCATTATACTTCTGCCTGCAACAAAGCTGGTCCATGAGATACAGGACATTTGTGGGCCTGTCTGTGGATAACAATGACTTGACAAATACTGAAGACTTTCCTTGCGTGTAGTGTGGGGGAAATCTGGTCCAGGTCCTCAACCTGGAAAGAGAAACCATGAATCCTCCCCAAAGATGAAGGCCCGTTCCCAGTTGAGACTCGAATAAGCAGAGAATGAGGTGTGGTTCAGAGTTTATTATTCAGCTGAATAATAAAAGGAACTGCATCAGAGGGAAGCAAAGAGAAGCTAGCCTCTCTGAGCAAGAACCCCCAGTGTAGGGGTTACTGGTCACATATACCTTCTAACATGCAAAATACAATATACATAATGCAACAAACTCATGCATAAGACAACAAGTTACATCATGCCTAAAATCCGTACATGGTATTACTACTCTTAATATGCAAGTTACACAATTAGATTATACTTAATAGGCAGCATATACTTATCAATTTTAAAAGGGGTAGCCATGTTAGTCTAGTCCAGTGAAAAAACAACAAGGAGTTGTGTGGCACTTTAAGACTAACAGATT
>ML682007.1:33156944-33330361 GCA_007922195.1 Podocnemis expansa | reverse complement strand
AGCTTTCGTGGGAGAAGATCTTCTCCCACGAAAGCTCATGCAAAAAATAAATCTGTTAGTCTTAAAGTGCCACACAACTCCTTGTTGTTTTTTCAGCATATACTTAGCCCGCCTCTGTTGTTGTTTACGGCTTATTTGGGTAACAGTTACTGTCCTTGACCAATGAGAGTGGCCAGACTCCTGTGACCCCTCAGCTACCTAGCCCCTGCCATCCTGTTTACCAGACTAGGTTGATAGCTTCCCATCAGGGTCCAGACAGGAGGGATTGTCTTATCAACCTTTGTGGATTACCTCTTTTATCTATAGAAACAGTCTACCTTCTTATCAGTCTAAACCCCTAGCTCCCCTAACTAACTATGCCTTAATAAACTTGTCTAAGCAAACACAGAGCCTCTGACACAGAACTGCCAGACCAAACTTACTCCATCTTTCAACTTCCTTCACAGTAGCCATGCTAAAATTATTTGTACCCAACCCAACGGTGGATGAGGCAAAGAAAAGGAGTGTAGCCACCCACTTGTAACACTTCCCTTTGTCTCGCTCTAGCTGTGTGTCCGCCCCTGCAAATTTACTTGTGAACTTGCTGGGATATATATGCTTCCTTGGAAAGGTTTTTTCAGATATGAAGACACGCAGATCTAGGTATTTATTCCCCTGTGAAATGCCACCAAATTAGTCAAACGCTACTTCCAGTCACACGCCAGGATCTAGCCCCACCAAGACACTCATCACTGTATACAAAAGAGGTGAGTCAGTCTGCTGTGTAACACACTTTGACATCATATTGGACAAACACAATAGCTCTGGGTCTGCCTCCATTGAGGGATTGCTACCCTACAACTTGGCTTTAGTTCAGGGGTGTTGCTGCCCCAGGGAAGCATCCAGGGCACCAGGCCAGGCCCCGCCCTGTGGCTGCAGTCCATGACCACGGCCGGGGATGGGGCCAGGAGCGGTCTGCACGGCCATGGGCGGCTGGGACCCGGATCCCCCGCCGGGGACTGGGCTGCTGTGGCCGTGGGCGGCTGGGCCCCGGATCACTGGCCAGGGACAGGGCCAGGAGCAGCCTCCGTGACCGTGGGCGGCTGAGCCCTGGACCCCCGGCTGGGGACGTGGCTGCCGCAGCCGTGGGTGACTGGGCCCCGGATCTCCGGCTGGATTGGGCTGGAGACCTTGAGAGGCGGGCCCTGCCAGACCCAGGGCACTGGCGCCAGGATTTGGGGCACATGCCCCGTGTGCCTGGCACCAACGACGCCCCTGCTTCAGTTACTTGGGCCTGTGCTGATCTTTGGCACTGGTGAGCACCCAGTAGTGTTACTGGCCTATGCCTCCTCTACTCCCAGTTTGCAAATGCTGGGTGTAATTTTACAGCATCCTCCAAGTGGCATTAGTGGAGCGCCATCGTCATCTTCAGCAGCCAACAGTCACTGCCCCTGGCTGAAAGGAGCATTCAGCATTATCCCTTCACGTGACCTGGGCAATTGTGCCCTCAGTCCTGGCTAGCGGACTCACATTGTGTCTGGATGGTGCCTGTAGTGCTAAAGGGGAAAGCATTTTGTCTCTTCTGCTCACAGGTCACCTTTAGAAATGTGGCCACTAAGGTAAGGCTCTTGGGGGGCTGGATTGTCTGGTTCTCACCAGCCTCCCAGCGGGTGCCTCATTGATTTTTAATGAATTTCAAGTCTTCCTGAGTTAAAATTGGTTTAGAGGTTAAACAGGTGTTTAGAAGAATTAGCCAATTAATTAGCCTCTATCTCTCTCCCACAGCATGAACACAAAGTCAAGTGGCTGCGTTTCAAATATTAACCCTTCACCAACCAGGTGGGCTTTAGGAAGGCTTTATATCAGAGTCACTATAGAGAAGGGGAAACTGTCCAAGAACAGGTTTAATCTCTTTTCTTGCTTTCTCCTCTCTAATTTCTAACTGACCCCACCCAAAACTTCCTGTCCCAGGCCCCAGTGCTTCCTGACCTGCTGTAGCATTTGAGTAGAGAGACAAGCAAGTGGCCCAGGATTTCTAGACCTTTTTACGAAGTTTTAGTAGTTTCTTTCACAAATTGCTATAATCTGAGAAAAATCAGAATCTTTTAGCATAGCAGATCCCATGCTAGGGCTGAGCCCGGTGTTCGGTAGAGCTGTTTCTGTCACAAGAAGGAAGCATCTGTCTCTTTTCAAGCAGTGGTGCCTGATCTTAGTTTCCTCATTAGCAAAATGGGCAGGTAATACTTAATTCCCAAGTGCAGTTGGGAGAATTAGTCAAGGGCATGTGAATTTTCACAGGGCCCCTTGTGGGTTGTGTCATTTTCAAAGCTGTGTCAGGTTAGCTGAGGAAGTCTGAGCTTGCAAGTCCCTCGGGGCCACTATGGGTCAGTTCAGCATCTGGCATAGGCCATGGCATCTGTGACTTACACACCCCACTGCTTTAGGTCTTGTGGGGGGGGGGAGGGCAGGGGCAGACATTACTGACCTTCTTCTGGCCTGCCCTTGATATATTCCCCATGCCCCCTGTCAGGAGGGGGGCTGTCCTGTGTGTGTGGGGGGGGAGGAGGCAGTTCAGCAGGTGGGACGTGTGGGGTATGGAAGAATTCTTCCCCCTGCCCTCATGTCTGGGTGTCCAGGCTCACAAAGGGATATCAGAACCTTATTGTCAGATCCATCCTTGGCCAGCAGTCAGAGCTGCTTCTCCGATCCAGGGCTGTCACAATTTTCCCTTGTCTGAGGTCAACCCCAACAGTTCAGCAGCCTTCCCCAGCCCCCTGCTGGCTACTGGAGCAGCACGGTGACTTCCCCAGCTCTTGAGCTGGTAGCAGAGAGGGGTGAGCACTGCCGACATCAGCAATGGGCAAAGGGTAGGCTATGTCTTTGCTGCACCCTGGTGGCAGATGAGTCTGGGTGCTTGCTGTCTGCCCACAGTGGAAGCCCATAGTGCTGGCCACTGTATTTAAAGAAAACAAACAAGGAGTCCTGTGGCCCTTAAAGACTAACACAGTTATTTATTGCATGAGCTTTCATGGGAGAAAATCCCACTTTGTCAAATGCTTTGAAGATGGGGAACTTACAGAATGGGAGGAAAATAAATGCAGGGGAGTGTAAGTCATGGGATCAGGTCACACTGTAACAGCAAATCAAAGCAGTTGTAAAGATTCAAACACTGGGGAACAGCATACAGAGGAAGATGAGGTCAAATCACCCACTGTAATGAGAAAAAAACCCAAAGCCCCTATTTAGCCCTGAATTAACAGTCAAATTTGCAAATGAATTCAGTTCTCCAGTTTGTCTTTGAAGCCTGGAGCTGTTGTTCATTTGCCTGAGCATAGCAATCAGTAAATTGTCAGTGGAATGATCAGGAAGATACTGGGACAAGTCACCTCTACCCCCCTGATTTGTGGTGTGAGGGGGTGCCCAGAGCCAGTGCAACCTCCCCTGCTCCCTCCAGTGGCTGGCAGCTGTAGCCAGCACCTGCTGTGAGACTGGCCTCGTAGAGTCCCTACCTCTCATGCTGCAGGAGCAAAGGACTTCTGTGGATCCCAGCCAGAGACCTTGCTGCAAAGGAGCAGAACCAGGAACTAGGAATGTTGGTGCTGGGAAAGTGAAACCTGGATCTCCCTGGCATGGTGCCTGAAAAGTAACTTCCTGGAATTGGGGATTGCTAAACCCTGGGTTGGCCAATGGAAGTCCAGAGCGCTGGGGAGTCTGAATGGGAGGGGGGCCTGAGCACTCAGCTGCCTGTGCAGTAATGCTCAGGCCCCCTTTCCGGGTGCTCAGAAATGCCTATGACCATACATATTATATTACTATATGTAAATTAGCAGCAAGTACTGAGGGGTGAGACTATGAGCAATGTAAAAGTAGGCTCTTTTCAGGAGCCATGGGAGAGTGGCTCAATCCATAGGTCATGTACAGACTTAGCAAGGCCAAGGTCTGAATTATCTCTCCCTAGTGCTGCCTCTAGACTCTCAATGACCCTCTGGTATGTGAGCACCCCGCCCTGCTTCCTTACCTCTCTTGGCTCTGATTTTTGTGCTGGTTCTCTCCTTTCTACCTTGATCTACAGCATTGGTTCCCAACCTTTTTCAGGCTGGGGACCCCTTTTTAACAAAAACAAAAAAAATCAATCTTTGTGTTCCCCCCTCTGATTGTAATCTGGCCTGCACTAATCTGACAGCACCACTGGGACAGCCAGCAAACACTGCTGCCACCACCATTGCCTGTGCCGCTGGGGAGTCAAGCTGTGGCAGCTATGACCCCCTGCCCTTGCTGGGGAATTGCCACAGCCTCATTCCCCTGCCAGGATTTGGCCATGGGAGGGGAAAGGCACCCCTGGTGGGGAGCATCAGGGCTGTAGCTGGATTCCAGCCCCAGTAGGGAGAGGCTCCGTGGACCCCCTGCAATATGTTCGCGGACCCCTGGGGGCCCCCGGACCACAGGTTAGGAACTACTGATCTACAGTAACCCCATAACCTGTGTACACTGGGGTCTTTACTTTGCAGTGTCTGTTTTAAGGCTGCTGTAAGGGTTCTTGTTTGAACACTTTCACTCACATTCCTGGTGTCCTTGCTCCTCTGCTGTGACTGGAGCAGCCCCAGGGCCCTTCTGGAAGTGTGGGTGCCAGCCAGGGCTGTAACTGGGGAGGGGCGAATGGTGCTCCATTTAGCTGCTCTATCAAAGGGTGCAGTCCACGCTGCTTGCTCCAGGCACAGCTCTTTGTAAGGGGTGTGTTCTGAATGGAATGTGTCCCGAGTGCTGAAATGCCTAGTTACAGCGCTGGTGCCAATCCCCAGCTGCTGCCCTGAGCTAGTCCTTGGAGTGCTCAAGTCACTGGAGGCATCCCAAATGCTACTTCAGGAAAGCCTCACTAGTGGTGTGATCCTGCTCGTGCATCAGTCAGTGCTGAGGTAGTTTTCTGGGACTGCTGACAGATGGGCCTGGTGGGCACAGAGCTCACCTACAGAGCAGGAAACCCTGTGAAAGCCCTGTCATGGAATTACATACAAAATCTTTCTTCAGGGTGGGGGTTTGCTTCCATCCCAAAAGAAGCAAGGGAGTCCTCCCTCAAATCCCATGAGCTCCCTTTGAGAGGGGGCTTGCAGGGCCACTCGCACAGGCTCTAGGGCACGCTGCTGCTCGTACTAGAGTATCCATCCCTGGAGGAGAAAAAAAACACAAGGCCTCTGCTCCGTTGGTCAGTAGGGCATTGTGCATCTGCTCACCTGGCAGCGTAGCTGTCAGTTGGCTGAGGATGACATCACCAAGCAGGGCCCATGAAATATAGGGGCAGAACATATCGGAGAGGAGAGGGTGGTAGGGAGGGCCACACAGAGGAGTGGGATGGGAGAGAGAACAGGTGGAGGGCAGAGGAAAGTGCTGGAGGTGCAATAGCTCATTGATTTCTCTTTCAATAATCCTGTGCAGGCAGGGAAAGCCGGATATCTGCCTGGCCAGGGCTCAGGAATGCAGGGATCTGGCTCTGGCAGAGTTTAATAGCCTCTCTTGCTTTCATTCCTGCTCTCCGGAAATATGCTGATCCTACTCTGGTGTAAAAGGGCAATGAAAAATTGCTGTGATCGCATGCACGTGCTGGTGAAGTGTTAGGCGTGATTAAAGAGAATTAGAATTGTTTTATAATGGGGGAGAAAAGCACAATAAAAGTCAGCAGGCTATCCTGGGCAGGAATAGCTATATTTAATGGCCCATGTGCTCATGTTCTCCTTAGCCTGGCTGCCTCTAGCTGAATTGTAAGAGGTGGGGGGAGAGAGAAAGCAGATTCCTGCTTTCGAGGCGAGAAATCGGGCTGTTGTAGGGAGAGAGCTGAGCTGGTTAAGGACTTTCCAATTACACCTTATCAATGTCTGGGCTTTCTAGCTAATCTGGTGGTATCATTAATGCCCCATCTGGACTGGAGGTCTGAAAATGCAGGTGCTTAGCAATGCAATAGCCACTTTCAGGGAGTGCTGACCATGATCCTGTTGTGGGACCTTTGCTAAGTTGTGTAGTGTTGATGTGGCTGACTTAAGAGCTGCCACATTCTGTTCTGGAAGCAGCTGTGTTTCTGGGGTGAATGAAGCTGTTATTATATAATGGCTTTGTCCAGAACTTGGGATCCTTTGAGGAGACCAAGTGCTCTCATATGTAGGATGGGACAAAGACATTAATTGTCTGTCAGATTGGGCTCAGTGGGGAGCCCTGGCACAAGGCCGAATGATATGGAGTAATTTGTTTGGATGTGAGCTGCAAATTTTGTATCTGGCCCCAAGCTTTCCCAAAATGCAGGAGTGTTTGGGTACTGGGATATTTGTATGGATCATTACAGAGATCAAGGACCAGCTGCCAAGTTCAGACTTACTGCCACATCTAGATTTTCCCAGCACTGGCAGTGGAAAGGGAGAGCTAATTTTTGGATCCCGGGGTTTTAGGTTGATCTCATCCTCTCCCATGGGGTTGATCCCATCCTAATTTTGCCAAATCTTCTGATTTGTTCATGCATTTGCCATGTTTAGTGTTTGTCTTTAAAAGTCCCAGTTTCTGGACTCCTGTGATCACAGGGGACTACAAGCTTCTGTTTTAAAAATCAGTGTGTTTCTGGCCCTCCTGTTTGTAAAGAATTGCTGGGAAACATGAACCCTGACCGCTCAGCCAAACAGAAGAAAAATAAAACAAACCCTGTGTTTATGATTGTTCTGAGAAAAATCTCATGAGACTTTTTAAAACAATCTCAGGGCTTTATTATGGCCCAAATCACAAAACTGATATGATGTGGACTGGCAATCCTGAAAGAGTGGAGAATTTCCCTTAGAAACTGGGCTGCTCCATCCCCTTTGCTGCTGTGGTCACACTCTAGTACTGAGTTACTCATGCGGGAGCCTTATCCATAGGAGATCCATGGATAATTATTGGAGCTTGGTGGTCAACATGTTGTCAGCAGAAAGCATGGCAGGCCAACTGGGCAAACAGTGGTGTTGCTTGGGACTGTGGCACCATCTCCCATTGGCTCAGTGTCCCAGTTGTTGCTGAGCTGCATGCTATATCAGGTGTACAGGGCCTGTTTCCATGTGACTAGCTCTCCCAGCAAGCTCTGCATATGCCCAGCAAGGCCGTCAAGCCAGCTGAGAGATGTCAGTGCAGGGAGAGCCCTCTGCTAACCTGTGGTGCATACGGCAGGTAGGTGAGAAAGGACCCACAGGCCTGGGACACAGGGTACTGGGAATGCACATGGTGTCAGCCACCCTGGTACGCAGCTGTCAGTTACTGGGAGTGTACAGGGGTGGAGCAGTTGGATTGCTGGGACTCAGTGTTGGATGTGGTTGCCTAGCTGTTTGAGAGGGCATTGAACTGAGTCAGCCTCCTCTGTGGGGAGCGGGCATTGAACTGAGTCAGCCTCCTCTGTGGGGAGCTCCAGGCTCAGGAAAGAGGTGCCCGAATCCCTGAGCCACAGGAAGTATTCCGGGAATTCCTGTGTCTGGTGGGTGACTCTCTCATTGATCTTGTGGCAGGTGCTTTCTGTGTCCAAAAGGATGCCCAGTGGGTCATGGGGTTAAATACCCAGGAGTTTCTGCTGCCATCTCTGGGAAAAGTTGGGATGTGGTGGTGAGGCAGCATGCCTGACAATGGGGGCTTTCAGATATGTGACTGACAAACATATTTCATCACGTGAGATGGCATGGCTGGAGACTGACCCATTTTGCCACCCAGGTCTGTCCAACCTGTTGTGCCCTTAGTTTCATGAGAGCAATTCTGCGTGGCTGAGCCAACATTCCCATGCCTGACATTAGATAACTACATCCACATTTGCATAGGAGCACCCAGACACTCAAAAATGTTGCACAGTTGTGATTTCCAAATGGAGCTGGAAGTACCTTTCAGTGCCACTGAAAACCAGGTGACTGGCTTTAGTCACCCATGTCTGAAGACCCTGGCCATGTTTCTTGAGGATGCTGCTGAGCTTTCAGGGCAGGCGGGGGCAGGGGTGCATTTCCATCTCAGCTGTGAATTTCAATCCTTATCTGGAAACCATGTGCGTATCTAAGGAATTCTTTTCAGTTGCATTTTCCAGGGTCTGTTCACTGTATTGAGGCACTTTGTTAAGGTAAACGGCCTTCAGTCCACAAGAACAGGCAAAGGGACTTGTGATAATGAAAGAGAAGTGAATGATGAATGCTGTTAAGCCCAGGGCCTTTCTTAGTTCATAAAGACTGGAGGGCAAGGTCAATGTATGTAGATAATATCCCTTCCTCCCTTATTGCTATTGTTGCTGAGTGGTAGTGGAAATTCTTGTGGATCCATCCACAGAAGAAAATGGGCAGTCACATCTCCTCACCCATCCCTAAGGTACAACATGGTTATTGGAGCCTAGTGATCTCAGCAAAGGGAAATTGAATAGATTGTCTAGACTCTTAATGGTTTCACTCACTAGGATGGCTAGAATCCTACTGCATCATATGAAATGCAAGTGGGGCTTCCCAGGAGATGATGTGCATCCAAAGGATGACAAAGAGAGCGACAGTTACTTTTTGGAGAGCTTGCCTCTGTTTGCACTCTCTTCCCCAAGCTGGTTCCGAACAATCTGTTTGCACACAATGTTCCATCACAGTCTGGTTCTGGGCTGGTTGAGTCATTTATTGTAGTCCTGGTGATGGTGTACAGCCCCAGCTAAGAAAGTGCTGCAGGGAACAGATGTGCTATGGTGGTGTTTGGGGACCTTGCTGTGGAATCCTTCAGTGAACACACAGTGCTGGAGCCCTTCAAAGCACTGGACAGACAATAATCAGTCTTCCCAACACCCGAGAGAGGGGGCAAGCAATGAAAGTACTGATAGCCCTATTTTAAAGATGGGGAAACTGAGACACAGGAAGATTAAAATGACTTGCTTGAGGACACACACAATCACAGCCCATTGGCTTCCAGCCCCGTGCCTTTCACATAAGACCATTCTCCCTTTCTACCAAAGAGGAGCTTGTCACCAGACAGGCCTGTACAGGGACCTGACTGTTCTTCAAGTGCTGCTTGGATACTTTCAGTAATGGGTGTCCACCTGCTGCAGCACATGGCTGGTCGGAAGCTTTTTGCCCTAACCTGTCAGAGCAGGGTCAGCAGCTGACGGCCCCTCTGGCCACTCCCATGGCTATATGTACGGCCCCGACCCTGACCCTCACCAGTTCCTTTTCCTGCCCTCAGCGACGGTTTCAGAACAGCCCTGTCCTTGCAAATGCAAGTGCCTGTCGTTACTTCCTTGTATGAGCTGCCTGTTTAAGTTAGAGGATCTGTTTGTGGATATCATTCCACTGAGAACTGGTGCTTCTATGGAATGTGTGACTTCGGAGATGGAAGATCGCTCCCAATAGCCACAATAGATGCCAGGCTTCAAACACAGTGCTTTTTGTGGCAAGGCCTTCCCGTGGGATGACCCCCATGAGGAATGCCTTTGGTGCCTGGAGGAGTCCCACCAGGCCACCGACTGTTCCATTTGTCAGTCCTTCAAGCCGAGGATGCTCAAAGACAGGGAGCAAAGGCACTGTGCATTGGCCTTAGTCTAAAGTGTGGCAGCCTACCCCCGAAGAACTGGGGTTGCCTTTGGTGCTGGTGCCACGTGCCAGGTCAGCACTGGAGCCCACTCAGCACTGATCCCCTCCAGAGCAGAAGACGACATTGGCACCAACATCGGTGCCTAAGCGCTTACAGCAATCCAGCTCCCCCTGGCCAAGCCCTTCTCAGCACCAGGGATGCGACACGGTGCAGATCCCAACAACCCCAGGGGCTTTTGAGGTGGCAAAGGCCCTTTTGCTTTTGCCTACGCCCACCCCTTAGAAGTCCCATAAGCAGAGAGGAAAGCCTGCCTTTCTCTTGGGGAAATGGACTCCCTCTGAATGGCACCATTCTCCAGCTCCTAGTTCCATGCGGAGCTCTCTGGTGTAGCAAGAGGAAGCTCCATGAGAATGCTGGGAGGTACCACCCCAGGCAAGACTCTAAAGCGCTGTGGGTCATGCTCCACTTCTCTCCAGTGCCACAGCACTACTACATCTCTCTGGTGCTGCTGGTTTGGCCCAGTACCGTACCACCTGCCCTGCAAGAAAGCTCCCACGTCCCGAGTCTGGAGGAGTTTACCCACTCCAGGAGGAGCAGATGGGGCAGAGGGTCACTGGCACTGAGGGTCTATTGGTACCGTCCCGATGAATGGTGCTGAGAGAAGTCCCATCACAGAGGGCTCCCCGCAGTACCGAAGAGCCCACACCTGTTAACCTGGATAGGGAGTTGAAACCCAAGCTGGGGTCATATAGGGAGGATACCACAGTGCACTTTGATTTTCTGTGCCAGGTATTTGCCCACATGGGTTTGGAGGCTGAACCCATTGGGGGGGACCAAGATCCCCTATCTGATCCAGGCTCATCATCACTTCTGGACGCTATAGTGGTGCCACTGCATCCTAGCATGCGCAACATTGCCAGGTCCCCCTGGCAATGTTCCACCTCTATTTCCCTGGTGTCGGACATAGCATCACACAAATATCAGGTCCCACCAGCAGTTTTTCCCTTCCTCGTCCACCACCCGAGTCCAAGCCCCCAGGGTGGTTGAAGCTACCCTTGGGCATGGAATGCAGCACACCCCGGACCCCAGGCCAGGGTCCAGGGAGACTAGGCAGGAAAATGTACTCAACCTCGGTCTTCCAGTTCTGTATAGCTAACCACTAAGTACTGGTGGCTAGATACACTGTTGATGTATGGGACTCTTTAAAAAGATTCAGAGCCCTACTCCCTCAAGAGCATAGGGAAGCTATTGATTCTCTCCTTGAAGAAGGTTCGCTGGCATCTTGGGACTCACTCCTAGCTGCTTGGGATGCCTCAGACACAGCAAGCTGGGGGGTAGCCTTGGCTGTTGTATTGAAGCACATGGTATGGCTTCAGGGGGCAAGCTTGCCTCCTGACACACAACAGGCCATCCAGGACCTTCCCTTTGATGAATGGTCCTTATTTGCAGAGGACACGAACCTTCTGTTAAGTGGCGCTAGAGACCCCAGCTCGGATCTCCAATCTTTGGGCATGCTCCCTTCCCAATCACCTAGTCCAATGGTTCCCAACCTGGGGTCTGGGGAACCCAAGGGGTCTACAGACATGTTGGAGGGGGTCCACAGAGCCTCTCCCTACTGGGCCAGAATCCAGCTGCAGACATGATGCTCCCCACCAAGGCTGAATCTCCCCACCCATGGCCAGATCTGAGCAGGGGGATGGGGCCATGGCAGCTCCCAGGAGGGCAAGGGCAAGGGGCCATAGCCACCATGGCTCGGATCCCCAGTGGCGCAGGCCATGGTGGTGGCGGTGCCACTCGCTGGCTGCCCCAGTGCCGCAGGCCAGAGTCTGCCTGCACAGGCCAGATGACTTAATCAGACAGGGGGCTGCAAAGATTTTTTCTTTTGTTGAAAAGGGGTCCCCAGCCTGAAAAAGATTGGGAACCACTGACCTAGTCGTTCCTCTAGGTCACACCATGATAGGGAACGTCAGCCTTTTGACCAGGTGAGGAACAAGGTCAGTCCCTCGAGGATCTGGAACTCTTCCTCCCACGGGATCCCTCCCCTTAGATTACTGGGCCCACCAACATCAACCACCCAGGTATATGTTGCAGTTCTCTCATCGTCTTCCTTTTCTTGTCAAAATTCCTCAAACTAGCAGAGGGTTCTATAACCTAGGAAGGGGTAGGAAAACACTTTCTTCGTTTTTCCCTCATTACCCCCACCCTATGCTAGAGTGGGCTTAACCACTCCTAGAACCATCTCTATCAGTAGGGGCCCTCATTTTCATGGCATTTACTGGCTTTACAGCCAAACACCCGTGGACTAATTGGGCTGCTCATGACAAATCACCTCTCTACCACCTCAGGTTCATTCTACCTTTACAGCCTCCTTCAAGGGTGAGTTAGGGTTGCCCTTTTGAAGCACCTTATTGTTCCACCCTTCCTTTTTTCTCACAGCCTCGCATCTCCCACTGTTGGGAACCTCAGAACAATGCTCTCCAGAGCACAGGTTGGCAATAATTAGGAAGGCCAGACTAAGAACAGGGGCCTCACTGGGAGGTCACTTGAGCCATGGGTTAACCTAACCTCAGAGCTTGGCAGTGGACCCCTAATAGTGCCTTACAGCTGTGTGGTGGGACTCCTAAGCTCCTCATCTAGATGTTCCCTGCTATTGTGAGAAGGTGTTTCGCAATCACAGCCCCAAATCACCTTCACAGATCCACAGGGCCACTTTTCCACCATTTTTAGGGGAGCATTGTGCATTGTTTTTCGCCTGGCGGGACACCAGTTCACATACCCTACCCCCCTTTTCAGACCCGCAGTTTCCTCAGGTTAGCAGGAAACGAGGGCTGAATTACAGCACCATTCAGTTGGCGTCTGAGTTGTCATCCCCTCCCTTTCAGCGAGGTCTCCGAATGAGAGCCCTGGGAGGTGGGGTGGGGGGGCTGTTTCCTTCTGCATACGATTTGGAAAAGTAAGGACACTTTTATGGCACTTCACTCTTTTATGATATATCTGCCTAGTAAGCCCCCCCCCCATCCCTGCCCTCCAGCAGGAGACTATTCCCTTGGCTTCAGTTAAAAGGGCTAAACCTTGGAGCCTTCGGAGTCCTTCTGTCTACCCTGATCCCCCATCTCCCTCTTCCCGGGGGGACACAATGTGAGGCGTTCTCCCCTCAGCTAGAAGCAGAAGAGCACCCCTGCCATTTAGTTCGACCATGAGCAGATCTCTTCCTGTCTGGTTTGCTCCCCCCACTGAGTTCCAGGTAAGCGTGTCCAATCACTGGAGGGAGATGTTTCCACTTTAACGCTTGTGACCTATGCACCTTGACTCAGCTTTTTGATACGGTTACCTTCCCATCTCCTCGGGCATACTCCTACCTCGTCCCCCCTTCCATGAAGAAGTCATCCCCTGTTGCACCCCCTTTAAGCCTACAGGGGCAATATCGACCTTTGAGTATCAGTTTAAGGAGAGAGAGAAGTTTTTACCTTCTTTCAAAGCTTCTAGATATACAGAGATGCTGGATCCCCTTTCTTTCTCTGATTTGGGGTGAGGGGCCAATGGGTAAGTTGCCTACCCATGCCTAGGAAATTTCCTGGGATGGTCCTTGTACACTTCATTAACGGACCCTGCCCTGGTTATAGCACGTTTGACATATGTCCTCCGGTTTATGCTCTTCAACTCTGGACTTCTACTTTCTCAACTTATAGAGGCGTTTACAAACCTCGACCCTCTTTGCCTTGCTCAGGGACCTAAGGGGGCCAGTCACTTCCCAATGTACTCGGATCTCCCGTCCTTGTGAGGCAAGGAAATTTCGATGCAAGCAAAGGCCAATCTTGAGCCGCTTGCTGGGTTTTTTCTTCCTTGCTCTTGACCTTCATTGTTGTTACTGTAAAACAGGATCCCAGTGTCCTGGGATCCACTTCTACCCTCCCATTGCAAGGGGAGGGGTGTGAGTTGAAGTTTTTTTCTTCTCACAATATCCTTCTCTTCCCCACTTTCTTGGGGTTCTTTTCCGGTATCTCTTTTTCTATACTACGGGACTGCATCTACCCTAAAGCAGGGATTGATCATATGGCTTGCTTACTGGGATCATAAAGGAATTACCCTTGAGGTTGCAAATTTCCCACCCTCACCTTACCATCATGGGACAGTGCAGTCCATGAATCCCACAACAGACGGGGGAACTGAGAAAGTGTCTGTGTCTGGGAGATTTCAGACTGATGCCCATAAAGCCCTAAGTCTCTGAGGTTACCTCATTACTGCCCTGATGTGAACCGTCTCACCGGGGCAACCTTGCAAAGCCCTTTCGTAGGGGTTTTTCTTCTTACCTCACTTAGCGACATGTAGTGGCTGTGGTACCACCCCCCATTTCCACCCAAGATGGGTAAGGAAGACCACTATCTAACTTTCTCCCAGGGGGTGTAGGTCAGTCTCTCAACTTGCAGTAGTCGGCCCATCCTGCAATTTTTCTCTATCTGCAATTCTGCTGCTCTAGTTTGGGATTGAGGGCTTGAAGTTTTAGTAGGTTCAGGAGTTTACATCCCCCTTCCTATGCAGTTGGCAGATTTCTCTCTCTTTCCTGAAAGACTCACCAGTGGAAACTCCCTATCTCCTGACAGTGTGCTCATTGGATGTTAGCTGCAGCCTCTTCTACAGCAGTGTGTAGGGCCCAGTTAATACCAGCCAATCTACCCCTTTTTCCCTGGTGTACATGGGATAACGTGGGCAATATCCATGCCAACATTTGAAAGAAGTCACTCACTGCCTTTCTGTGTTCTTTTTTGGAAGTGCTTGTTGAGCAGGTGAGAGGAGTGGTGCTATTGCTTAGCTGCAAAAAAGCCTTGAGCTCTTCAGTTCTCTCTCTCCCTCAATTCCCAGGGTTGGAGACCTTCCAGACTTAGCATAGCCAACACTGCACTTCTCAACCCAGCTCATGGTGACACAGCTTCTGTCGGGTCCCCTCGCTCAGTGTTCTCTGGGGCCCTGAAGAGTTAGGAGATATCCCCTCCAGGTAAGCAAAATGCTTACTCTCAGGCACTCTTCCAGGTTTGGGGCTTGCCTTAAGGCAGGGGTCAGCAACCTTCACGGACCCCTGTGCTGGCCCCTCCAACTCAACTGTCAGACAGTGCCAGTGGCTTCCTCCACAGAAATAAAAGCAGCAGCTGCCTGAAAATTTGGTGGCAGCCATGGCTGGAGGTTGGAGGGTAGAGGAGGGGGGCACTTCTCTGGCATGCTGCTGAAAGGAGCCACTTGTGGAAATAAGCTGCCTGCAGTGGCTCCTCTTGGCAGCATGTCTTGGGACAGGGGCCTCCAGGGATGCCCTGAAAAGAAGCTGCCCTGGAGCAGCTCCTCTTGGGCGGGTCCCCAGGCATGCTGAGGAAAGAAGCTACCTAGAGTGGCTCACTGGCGACTGCACACCATGGAGAGAAGCTGTTCAATTTTCTTTTCCAGGCATGGTATGAATATGGGCATGATGGGGCCCCTCTGTGCCCCAGCTGCACATGAAAGAAGTTGCCAGGAGTGGCTTTCAGTGACAGGAGCCACAATTTCTGTGGCATTGCAGAGGGTGCTCCATGCCACTCCAAGTGGGCACTCATGCCACTGTTGGCACATGTGCCATGGGTTGTCTACCCCTGCCTTAAGGGGATAGCCGTGCTGAAGGCAGAAATTTCCAACTCTGTCCACTGTCCATGGTATGGCTAGTAGTCACCTATTACTGAATGTATCTGAGCAGCACTCGAAGAACAGTTGATTAGTTACCAGCAACCATCCTTCTTCGAGATGGGCTGCTTGCATACATTCAGGTCCCCCACACCATCCCTGCTATCCAGAGTTGGCAACTTCTAGAGGACTGGAGAAAGTCAGGGTCAGGGCTGTATATATAGCCACAGCAGTGGCCGGAGGGGGTGTTGGCCAGCGACATTGCTCTGACTGGCTAGGGCAAAAACCTTCCAACCAATCATGTACTGTGGCATGTAGACACCTATTGCTGAATGTATGTGAGCAGCCCATCTCAAAGAAGGATGGTTACTGGTAAGTAACCCACCGTTTACCCACAGCATCTTTTCCTGCAAGGAGGCTGTCAGAGAAGCACATTGGCAGCAGTTCCGAGTTGTCTCTGGTGGGGTCTGCTCGTGGGGAGGCTCCAGAAGGGCAGAGGAGGGTTAAAGGGATTGTGTCTCAGGCCCTAGGCTGGGATTTATGCAAAAGCAATCTCTGTGTTACCCCTTTCCATGCAGGAAGTGCCCCCAAAGCCATCATGAATAACTGGTTCCAATAACTGGAGCTGATGGCTCCACTTCATAATGTGAGCCAGTCCTGGGAACAAAATAGATTAGATGTAGAAAGGTGGAACCAAGAGCCTAGCTTAGGTAGAGCAGAGTTTGTGACATTTACTGGATCTCCTGGGGGAGCTGTGGCCCATGCAGGGAGGATCTTTAGTAACAGAACAAAACCAGTTTGTGGCTCAACTCGCTAATGGCTCCCTTTCTTTTTAAGGACCAGGGCACCAAACCAGTCTGAAGTTGATTCATCTACTTACACTTAAGTTGAGACTGAAGATGAAAAAACACTACATTACCTGCAGTATCATAACTCAAGTCTGGCTTGTGCAATCGGTCTCTAAAGTCCTAAAAATCTTCTTTACCAGACAGGGGCTACATATGAGAAATTCTGTGATGACAAGATGGGGAGGAGTCAAAATCATTGACAGAGTGTAAATTGCCTTGCAAACTTAACTATAGGGCAGTGAATGTGAGCCCAAAATAAAGGATCCAAAAAGGCCCTGTGATAGATTTAGTACTTGCTTAAATATTTTGGTACATGTCCCCATTCTGGCTGAGCTGCTGTTAAGTTTGTTTCCCAGGTGGATTTTGGAAAGTGCTTGCTGTCATGGAGTTTCTGAGGTACTGTCCATTATTGTAGGAAATAACTTGGTGCTCTTAATAGTTCCCCAGTGTAGCCACGTGATAGGGGAGAGACTTTATTCAGCAAGCCAAGTAGTGGAGCTACCCTTGGTGAAAAAGAAAATGCTAGAAGAATGAGGAGGAGGTGGCAGGCAATGAGAGAAAATGATGGAATGTAGGAGAGAAGCGGAGGTGGGGTGATGTGTTGCAAGCTGCAAAATACATGCAAAGCGAAATATATTATCCTCAAATGCAAATTATGTCACTGTGCACAATCACATGGCTTGCTTTCAGTAGCTGCTTCTTGGTTTTGGTGTAAATCTGAGAGAAGTATGGGAGATGGGACATTTAATGGAGAATTTTGCTGATGCAATTGGGGAACTCAATGTTAGTCAGAATGGAGGATTCAGAAAGCTGCTTTCCCAAGTAGTTTGCTTTGCATCGACATTGTGTTTTGTGAGCTTCTCTAGTGACTTTTGGCAGGGTTGCACAGATGCCCATTTGGGTAAGGCCTCTACTTACTGGAACACCAGTTTGGAGATCCAAGCTTGGTCCTTTTGCTATGTAGTTTGCTTCAAGGCCAGCACAGGCTTGGAGTTTGGTGGGAGCTCTGCAGCTGAAAGAGGGGACACAGCCACTGTGTGTAAAACAGGAACTGAGTGAGAATGGGGAAGGCCAGTCACAAGAACTTGAGAAAGGTGCTCCGGCAGCAGGAGGCTGGGAAAACCATGCTAGGTGGGAGATAAGAGAAACAAAAAGTACCCTACAAGGCATCATGAACAGCTCATTCCAAAGAAGACTCCCCAGGACAGATCCACAAGCTTATGGCTCTATTTCAGAATGTGGGCAAGTCGTGGGGACAGAATGGGCCAGACGTGGTAAGGTGAAGCCAAGAGCCTCTGAGAGGGGCAGCAGCATGTCATGGTCCACAGTAGTGACTGCTGAACACAGATGCAGAAGGATCTATTGATAAGGGGAGGGCATCCACAAACATTGCTCAAACTGCCTCTGTCCCAGGATGGACATAGTTCCCAACTGAGAAGAGTCCGGTGGGTTATTGCTGGTGAATAGGTGTATCAGGGGACACATCTTCACTAGATTCTCTGACAAAAATGGGAAATTTGACACCTGGGGAAAGTCCGCAAGGTCTGCTGGGTCCAGAGATGGTATCCTGAGAACTGGAGAGACCATGGCTTGCCTTAGGTGAATGGTCAGTTTCCCTCTTCTAGTTCTGAGCCCCCAGGGAATATTTCACCTAGTGCAGTGGGTATGGGTTGCAATTGCAGGTGACTGTGAATTCCATCTAGTACTTGTAAAGTGTCATTGCTATTTTAATTTGCCAAGTGAGAAGATGTATCTTCTTTCCTGAGCTTAGTGCATGGTTGCTAACATAGGTCAGTTTAGTTCAGCAAAATAAACAAGGAGTCTTGTGGCACTTAAAGACTAACAACTTTATTTATTGCATGAGTTTTCGTGGGAGAAAGTCCCACGTTGTCAAAGCATTTCCCACGAAAGCTCATGCGATAAATAAATTTGTTAGTCTTTAAATGTCACAGGGCTCCTTGTTTGTTTTTATATAGGTTAGTTTCTCTAGGAAGAAAGATTATACCAAGTACTTGCATACTGCACAGCTGGGTTTCTGGAGCAATGTTAAATCCTGGATGGCCAAATCCCCAAGCTCTTCTGTTCTGATTTCACTCTGAGTCAAAACTGAATCAAGATGTCAGGCCATGACTCATGCAAGCAAAAAATCCTTTTGTCTATTTATCTGCTTTCAGTTGTTGTCCTCTTGTCAGCATATTACAGCAGAGCACACATGAGAGTGACTGACTAGTTTTTTTGCATTTTAAAGAATTTGGTTTTAAATTCATCTCTTGATCTGAAATCTTGGTGCAAAGTATAAATTAAATACACTCATGCATGAATGAAGCTACCCACAGGAGACAGACCTGTGCTAACCAACCAGTCTCATAACCCCAGCAATGGTCTACTAGGCAGATAGGTCTTGCAGCACACTTGAAAGGCCAGTAAATGCTATCTTGTCCACACGGCCAGAGACTGTGAGTTCTACAGCTGTAGACCAGCCATCAAAACCATACAGGTTTCAGTCTTCAAGAGATCCTGTCTCAGGAATGTCAACTGCAAAGTCTCGGTTATTTTGAGCAGCTGTGTAAGTCCCAAATGTAGCCAGGCATTCTTTTTTCGCCAGTCTGATCTGTGCTGCACTATTGTTCATCTGAGTCTAACTGCCTGGACAAGAAATAAAGGGCTGTGGGAGTATGTAGAGAGTAGGTAGGACCAAATGGCATAAGGGCAATGGGGAGTATGTCTGCGTAAGGAGAACGGGTTGCTTAAATCTGTTTTTTTGGCTTAAATATCCATCTGTCTCATCCATCTGGAGTGCGTAGAACAGTGGCCATCTCACCATGTGAGTATGCTTGGGACTTGGATTTTAACATGCCAAGTGAGATGCATGCAAATAACAGACAGCAAATGAAGCAACTCTGTGCACTTGGGGGATGCCTGAGAAGTTGAACTGGACCCTAGTCAGCCCTGAGCTTCCTGAGGGTTCCAGGATGATATTAGCTGCTTCATGCAGAGCCCTGGAGAAGCTGAGACTCTGGGACACATTGTAAGGAATGCTTTTCACACTTTGGTCACTACATCACCAGGGCTCTTAAAGCCTTTTCTGGTTGTCTTCAGAATAAAGCACTGGGGAATTGGGGTATCACAAGGGGACATGGGTCCCGGAGGGGCTTTAGGGAGGGCTCAGCAGAGTGAACCATTGGTGCAGAGGAGGCCAGGAAGGCCCTCCAGACGACATTACTAGTGATGAAAAACATGCCAGTGCAGGGACTGGGTCTCCACGGCACTCAACATGCTGTACGGAGCTCAGAACTGGAACACTTTTTGTACAAGAAAACTACATGTGCTAGTCCAGAGGTCTCCAAGGCCTCCATTTCCACGTAGTGAAATGTGGGGCAGGAGAGACCTGATGAAAACTCACAGCTCAGTGTTTGCCTGGGAATGACTGAAGCTCAGAGAAAGACCAAGATCTTAACAATCCCACAATCATTTCAATTCAAACCTTTTCCAACTATTCGAGATGCTTATAGAACTAAGGAGGGTGTGATGAAGATAAATATAAAAAAGACCACAGTATCAGGCTGCATTGGGCAGGCTGGGCCAGATGGCTTGTTCCCAGTGTCTGACATTTCACAAGTCCTAATTAAGGACATATAGAACAAAAATCAACTCTATTAATTAAGGTTAATAAGCACCGGAATGTGTTGCTGAAGAGGACTGCCTGAGAGTCTGTTTATTAAGGGTGAAATTCTCCCTCTGCTATGATGTTGCAGAAAAATTCCTAGAAATCAGATACTTAGAAGTACAAAGATGATCACTTGGTGTTTAAATAGATTTTCATTTTAAAGTCAGGCGCTTAAAAAGGATAATTCATTTCCTTGCATCTGGGATTAATAATAGCATAGATTATTAGAAGTCAATGCATGTTTAAAATCCAGCATACTTTCCCTCATTTGTCCTGCAGGCTTATTTCATCGTGTTTTACTCCGTTTGGACCATTTAAAATGGACTTGCCAGTGTCATCAGTTTCTCAGGACAATTTCACTCCCTGGTTCTCCTAAACTGACACAGTCCTGCAGAATATAGGATGCATTGGATGAAAATTTCCCACCATGATAACTATTAGGTTTGGGCAAGTTTTGGAATATTGAGTTTACATAAAACAGCAGTAGGGAACTGAATTGGGACCCTTACCTGTGCACTATTTTTATATGGTTGCATAGCAAAAATCACTTCAGGCTGCAAACTCCAGTCCTCAAAATTTAGGAAATGCCAGAGTTCATGTCAATTGTGTGGCCTTAATTCACCTGCCTTTGTGTATCCAAGTTATGATAGTCTTTAATTACGTGATCACACATGATGGGGACCTGAGGCAGAGACATCAGTGTCAAATTATACACTAATTTTGGATGCTCCCATCAGCCTCAATCATTATAATTTGGCCGTTATAAGCAACTGAAAACAAGGTTTTATAATGCAAAGCATCAGATAACCTTAACTATAGGCCTCCTTACTTGTACCAGCTGCGTGAATAATTTTGTCACAATGGCATTTGCAATTCTGAGCCTGCTTTAGCCTGAAGATCTCAGAGTGAATTGCAAAATGTTAATGAAATAGTATGAGTGCACACCCTTTGTGGGGTATCCCCATTTTACAGATGGGGAAGGGGAGGTTTGAAAAGGTTGAAAGTCTTGACTGTACTCACTCAACCAGTTTGTGGAAGAACTGGGAGGAGAATCCAGGTGTCCTGTTCCAAACTCTTTACGCTCAGTCACGAAATGAGGACCATCCCATCCTTTCTTGATCTGACAGTAAAATGGTTTGCACCTGAGCTGCAATGAGGTGAATAACCCTTGTGAAATCTCTCTGAAGTGCTGTTATGGCAGGTTACAGACTAGACAGGGCTGGCCACTGCACCCTCCTGAGGGAGCAAGTTGTTAGAAGATTTATGGCCTGATTTTCAGATATGCTGAGCAGTTCACTTCAACAGCAGCTGTGGGTGCTCTGCCTTCATGGAAACCAGGCTGTCGATGTGCTGAGGAAGGAAAGCAAGAGCACCAGACAGAGAGTCACCTGTTGGGGGCTGCAGAGAGTGGATAATGGAATCTGAACCAAATCTCTTGAGTTCTGAATTAAATCAAGTGACTGGCCGAGATCCTGCCTGAGCAGAGCTGAGATTACGGAGGTTGGGGTTTTGCATGCCAAGAGCTGAAAACACTGGCTAAACCGTCACAGAGAGAACTCTCTTGCCAAGGCAAAATGTGTTAAAGGCTTTGCAGACAGACCACTTGGGGGCCAGCTGGTCCAGGTCCTGTTACATGACTGGCTTTGCCTTGGTCTCCAAAGTGCACATCTGTAAACGTTTATAGAAAAGCAAGAAAGCATCAGTGCTGTGCCTTTGCAGTGGGAACCTCAGAAGGGGCTGAAGCAAATTGGAAACACAATGCAGTCTAATGGGGTGATGCTGAAGTGGCTCGTATCTGACCAGAAATAGAGAAATCTGGTGGTTAAGTGTTACCACCATTCAAACTAGAGCTGTTGTGAGGTAGATGCCCACTGCAGGAGCTCATGCTCTGCAGCCAAAATCATACACAAAATACTCCACTGGTATTTATATTTCATCCAGTTCTGTGAGACACCCGTATGAGCGACGTTCCTGTGACCAGGAGAAGGCCCATACGGCTGGCAAGCATCTGCTGCGGGCAGAGCTGATGTTCTGATAGAAGTGCAGCAGTTCACTCAGAAGGAAGCTGTCAGGTTCTCTGTGAAGACAGGGGAGGTGGCCTCTTGTCCAGGATTTATAGTATTACTCGCTTCTGCTAAGGTGCAGAATTTTGGCTTCAGAATTGTCCAAGAGACTGGGTCACATCCAGAGCTGATGTATAGGAATGAATTCGAGGAGGCTGATGTATCTGTGCTGATGCTCAGTGGCCAAGAAACAGCTATTCTTGATTGTGAATAATTGGAGGGGGTATGAGTGTGGGGGGATGTGGGTGTGCATATTATGTCTTGGGGCTAATGTTTGTCAGAAGGTGGCAAAGGTTTGTACACATGCATGTGTCCCAGTATGAAAGCAAGTGAGAGTAAGTTGTAAAACTCTCCTGCTTCAACATATCCTTTGTGTGAGGAGTGTGTGGTGATGACAGGGTTACCCAGAGCTTTGGATTGGCTGGGTGTGCCCAAGTTCAGGGCTGGCACAATGCAGTAAGCAGGGTAAGCCTTGCAGGGAGGCGCTGACATTTGAGGGGTGCCAAAATGGGGACTGCGCCATTGCACTGCACTGGTGACGTCACTCGTCTGTGCTGGCATCTGCTGTGCTGCAGGGGTGCGCCAGAAACCCTAGCGTCGTTCCTGCCCAAGTTGGGTCTGAAGAGACCTTCTGGGGTATATGGCAAGCCTGGGAGCATACATTTAATTTATCTTCTGTGTCCCAAGTGAAACATGCAGTGAAAATAAAAACTGAGCTATGGATTTATTCTCATGATTTAATCCTTGCTAAATGCAGTTGCGAAGGTTCATACATGAACTTCCTGGTTCTTGACAGGCAAACCAAAACATGGGGCACAAAGACAAGGAGACAGGGAAGTGAGAAAGAACAATGGGTGTCCCCCTGCCAGGCACTGCTCAGCGTAATTTACCATCTTACCCAATGTGAAATAAGTTTAGTGGCTCCCTTTAGCACTGCTGGGATGAGTCTGTCTTCACTTGGATCCTGCTCCCACTTTCCTGACTGCATCTGGTGAGCAGAGATGACTTATTTCTTTTGAAGAGAAATGTTTTCTTCTATCTCACTCTCCTCACCATTGCAGGTGACTGAACTATACATCTGCTCATCATACGCACGTGCTCTGCTAGCAAAGGCTCCCATCTCTTATCAACATCCTTACTTGTGCATGCTGCTTGGGCCTGTTGCTCTTCCCTTGGTCTTCTCCCTGTCCCCATCACAGCAGAGTCACTTGAATAGTGTGTCTGTGGAATTTGATTGGATTGGGCTCGTGCCTGTCCTTTGTGTGCCCTGTGTTGCCAGACACTGAACAGGTGGTTTTATTGTCTCAGTGATCAACAATCCACCCCCTAACGAGCTTCCATCTAAGGTTTGACTAATGAGATGATAAATTAGTGGAGGAAGTCCTTTTCTCCTGGATATTGCCCGCTTCACCAGACCTTGTGTGCCTTTCTGCTGCTGGGTAATGTCCAGATGTTGTCATGCTGTGCATCTTTTCCTTACTGTGAATTCAATTTACCACTGGACAAGGAGACACATTTAGAGCCCTGGAAACAAGAGCTGTGAAGAATGGGTGCAGCATGTGGGGCAGTAGGACACAAGCTGCACATGGGCCTCAGCCTTGTTCTGCATGGACAGAGTCCTAGACTGTCTAACAGCAAAGAAACAGAATTCTGTCCTAAATACCATAACTATAATGGGGATTCTCTGCCAAGGCTGATGGTCACAGGCAGACCTTGTGATTCTGACTGGTTCTCTGGCTCCCATGCTTGCTTTGTTTCACGGCACTACATAGGAGTCCATAAATCCTGACCTGGATGAATCAGTCAGGGAATGGACAACTGACTATAGGATGCACAGAGAACTCATTCCCTTGCATTTCCAATAGGAGGGTCAGTTGTTGACTTATCACAGAAAACACCTATTTAAAAGTTGTCCTTATTTTTCTGTGGTCCATTGTAGATCAGTGTATTTGATTGTTGAAACCATAGCTCAATGGAAACCTGGCAAGTCAGTCAGTCAAAGACATCTGTATTACATTAGATACAAACCAAAACCATTGGCTGAGTGCTCCAAGAAACCGGGCCTGAACCCATCTGGGTTTGCTTTATGTCATTCAGTCACAAAACAGTGACAGGACTTCGGTATCATTCACTCAATCTATGTCTGCTCACCTTTCTTTTAAAAGAGTTTAATTGTGCTTTGACAGGACTCTTACAAGTAAGAATATGGTAAAAGTACATGTGAGATTCACACATAGAGAGAGGGTTTGAGGTGGTACTGCTCTAAAAAGAGAAAAGCCCAGGGATACAGCTGCAGAGGTCAATACTTTCCTGTAGTTAGTGATTTAACTTTAGATACCCACATCTGAAAATGTTGACACTTGGCTCTCAGTAACAATATACAGTGTGCTGTATTGCTATACAGCTGAGTCAGAGTTGCTAGAACTAGTTAAGTCAGCCTTATTTATCCAGCATACAAAAGAGAGATTAACACTGTTTCCTAGATACAGTTGGATGTAGTTTTAGCTTGAGCCAGCTATTTATCTTTGCTTCTTACGGATTTTAAAAAGACAATTTATAGTAGTGACTAGCCTATGGCATTCCTCAAACTCCATCTTGGGGCTGTCCAGTCACAACTGTGAGCTGTTTCTGTATCTTCCACTTCATGTAGCTTTGTCTCTTGGGAGGCAGAGTGGTGAGGTATTCTCATACTGCTATGGCTAAGATTCAAAATAAATATCTTCCTTGCTTATTTTGTACATGCCTACTAGCACATGATAGGTTGAGGGGGTGGGGGTTGGAATGGATGTGTCCAGTGTGTCAATGTCTTTCTGCATGTGTGGCCAAAAAAATACTTGTAGGCCAAGGAAGTGTATGTGTGTGTTTGTGTGTGCGTGTGCATGTGCACGTGCACATTGACTCATGTCTTTCCAACAGAAGTTAGGACATGTCTTAGTTTGGGTACCTAGAGGTCAAGATGATTGGTGGAGTTTCAATGCCTAGACCGTAGACATTAGGACTGGAAGGGACCTTAAGAGGTCACCTTCTCCAGTCCCCTGCACTGAGGAAGCACCATGTAAACGTAGATCATCGTTTGTCTAACCTATTCTTAAAATCCTTCAGTGAGGGGGATTCCACAACCTCCCCCAGGTAACCTGTTGCACAGCTTCACTATCTTTATAGTTAATACATTTTCCTAATATCTAACCTAAATTTCCCTTGCTGAAGATTAAGCCGATTACTTCTGGTTAGATCCTTGGTGGACCTGAAGAAAATCTGATCACTATCCTCTTTATTACACCCTTGAAATGATACTGAGATAATTCTCTTGAGGATTCTGGTATATAGAAGAAGCAGCACTTACTGTCCAGTGGAATTTTCTGTGGGATGGGGAGGAGTTAGAGACAAGTTTGGTTTGAAGTTCATCTGCCTAAAAACTGTCTTCTCTAGTACCTCAGATTCTGTTTCCTGCCTTTCCTCTCTTAGCTCTGCCTTGTCTATCTCAGCTCTGTTCAATATTGCAGAGTGAAGGGCAAGTTTCTCTGTTGAGCTGCTTGAATTCTGGTGTCCTTGCAAGCTGGGACATGGTTTGCCATCTGCTTAGCCTGGGCAGGTGCTAATGTTGAAGCTGGAGAGATCTGTGAAAGTGTGGTCAGTGAAAATCAGAGCATCGGTCATTCAGATGGTTTCTAGTGTGACCCTTGGCAGAGCTCATCAAGTGGGTCAGCATATCCCACTCCTATTTTGCTCCTTGGGACAATGGACAGTAGAGCTTTGTGTAGCAAACCATCCAGCATGCCTGCTCTGAAGCCATGGGTGTTGATAAGTCAGTGAAGATCTTAGCCCCACAACATGCCAGCAATCAGGCAATGTGTACTTCATGCTGCTTTGGATATTAGCCAGTCATTTTAAACCATCCTACTATGTCCAGATCTCACTAGCATCTTTTCTTGGGATGGGAAAGAACCAGAAGAACTAGCCAGGCTGCTCTTGGGGTTTCTTTTTCAAAGCTTCCAGAGGAAGAGACTGATGATGATAAAAGATCTCTCATCTCTGGTTCAGGTTCAGAGATGGGAAACTCATAGATGTCAGTGAAAGAAAACATTTGCCTTGGACTGGATGGAAAGGTGGCCTCGTGGTTAGGGTCCTAGCCGGATGCTTCAGAGACCAGAGTTCACTTTTGTGTTCATTGATGGTTGTTTAACCCTGCAGTACCTATGCTGCTCTTGCATTTTCTCATGATCCTGACCAGGCTGTTGCATCCCTCTAAACTCCCTGTACTTTGCTACTCTCACACCACAGAAACACAACTAGCTCAGGCTGGGTGCAGCAGCAACACTGCTCCAGTTTTTCAGAGAGGAAAGAGAAGTAGCTTCTTTCGTTGGAAGGAAATTGGGAGTACTGGGGAGCTATTGTCATTGGTGTAACTGGGAACCTCTCCCACTGTGGGATCAGAGACTGGTTTTACAGCATATTTAGGGCAGCACAATGCCTCTAGCAGCCTTGATGTATCTGTTCTGTACCAGCTTGTAGAGGGGCAAGGCCCACCTGTGGATCACTAGCAGCACCCTGGTGTCACTGGTCCCAGCACTGACAGGTGCTGGCTTAGTTTCTGGGATCTGACCAGATTCCAGCTCCCCAGATAGCCTAATTATGGAGGAATCTAGCATGGAGCCCTGCAGCCCCAGCCAGACACTGCTTCTCCCTAGTCCCTGGGTTCCACTGCTGCACACATGGCCATAAGAGTAGAGAACCTCTTGAAGATGGTGCCTGTTCATTTTACTAGGGTCTGTTGCTGGCCAGATTGACCACCCAGCTCATGTTCCTTGGCAGAAGAAAGCCAGTGAAATGGCTCAGTGATGGCCTGGCTGATTCTTCTGAGTGGATGATGCTTCGCTGGGGTGTGTGTTGGTAAGCAACTCTCCAGGGGAATGTGGCAGAACTGCTTTGGGGTGAGGAGACAAAGAGTGCACAGTGAACCTCCCTTTCCTGCTCTCTTCTCAAAGAGCTCTTCATGGAGGCTGGGGGGGGTGGTGGCTGCAGGGCGGTGCAGAGTCATTGTGGCAAGAAGAGAGGGGTAGAGGCATCCATCCTCCAGCACAGCATGGGATGGAGAGAGGGAGGTGCATTCTCCTTGATTGTGCCTTGTGTATGGTGGTGTTCTTTGACTGCTGGACTCTGTCCCAAGGACCCTTATGGCTCTCTGGAGCCTGGTGTCCGCCAACCATGGAGAGTTTCCTTGGCATATGTGGTGCCCTCCCTAGAGGGGATGGAAGGATGGGTAGGAGGAGGAACTGTGCAGCTACAGTCTGAGCAGGAGCCACCCCCTACCTGGGTCCCAACAGTCTCCTGTGGGCATGGTAGGAGGTAGGCTCACTCATCTGCAAAGGAATGGTGAAGGGTCCCTGCAACAATTTTGTGACGGGGCATGCATGCCGGCTGGAGCTTGAGCACTCTCTCTTCTGTACCTAAGAGACCAGCCCATGCTGGAAGGAACCCAATCTCCGTGATTCAGCTGATCCTTTCAATCTCTGGTGGCTCCAATTCTCCCTTGAGCCTCCCAAAACAGGATCACTACTGCACTCCCCAATCGCCTTCTGCTCCCTTTTCCACTTCAAAAAGCAATACAATCATTGTGCCAGAAACCCTTCTCCCCAAAACTTGGGTCCAACTGCCCCTTCCCCTTGGCAGACCAAGCTCCTTCCCCGACCCAGCTTTCTTTGCCCTGACAAGTTGGCAACATATATTAAATTAAAACGTCTTTTGCAACATTTCTCAGCTTTGCCACACAAATGTGACAGGGCCAAGAGCCAAAAGCTTCTCCTGCAGCCTTGTCTGTGCTCAGCAATCCGGAGGGGACATCAACATGTCTGTATTTACCCATGACAGGACTCCCAGCTATGATATCGCTCATGTAAGTGCACTCAAAACAACAATCTGATCCTAAGGAACACGTGACATCTAGGTAGGAAACTTACATGTGCCCTGTCTCTCCTTTTGTTTCAGACACGGGTGGTTTCTGCCTGTCTCTCTCCCTCGTGTTCCAGAGGGGAAGGGTAGCCCAGTGGATCTACAACTGTCCTCTGCCCTCTGGGATCCACCTTTGGCTGCTGTATAATTAGTCAGTAAACCACGTATGGGACATGCCAGAGCAGACCAGGCGGGCCCCTCTGAAGACAACAGCAGCAAGCAGCTGCCATGACAGCACAGACATTTAACATCTTTGGGGTGGTGGTCAGTACTCCAGGCCTGATCCTGCAGCCAGCATTTAAAATGCATCCCAAGGGGTTTCTGCAGGAGCTGAGAAATGGGCTGGATGAGGAATGTGAGCCAGGGAATTGAGTGCACGTAACATAAAATGACAGATTATAAGCAATACGGGCATTGCTTCTCCACCTGTGTTCTCTGTGTGCGCCCAGTGGTCTTGCTTTTTGGTTTGTTTCTTAGAGCAGTTCTTGGTCTGTGCCTTTGACTGAGACAGACTTCTAGGACTAAGTGAAGGGACAGACCTAGTACGTTCTTGTACCCATTGGTTCACCTAGTTGGTGCAAGGTTGTTCCCTTCAGTGCATTGTCCGAAGCATAGACCAACCTTGGTCTAGTTGAATGCAGGTGGTGAGGTTTCCACTTCTCCCTTTGAGAGACAATTGGCTGAGACCCTGGAGGTTTTCACCTTCCTATGCAGCCTAGGGCATGAGTCACTTGCTGGTTTGACCTAAAGTGAATGGTGGGTTATCTGTAACTTGAAGGCTTTAAATGAAGAGCTGAGGAGGAACTTAGCCAGAGATTGGGTCTATGATGTGGTGGGTGGCCTGCAGCATTGTACAGGAGGTCAGAGTAGATGATCGCTGTGGTCCTTTTTGACCTTAAAATCTATGAGACAACTACCAGTACATTGCTAGGATGGGTTCTTTGAGAGCCTCAGGTTTTATTTGCTCACTTCAACTCCACTCACCTGAATTCTGCTCCCTTAGCCCATCATACCCAGTTGTACTCCCTCCAGTGTGTGTGCACCATTCCAATATTTGCTTCACTTTGTGCATGACAGATATGGATGAATGACTCGTCAGCTGTTATAGGACATTTTAAGGTCAGACCTAGCTGCTGGTATCATGAGCAGGGACTGGGAGTAAGGACTCCTGATATTCTAGTCCCAACTTGCACAAGGACTTGGGGAAGTTTAATCCATGTGTACAATGGGAATGATGATCCCTTCCTAAGGGCATTTTATAACCTAATTAATTTGGGTGAAGTTTGGAGTTCTGTGGAAGAAAATCGCTAGAGAGGTGCAGTGTTTTATTATGAAGGTCCATCAAAATCCAGTAGCTGGTTTACTAAATTCTGATGGTAGGGAATGGGATGTGATTGTTTATTAGTGACTTCTGTAGGGAGTTCCTAGCTCTAGAAGCCCAGCAGTTACCTATAAAGAGTCATCAGCAGTTCACTGCTGTACAGAGGGGGTAAACATGATGCCATCACATGCAGGCACTGGAAATGCTTACCCTGTCTGACAATTTGGGGAATGGTGCTTCTTAAATCACCACATTAGGCTGAGAAAGAGCAAGGAAAGCAGGATGGAGCTGCTGTTGTAATGTGAAAGCCTGCATACACATGGCGATGGATGAGTCATCTTGGACTCAGCTGCTCTTGCATTTACTGGTTAGCTGAAACCTCTGCTATACAGATTGCATTTAGGGAAATGCCCTGTATAATGAGGAAGTCCCATATGTCCTGTGAGGTGTCATGATTTTCTTTTGAATTTCTAAGGACAAAAGCAAGAAAGGAAGAGGATGAATTTTCCATGGAACTGAAGAAAACACAAAGGCAGTGGGTGAGGACTGAGGAAGACAGTAGAGCTGAGAGACATGTCATTATTGTCCAGAGACTGTCTGTCGCCTGTTTGGTTGACAGGGACAGGGAGGCAGGATCATTTTCAGATCATAGAATGCTAGGGTTGGAAGGGACCTCATAGGTCATCTAGTCCAACCCCCTGCCAGAGGCAGGACCACTCCCACTAAACCATCCCAGTCAGATGCATAAGGCTGGATTTTTTTCCTCTTTGGGCTATATTGTTGTATTGCCTTTGTTACCCATTTTGATCCTATTCTTGTGTAAACACTCACCCAGCTCTGTGTGGCACACAATGGTTGTGTGTGCTTCCAACTGCTCAAAATCTCCAGTGTATTCTGTGGAGACACAGTCAGCAAAATAAAAGCTGTCTGATCTCCCAAAGCTGGTTGCTTTGGCAGTAGAACAAAGGAGGAATCCAGTAGTGCTTTTAAAAACTAACAAATTTATTTATCGAATGAGCTTTTGTGGGAGAAAATCCCACTTCGTCAGACACTTGAAGATGGGGAGTTTACTGAATGGGAGGAAAATAAATGCAAGGAAGTGTAAATCATGGGATTAGGTCAGACTGTTAGAGCTGTAACCCCCTCCTTTTTCTCCCTGGGTACCTGGGAGCAGGCAATACTCACAGGTACCTAAGTCTGATGACAAGGAGATCCTGAGTTTTCTAGTGATGATGTTGGGATTGTGGGAATCCTCTATCCACTCCTTTGCTGCAGTCCCTTTGCTTTACAGGAAACTAAATTTGGCAGTGGCTCCGCGTTGCTAGATCCTGTACGTGCTCAGTGGCGTGCCTTGGGAGCCTCCAGGACTACATCCATGCAGCTTAGAATAATCTGTGGTATGGGTCTAATCCAAATTTACTAATTCCATACACAATACATTCAAGGTGCTTAAATTGCATGTAAGAAACCTTTACTTAATAAAGAAACATAACAGGATGGAATTGAAAATTACTACTAATTTAAATACACAGCAAATAAATCAGTGAACAGACATAGAATACAGTTTAAGGGAAACTTATCTAGCTGGCATTTGCACAGCCCTTTTACCCCAACTACAGAGGGCACTCTCCTCAGAGTTCAGAAACCTGACCCCTTGCTTGCGTGGGTGCGCTTGGAGGGTCAATGAAGGAGGCAAGGCAACACTCTGGTGGTCCAGTGCATCCACTCAGAACCATGCTGAAGATCTGGAGTGAGCCCAACCAATGGTCTGTAGTCCTGGCCCTGGTTCAAAGGGACTGCCATGCTGCCTCCCCTCAGGCCCAGTCAGTCTCTCAGCAGACTCCCTTTCTTTACAAGTCCTGCTCCAAATTGGAGGAGGGGAAGCAGACACTCACACCCTCACAGCAGATCCAGCTCAGCCAACTCTAGGCTCAGACCCTGCTTTGGGCTAAGTAAACTACCAACTTCTGAAACTCCCTGCTCAAGTAAGCCTTCAGCAGCCTCAGGAACCCCAGGAGCAGTCACCAGCACCTTCCAGATTCAGCCATGTCTCTCTCTCTCCAAATGGAGACCCTCTTTGTCCTTCTGCACTCCCTGGAGGGGCAGGGAGGGTGTCTCTCCCTTTCCCAAGGGATCATGGGTTGTAGTCTCTCAGTGGAAGAACTTAGAGACATAGGAACTGCTTAAATGATAAGCTCCTACTTGAATTCAAAGGCCCCTAAAGAACAGAGTGTGCACACAGCAAATCAAAAAAGTTGTTTAGATTTAAATAGTGGAAAACACTTTATAGAGCAGCAGTCTCAAACTCGTAGTCTGCAGGCTGCATGTGGCCCCTCAAGTTATTTCCTGTGGCCCACAACAACATTTAGAATTTCTCAGTACTTGATAATGCAAAATTTAAGATGTGTTTACTTTTTGTCTTCCTGATGATACCTTCATCTTGAATGGAAGTAATTCTTACTTACTTACTCTTGGCATACATATATTACTCTTCATTTTGACTATACTTTGTATCGCTGTATGAAAAGATTTTAGTGGTGCGGCCCTTCGGCTAACATACTAGTTCTTATGTGGCCCTTGTGGTGATTTGAGTTTGACTTCTGTTATAGAGGGAGGTGTTTTCCACTGTTTGATTACGAAGAACTGCTTTGATTTTCTGTAACAGTCTGATCTGATCCTATGACAAACACTTCCCTTCATTTATTTCTTTGCATTCTGTAAGTTCCCCATTTTCAAGCATCTAGCAAAGTGGGATTTTCTCTTTTGAAGCTCATGCAATAAATAAACTTGTTAGTTTTTAAAAGTGCCACAGGACTCCTTTGTTTTGCTGAACTAGACTAACACGGCTACTCCTTTGGAACTTGCTTTGCCAGTGTTTTCTTTGGCTGATTTGTCAGCAGTGCATCTTTGCATATGCAGGAGCATGTGTACTGGAGTTAATGGATAACGATAAGGGATAATTTGCAGGTAGCTGGATGGATTAAAAAAAAATGCATTGTGCAGTGATGCATGCCCTTATGCTGGAAGAATAAGTGCCTGTCTGCAGCTATCTTTTCAAATGTCCTCCTAAGATAATGGCTGTAATTTTTCCAGGATCGAAGTGGTGCACAAGCAGAGATAACAGATTGGGTTTCTTGGCACTCTCACCATGTACAGTTTGTGATTCAATGAAATATGCAACACACTTAGAAAACTGCATCCAGACCAGCTTTTTTTCTCTCCCCAGCTGGCACTTTGTAGAAGCCTACAGGGCGAAGTGGGTGCTGAGTGGGAAGTGTGCAGTTGACTGAAATATGCATGTGTGCAGGCAGGGCCAGCCCAAGGTTTTT
This sequence comes from Podocnemis expansa, assembly GCA_007922195.1. Classification (NCBI taxonomy): domain Eukaryota; kingdom Metazoa; phylum Chordata; order Testudines; family Podocnemididae; genus Podocnemis; species Podocnemis expansa. The sequence continues at coordinate 33,298,025 of ML682007.1, read as the reverse complement.
TGGTGCCCTAGGTGAAGTATGATTTTGGTGGCGCCCTCCCCCCCATGCATGGCCTTCCTGGGGGGATCGAGTGGGGCAACCAACCTGAGCCCCCCTGTTTGGTGGGCCCCAAGCTGCCCCCGGCAGGCCCCATGCTGCCTTAGGCAGCAAGGGACCCTGTGCTTTGGCAGCATTTCTGGCTCCACCTCCAGAGCAGTGTGACCATGGGTATGGCCCAGGGGCAGCGTGAGAGCACAGAGCCCTGTCTCTGGCTCGGGGTGGTCCCACCCCCTCTGCACTGGGGTTGGGGGTCCCCCACAGGCCCATTGGCCCTGGGCCCTGCCCATCCCCTAGGTACAGTCCTGACCATATGACTGGCCAACACAATTAAAGAGAATGACTGAACTGCCAGAACTTGTCCCTCTGCAGCAAACCCAGGAGGCACTATTATGAAGCTATGCCACCACATGTTTTAACTATTCACATACTCAGCTGTGCTCCACAACAGGGGTGTAGCTTCACACAAGAAAATATTCAGGGCACAGGCCTCCAAACCCACCCTCCTCAGGTCCAGCCCCACCCCCCAACTCCAAACCCTTGTGTAGCACAGAGTGGAGCTCCCCCTCACCCCAGCATACTGCATGTGCTGGGCATGGAGCACAAAACCAGGGGCTAGGCGAACCCCCCTCCCCCTGCTCACCCTGACTCAAGAAAGAAGCTAGGGGCCAGACAGCTCCCCACCAGTGCTGAGCCAGTGGAGCCAGTAGCAGCAGGGATGGGAAGCCCTCATACAGAGCCCAGTGGATTGCCCAAGTCTGGAGTCAACAGTCTGGCCTGCCACCCTCCAAGCCCAGTGATGGAGCCAGCATTTGGTTCAGGCAGCAGGAGATTGGGAAGCCCTTCTCCCCATGCTGCACCATGTAGCTACCATCTCCATTTAATGCTCAGGGAAACTGAGGTATATATTGTAGATGGTACTTAAATTGCTTCTTTGTAGGATTATACCTTGCAGCCATGGTAGACCAGGGAATAAAGCCCAGGAGTCCTGCTGCCTAGTCCCCTACTCTAACCACTAGTCCTCCACTCTCCACCAGAGCAGCAGATAGAGTCACAGAATCATAGGGTTGGAAGGGACCTCATAGGTCATCTAGTCCAACCCCCTGCCAGAGGCAGGACCACTCCCACTAAACCATTCCAGTCATGGTTTTGTCTAGCCGGGCCTTAAACACCTCCAAAGATGGAGATTCCACCACCTCCCTCGGCAGTTCATTCCAAGGCTTCACCACTCTCCTAGTAAAAAAGTTTTTTCTAATATCCAGCCTCGACCTCCCTAACCGCAGCTTGAGACCATTGCTCCTCGTTCTGTCCTCTGTTATTACCGAGAACAGTCGAGCTCCATCTTCCTTAGAGCATCCCTTCAAGTAGCTGAAGGTTGCTATCAAATCCCCTCTCAGTCTTCTCTTCTGCAGACTAAATAAGCCTAATGCTTTCAGTCTTTCCTCATAGGGCTTGTGCTCCAGCCCTTTAATCATTTTGGTTGCCCTCCTCTGAACTCTTTCTAGCATATCCCTGTCCTTTTTGTAGTGGGGGGCCCAAAACTGAACACAATATTCTAGATGTGGCCTCACCAGTGCAGAATAGAGGGGAAGGATCACATCCCTTGATCTGCTGGTAATACTTCTTTTGATGCAGCCCAGTATGCCATTGGCCTTTTTGGCCGCAAGAGCACACTGCTGACTCATATCTAGCTTCCCATCCACCATGACCCCCAGGTCCTTTTCTACACTGCTGCTACTTAGCTGAATGTTTCCCAGGCTGTAGCGGTGCATGGGGTTTTTTTGTCCCACGTGCAGGATTTTACACTTGCCCTTATTGAAGCTCATAAGATTTCTATTGGCCCATTGTTCCAATTTATCTAGGTCTCCCTGAATCCTGTCCTTGCCCTCTAACGTGTCTACTGGTCCCCCCAGCTTGGTGTCATCCGCAAACTTACTGAGGATGCAGTCTATTCCATCATCCAGATCACTGATGAAAATGTTGAACAGAACCGGCCCCAGGACCGACCCCTGGGGCACACCACTCGTGACTGGCTGCCAGCTAGACATGGAACCATTGATTCCTACACGCTGAAACCGTTGATCTAGCCAGTTTTCTATCCACCTTATAGTTCACCTATCCAACCCATACTTCCTCAATTTGCCAGTGAGAATGCTGTGGGAAACTGTATCAAAAGCCTTGCTAAAATCAAGTCATCTGATCATAGAAGGAGATGAGATTGGTCAGGCATGATTTACCCTTGGTAAATCCATGCTGACTGTTCCCGATCACTTTATTTCCCTCTAAGTGTTTGAGGATGGATTCTTTGAGAATCTGCTCCATAATTTTTCCAGGGATTGAGGTGAGGCTGACTGGTCTATAATTCCCCGGATCCTCCTTTTTCCCTTTCTTGAAAATGGGCACTACATTTGCTTTTTTCCAATCCTCTGGCACCTCCCCCCTTCTCCATGAGTTTTGAAAGATAACGGTCAGCGGTGCTGCTATCTCATCGGCCAATTCCCTTAGCACTCTTGGATACAGTTTGTCCAGCCCCATGGACTTGTGCACATCCAGCTTCTTTAAGTAGTCCCTAACCTGACCTTCCATCACCAAGGGCCTCTCTTCTTCTCTCCCATCTGCCACACCCATGGTAGTGGGCTGGGAGCTGACCGTGCTTGTGAAAACTGAAGCAAAAAAAGCATTGAGCACTTCAGCTTTTTCCTCATCCTCTGTCACAAGGATGCCTGCCCTATTCAGCAAGGGGCCTACACCATCCCTGATCCTCTTCTTGTTACTAACATACTTGTAGAACCCCTTCTTGTTATCCTTTACATCCCTCTCTAGCCACAACTCCATTTGTCCTTTGGCCTTTCTGATTTTATCCCTGCAGTCCCTAGCAATATCTTTATATGCCTCTTTGGACATCTGACCAAGCTTCCACTTCCTGTAAGCTTCCGTTTTATGTTTAAGCTCAGAGCAGAGTTCTCTGCTAAGCCATTCTGGCTGCCTCACATGTTTGTTCTTTCTCCTAATTGGAATGGCAACTTCCTGTGCCCTTAGCAGGGTTTCTTTAAAATATAGCCAACTCTCTTGGACTCCTTTCCCCTTCAGATTAGCTTCCCAAGGGATCCTGCCCATCAGTTCCCTGAGGGAGCCAAAATCTGCTTTTTTGACGTCCAGGGTTTTTGTTTTGCTTCTTTCCTTCCTTCCTTTAATCAGCATCCTGAACTCAACCATGTCATAGTCACTACTGCCTAGCTTGCCATTTACCTCTACATCCCTGATCAATTCTTCCCTGTTTGTGAGCAGCAGGTCGAGCAGTGCAAGGTCCCTAGTTGGTTCCTCTAGCATTTGTACTAGAAAGTTGTCCCCAACGCTCTCTAAAAACTTCCTGGATTGCCCATGCACTGCTGTATTGGCCTCCCAGCAGATGTCAGGGTAATTGAAGTCCCCCATGAGCACCAGGGCCTGTGATCTAGAAGCTTCTGCTAGTTGTCCATAGAACACCTCATCCACCTCCTGCTTCTGGTCTGGTGGTCTATAGCAGACACCCACCACAACATCCCCCTTGTTGCTTTCCCCTCTCAATGTAACCCACAGACTTTCTACTGGCACGCTTCCACTTCCATAATGGAGCTCTGAGCAGTCATAGAGCTCTTTTACATATAACGCTACTCCTCCCCCTCTTCTTCCCTGCCTGTCTTTCCTGAACGGATTATACCCATCCATGGCAGAGCTCCAGTCGTGCAGACTATCCCACCATGTCTCCGTTATTCCTATAATATCATAGTTCCTTGTCTGCGCTAGTATTACCAATTCTTCTTGCTTATTTCCCAGGCTCCTCGCATTAGTGTATAGGCACCTAAGATACCCGGCCGATTGCCCTACTTTGTCATTTTGATTTCCAATTCTATTACATAAACCTCCTTGCATTTTTTCTTGGCGTTCTCCTCCCCCACTCTCCTCACATATTGGGGCTTCAGTAGACATTTATTTGATTCCCCCCCCATGTTCCAGCTACCGTCTCTTTTATTGCTGTTGATACAGTCCCAGCCCCCCCCCCCAAAGTTCCATCCCTTCCCCCAGATCACCCACATTGTCACTTACCTGTGGGCTTTGGTCTCCTTCCCCCGGTGAACCTAGTTTAAAGCCCTCCTCACTAGGTCAGCCAGTCTGTGCCCAAATATGCTCTTCCCCTTCCTGGACAAGTGAAGGCCATCTCTGCCTATCAATCCTCTGTCCTGAAACAGGACTCCATGGTCAAGGAAGCCAAATCCCTCCTGACCACACCATCTTCGCAGCCAGGCATTCATCTCTAGGATGCATTTGTCTCTCCTCAGGCCTCTAGCCTTGACTGGAAGGATCGAGGAGAACACCACCTGTGCTCCAAACTCCTTCACCCTCGCTCCCAGAGCCCTGAAGTCACCTTTGATCTGCTGAGGATCACCCCTCGCAGTATCATTGGTACCCACATGGATAAGAAGCATGGGGTAGTAGTCTGAGGGGCGGATGATTTTAGACAATCTCTCCGTTACATCTCGGATACGGGCACCTGGCAGCATACCTCTCTAGAGGCCTTGTCAGGGCGACAGATGGGTGCCTCCGTTCCTCTCAGGAGTGAGTCCCCAATCACCACTACCCTTCATTTCCTCTTAGGTGAGGTGGCTGTGATCTGCCCAGCCTTTGGGGTGGATGGTATCTCCTATATCTCCTTTAGCGTGTCCAGCACCGCATAACGGTTCCTCACCACAATGGATGGTGGGATGTGAGCAGGCGTGGAGCACTGTGTACTGCCAGAGGTGACCAGCTGCCAGTGTCCTTCCTCTGCCATAGGCATCCCATCTGGGATAGGGACCTTCTCCTTGCAGGTCTCATCGTGGACACTGTCAAGGAACTTTTCCAGGACATAGATACCCCTGAGTTGTGACACCTCGTCCTGTAACTCTCCTACCTGTTTCCGAAGAGATGCCACCAGAAGGCACCTATCACATAGGCTCATCTCCCTAGCCTGATCATCAGTGGCAGGAAAATGAAGGCCACAGCCCCTGCAATTTCACACCAGGACCTGGGTGGAGATATCCATGGTCAGACAGTCTGTCTGGCTACAAACAGAGGCAGAGGAAACAGCAGGGACACTGGCACCAGCAGTACGGTTCCTCTTCACCATCTTGGCCTCACCAAAGTCCTTCTCCAACTCCCTCACAAACTCCCCTGTTTGCAGTCCTCTGGTCGCTCAAGCATTGGCTTTTAAAGGCCTTCTATGCCTAGGTCAGCCCTTGCCCCTTTTTAGTCACACAGGGGCAGGCCAATCACAAGGCTGCTAGAAGCTGCTACAAGCTGGTGATTAAAAGTGATCAGGGAACAATGGTGCAAACAGCCCCCACCCAATCACACAAGCACAGTCCCACAACTAAGAGCAATCACCTGTAGGGAAAAAGACACAAATATACAGTCAGGTGTACAAGAGCCCTAATTAAATCCAGCCACATACTCTGTCCTTGATCTATTCTTTGGTCTTTTTCTCCTCCATTTTCTCTCTTAAACCCAAGAACCAAGCTGGGGTCTGGGTCACCTGCAGGAGCATCGCTGCCCCAGGGAAAGACCCAGGGCATGGGCCTGGTCCCTGCTCCTGGCTGTGGGCCCCGCCCCCCATGACCCCAATTTTCTATCTGGGCCTGATCTGCCCTTGGGCTCCTGCTGCCGCCAGCCTTTCCCCGGATCCCCAGTTGGGGATGGGACTGGGAGAGGTGGCCACTGCCACCGGTGGCCTGGTCTGAATTCTTGGCTGGAGACTGGGCTGGGAGCCTCAGGTACAGCTGCAGATGGCCTGGCCGGGGATGGGGCTGGGAGAGGCAGGCGCTGCAGCTGGCAGCTGGGCCCCAGATCTCTGGCTGGGGAGAGGGCTGGGAGAGGAAGGGGCTTCCCCCGACACTCAGGGCACTGGTGCTGGGACTTGGGGCATGTGCCCTGTGTGCCAGGCACCAGCAACACTCCTGGTCACCTGAAAGAGGTTCTTATGTTTGAGGATTCTGGTGGCATGTGGTGGTGGTGGTGGAGTGAAGAGATCCTAAGCGGGAGGTCTGTGACATGGTCGTGCAGAGGGTAGAATGGGGTGTGGGAGGATAAAAGTGATGAGGGACCAGAATAGGGTGAAATCAATCACACACGTTCCAGGTCCCAGTCATGTCAGTGGTATTTGCATCACATTCCCAGGTCAAAGCTGCTTTCAAATCCAAGGTGAGTTCAGGGTGTGAGCCACCCACCATCCCCAGAGATACTCCATTGGGCTTGGTCCTGTTGTCACAGCCCTGACACTAGTGGAGTCACTCCTGCTTTACACCAGGCAGAAGCAAGATCAGAATTATCATTCTAGGTTCCAGATTATATCTGCCTTGTACCTAAGGCCATCGTTTACATCCAGAAAGTGTGTTTTGGGATCCTTCCCTCTTGCACCCTGGCAGGGGTCTGTGAATGCCAATACAAAGCCAAAGGCAGCGGAGAAGCAGTCCCCACAAACCCAGGCTGTGGGTCAGGACTCCTGGGTTCTGTTCCTGGGCTGGGCAAGGAGTTGGATCTAATGGGCTTCTGCAGGGGAGAAAGACACCTTCCCCATGACTTTCCCAGCCAGGGATGGCTGGAGCCAGGACTTATGCCCCTTCACACGCCTGCTTTGGCTGTGTTGGGTCAGGGGAGTCAGCCTGTCCTCCCTTGTGTGGTTTCCCCAGCAGCAATGGTGGAGGGAGACTTATGCCAGAGCCAGGATGGGAGTCAGTCATTGGTCAGCATTCCCCCCTACATGGTTTTCCCAACCAACCGGTGACAGTGGTAGGACTTGTTGCACCTGCTGTGGCTAGCTTCTGTTGGGGCCAAGTTGGATGGGTGGTCAAGTTAGGTTGGGCACAGGTATCATCCCCCCACTACCCCCACTTAGTTGGGGCTTTTGGCCTCACCTGGGGTCCTGACTCTCACATGGTGGGGGGCTCCCCCCTCCTGCTCAGGACTTTTGCTTGTAATCACCACCATTACTGCACATCTCACCCCACAGCTTTGTAACTGGCCCACTGAAAGTTGGAAGAAACTTACTCACATGGCCTAGTGACTTGGTAGTGTGTGCTGTGGCAGGGGTCTGGGAGCAGGTACCAGGGGAAGGTTTCTTTCTTCTTCAAGCGCTGCTCAGATACATTCAGTAATAGGTGTTTCTGTGCCAGAGCGCACGATTGGTCGGAACTTTTTGCTCTAGCCTGTCAGAAGAGGGCAGGCAGCCACCGCGCTACCCCATGGCTATGTATGCGGCTGCCAGCCGGCCCCTCCCCAGTTTCATTTCTTCTGCCTTAACATCGCTCAATGCTTTTTTTAGTTCAGTTTTCACAAGCAAGGTCAGCTCCCAGCCCACTACACTAGGTACGGGGGACTGGGGAGAAGAAGAGAGGCCCTTGGTGACAGAAGGTCTGGTTAGGGACTGCTTAAAGAAACTAGATGTGCACAAGTCCATGGGGCCGGATGAACTGCATCCGAGGGTGCTGAGGGAGCTGGCTGATGAGATAGCAGTACCGTTGGCCATTATCTTTGAAAACTCATGGCGAACGGGGGAGGTGCCAGAGGACTGGAAAAAAGCAAATATAGTACCTATCTTCAAGAAAGGCAAAAAGGAGGATCCAGGGAATTACAGACCTGTCAGCCTCACCTCAATCCCTGGAAAAATCATGGAGCAGCTTCTCAAAGAATCCATCCTGAAACACTTGGAGGAATGTAGAGTAATCAGGAACAGTCAGCATGGATTTACCAAGGGTAAATCATGCCTGACCAACCTCATCGCCTTCTATGATGAGATGACTGGATTTGTGGATGCGGGAAGAGCCGTTGATGTGATATACCTTGACTTTAGCAAGGCTTTTGATACGGTTTCCCACAGCATTCTCATTGGCAAATTAAGGAAGTATGGGTTAGATGCATGGACTGTAAGGTGGATAGAAAACTGGCTAGAACAACGGTTTCAGCGCGTAGGAATCAATGGCTCCATGTCAAGTTGGCGGGCAGTAACAAGTGGTGTGCCCCAGGGGTCGGTCCTGGGGCCAGTTCTGTTCAATGTTTTCATTAATGATCTGGATGATGGGATAGATTGCACACTTAGTAAGTTTGCAGATGATACCAAACTGGGGGGAACAGTAGACACCCTAGAGGGCAGAGACAGGATTCAGGGAGACCTAGACAAACTGGAGCAGTGGGCCAAGAGGAATCTCATGAGGTTCAACAAGGATAAGTGTAAAATCCTGCACTTGGGATGAAAAAACCCCATGTACTGCTACAGGCTGGGGAGTGATCAGCTAAATAGCAGCACTGGAGAAAAGGACCTGGGAGTCATGGTGGATGGGAAGCTGGATATGAGTCAGCAGTGTGCTCTTGCTGCCAAAAAGGCCAATGGCATACTGGGCTGCATCAGAAGAAGTGTTACCAGCAGATCGAGGGATGTGATCATTCCCCTCTATTCTGCACTAGTGAGGCCACATCTGGAATACTGTGTCCAGTTTTGGGCTCCCCACTACAAAAAGGACATGGACAAATTAGAGAGAGTCCAGAGGAGGGCAACCAAAATGATCAAAGGGCTGGAGCACAAGCCCTATGAAGAAAGACTGAAGGAACTAGGCTTATTTAGCCTGCAGAAGAGAAGACTGAGGGGGGATTTGATAGCAACCTTCAACTACTTGAAGGGTTGCTCCAAGGAGGAGGGAGCTCGACTGTTCTCGGTAGTAACAGAGGGCAGAACGAGAAGCAATGGCTTCAAGTTACAGCTGGGGCGGTCCAGGCTGGATATTAGGAAAAACTTCCTTACTAGGCGAGTGGTGAAGCATTGGAATAAGTTGCCTAGGGAGGTGGTGGAATCTCCATCTCTGGAGGTGTTCAAGTCCCAGCTGGACAAAACACTGACTGGGATGATCTAATGGGAGTGGTCCTGCTTTTTTTGGCAGGGGGTTGGACTAGATGACCTCGTGGGGTCCCTTCCAACCCTATGATTCTATGATTCTATGATCACTTGTAGAACTGCCCACTCCTTGCTCTTCACAAGCAGCCTGTTTTTTGTTCTACTTTATGAGCCTTCTGCTCGATTGGGAGCACCTATTCATGGGCCTAGTTCCACTGAAGAAGGTCCCCCCTCTTGAGTCAGAACATCGACATCGTGCTCCTACGCTGTCCACTATGCTGGGGTTTAAACCTTGTGCTGAATGTGGAAAGGCCTTCCCACGGGACAATCCCCATGAGAAGTGCTTCTGGTGCCTGGGCGAAAGCCATATGGTCACTGCCTGCTCCATTTGCCTGTCCTTTAAACCAAGGACAATCAAGGACAGGGAGCAAAGATGCCATGGCCTGGCCTCCGAGCGGGCTTGGCACTCCTCCCCAGAGGCCTCGGGGTTTCCTGTGGCACTGCATGCCAGTTCGGCACCGGAGCCCCCCCAGCACTGTGCCGATAGGGGACGTAGGACCAGCTTGGTACCAATATTGGTACTGCAGTACCGGCACCATTCCGCGTCTTCAACACAGGACTCCCCACGGGCCTGGGCAGGGTTGATGCAGATTCCGATGACCCTGGAGGCAGTCGAGGGAGCAAAGGTGCTTCTTTTACTGTCTACACCTACCTCTCTGCTGCCCGCTAGAAAGGGAAAACGAGCCTTCATTTCGAAGGTCTGGGCGCAGTGTAAACAGCACCGTACACCTTCTCCGCTGTCGGGGCTGGGCTCCCTGACACCAGAGCCCACTATCTCCTTGAGCCTTGGTACTGTTGAGCCATCTCCTCAGTGCCATATCACCCTGCTGTCCCTGGTACCATCCTGAGGGTCCTGAGATGCTTCCCCTCCTCCCAGCCCATGGGAAGGGGCCTCAAAGGGCTCCAAACGGCCCTGGCGCCGGCCTTTGGTTCCATTGCCTTTTTGGTACCATCCTCATGAATGGTCCCCACAAGAAACCACCGCGACCACGTCAGTATCATCCCACTCGGCACCGGTCAAGGCTCTAAACCTGGTGCCATGCTCTTACATGGAGGACCTATCAGTGCATTTTGATCTCCTGTGCCATGTCTCAGCCCACATGGGAATGGAAGTCCAGTCTTCTGAAGGGCCCACAGACACCCTATTCAGTCCAGTGTTCTTTTTGGTGGAACCGGTCATGGTCCTCCTCCAATCCAGCATTTGGGACTTAGCCTTGTCCCACTGGCAGGACCGGGGCTCCATCTCCCCAGTTTCAGACATGGCGGGTCTCAAGTACCATGTTCCAGGGTCAGAGTTTCCCTCGCTCGTCCATCACCCAGTCCCACCTCGGGCGGTGGCAGAGATGGCCTTAGGGCTGGGGCAGGCTCCTCGCAACCCCCTCCTGACATCGAGGGACGCGAAGGAGTTAGAGTTACTGGACCGGAAGGTATACTCCTCCTTGGCCTTCCAGCTACCAGTTGCAAATAACCAGGCCCTGGTGGGCAGATACATATTGGATGTTTGGGAGTCAATAAATAAATTTAAACATCTACTCCCACAGGAGGCAAGGGAAGAATGATGCTTTCTTTGAGGAGGGTAAAATAGCCTCCCAGGACCTCCTCCTGTTGGCCTGGGACACAGTGGATATGGTGGCCCACACTATGGCCTCTGCTGTAACCTTGCGCAGTGCAGCATGGCTATGGGAACCTAGAGTGCCCCCGGCCTCCCAACAGGTGGCCCTTGATCTGCCTTTCAGGGGCAACACTCTCTTCCCACTAGAGACCTCTGCTGTCTTGGGTACCGCTTGTGACCCCCCGGGGGGGGGTTAAAATATCTGGGCCTTCTTCCAGCGGGGCCTCTTCCACGTCCGCTGGCCCCATAAAGCCCGGTAGTAAACTGACCCGAACCCCCCCGCCCCACCACCTCCTTCCACAACAGCTGCTGGTGAGGGCTTAATCCTCATTACCACAACTTCAGTTTGAAATCCCGTTGGGTGACTTTCCTGTCAAGGTCCCTCCCCCACAACTCCGGGGAGGGATCATGACCTGCTCATCAGCAGTATTAATTATAACCAGCCAGACTGATTGTCAATCACCTTCTCCAAAAGCCCTGCCATGGAGTGCCCACTGACTTCCTACGAGCTGACAGACAGCCCTCCCCTCTCTCTGTTTCTGTGAGAGTGGGTGGTTCAGAGGTTAAAGCAGCCTCCTCTCTTTTGAGTACGACAAAGGTTTAACCCCATATTCATACCCTGTCTATTGATCCTAATACTTCAGTAACCGAGAGGACTCGACCCTCTGGTTATCCAAGCCTCCACTACTACCATAGCAGACAGAATGGAGGCCTGTGCTCTGAACCCGTGCCGGCAAACCCTAGCTAACGGTTCTGACTCCCAAGGGGCTACCATCTCCTTGTACCCGACACTCCGCCGAGAGGGGAAAAAAGCCCCCCTCTCCCCTGCTTCCTTGTGCAGTGACTCCTTTGCCTTCGCTGGGGCACATAAGGTGTTCATGGAGCACACTCCAAACATCAAAGAGTGTACTGCCTCACCTATGCCCACTCCCAATTAAACAGGGTCTTTCCCTGTGGGTGCCATTCCCCTACCGGGGAGCTACGCTCACTCACTCTTCCCTGTGGGCAAGGTCTTATTCTGTCTTTTGAAACAGATGTTCAGAAGACCCTTCGTTGGCTCTCGCTCCCCTCTCCACAGAAGGTGCTCGCTTCCCTATCCCCAAGGTTGGGGAGAGCCCTCCACCCTTTCTTATACGCTGCCCTAACCAACCCTTCCCCTATGTACTCCAAACCCTCCTGAACCCATGGAGCAGGCAGACCATCCCCACCTGCCAAGTACCGGATGCAGATGTTGGAGCTTGGCCACCAGATGCAAGCATTTGGCCAATTGCTCATGGTTTCCATTGGGGAGATGAACCCTCCAGTACTCATTACCACCAGCGGGTCTACAGCTTGGGTAAGCGCACTTGAGAAAGGTCGCACTAGCTGGGGCCTTCGCCTCGTTTACGCTACCCTCCTTTTCCCTGTATGGGAAAGAGGCTACGTTAACGAACAATGAATCACTTCCCCCTGGCCCGTCAATCCTCGCTACTTGGGACGTGCCCTAAAGTCAGAACCCCTGTATAAAGGGTTTTGCCTCTGAGAAAGTGGACCTGTGCCACTTCCCTTTCTCTCTCTCTCTCTAAGGTGGCCACTTCCTTCTTCTTAAATCAGGAGATCTTCAGGTCACAGAGAACCGGAGGAGATGACATAATAATAATATCATCTGGATGTCACTCCTTTGCCATTCGATCAAAGATGGAGAAACCTATCCCTCTGCCTCCCTTGTTATACCCACAGTCATCGCTTGGTCCCACTGTGATGGTTTGGAGACCATGCCTGCAGGTGGGGTACAAGTCTGGGCCCAATCATTGTTTCCCAGAGTTTTATCCAGCGGTGCTTCTCATGTAGCTCACCTTCTGGGGATGACCATAGCGCCGTGGTTACCCTGGCCTCGCTCCAGGAGACTCTCGCTCAGGAGTCCCGTGGGTACAATTCCTTCCTCATCACGGTCCGAAGATCTTCTAGCCTTAGTAGTTGCAACTTGGCATATTATTACTTCCGTCCTAAGCGACTACTAGGAGTTTTTTCACTCAATAGAGCTAACATTAAACCCACCCCGAAATTCCCATCAGCATCTGGGAATTCGGCAACTAGCTGACCCTTGATAGAATTAACCTTTCTGGGTAAGCTCTAATAACAATGATAGTATGTTCATAGAGGACACTTCAGATAAACCACAAGTGTCTTAAAAGAAGATGGCCGGATGTGCCCCATCGGGGTGGTGTACCCTTGTTCCAACTCCTTTCGGAGGAGACTCCTTCCTCCTCTCATATATCTCGATTCACCCTCATGGGCCCTTTTTACTGGGAGCCTGAAACCTGATAAACTCCCCTGTACGTCGCCAGGCTTAAGGTCGGTGCCATATTGGGGTGGGTCTTTCCCAGTGGTATGAGGTCATGTAGGCCAAAGTGAGACTGGTCCCGTAGGCTGCGGGGACTGGCATCCAGGGCTCTTGGGCTCATGAGCCTACCCCTCGGGTGTCGCCTTATTGCGATCAGCTCCTCACCCCTTATATTCGTTCGGCTGCTTGCCGGCCGCTGAATCCAAATAGTAAAAAAAAAAAAGGGGGGGGGAATAGCAATAATACCATTTCCTTGTGCCTTCGCAAGGTTATGGATGCTGACAGCTCACCTCAAAAAGGGACTGTTACGGTGTCATCGGTAAGCTCACATAGGCCTGGGATATATTCTTCAGGCCCATAGGAAGTCCCACTTGGGTCTATCTTATATAGTGCCTTAGGGTGGGTCAAGCATCTGGCTTTCCCCATGCCGGTCCGGGTGCATCACTTAGAAGTGTGCTGTATGAGGTTGTCAGCTTTCACCTTCGGTCTTTCGCATTCCCCTTTAAACTGGGATGAAGTAAACTCACCTACATCCTCCCCAGCCACTCCTGGTAGCCCATCCCTCCTGCGGGACACTGAGCGCGCCAGATTCATGTATCCATCTGGCCCATGGCCTTCATGTGCTTTTTACTGCCAGACTGAGGGAAAGACAGTCTACCTCCCTTCCACTGCTTCTTGCAGTGTCGGTAACCACCACTGCCAGCCCGGCAATCCTAAGGCCTTGTGAACTCCCTTATAGGAATTACGCCAACATGTGTTGCTGCAGAACACTAAATCCTCTGGCCTCTACACACCTCTGCCAATACCCTCTAAGGTAGAGCAATTAGAGACACATTCCTTGACCACAGCCACGATCGTTGGTACCACATTTATGCGTAGGGTGACCTCAAGCCGTCCTGTCCATGCACACAATTGGTGCTCGGACAAACTGGGCCTACTTCTCTCCACTGGGTTAGGTCCTACAATCCCAGGCTACCCTTGCCTGGATCAAGGTCCTTAGGTCAACTCCTTAGACCCCTGGAGAACCTTGCTTGTTGGACAACTACCCATGTCAAAGATATGCTGTGCTGAAGGCGGAAGAGCCAACTCCACCCGCCAGCCATCAGCATTCGAATCAAATCAAATCATAGGGCTGGAAGGGACCTCATGAGATCATCAAGTCCAACCCCCTGGGAATTGAACCCAGGACCTTCTGCATGTTAAGCAGACATGCTAGCCACTGCACTATTAGCATGGTTAGCAGTCACCTATTACTGAATGTATCCGAGCAGCGCTTGAAGAAGAATGGTGGGTTACTTACCAGTAACCGTCCTCCTTCGAGATGGGCTGCTTAGATTCATTCAGATCCCTCCCCCCATTCCTGCATTTGTAGTTGGTGACTCCTAGGAACTGGGGAGGGGCTGGGTGGTGGCCACATATATAGCCACAGGGTGGCGCAGGGGTGGCACCTCTTCTGACAGGTGAGGGCAAAAAGTTCCGACCAATCGGGCGCTCTGGTACGGAGACACATATTACTGAATGAATCCGAGCAGCCCATCTCAAAGGAGGACAGTTACTGGTAAGTTATCCTCTGTTTTGCTGTTTGCTGACAAGACAAGGAGTGTGGCCTGCCCTTATTATGAGCATCTGAAGCCACTGCCCATGAACAGCAGCAGCTGCAGGGTTGATTTGCAGATCAGGGAGGCATTCTGGTTCAATGGCATAGGAAAGTGGGTAATCGGTGAAGGAAAGCTAAGGAAATGGCACTGCAACCTGCTCAGAAAGAATGCAAGAGTTCAGTTTTGTCTTATTTGGTGTCCCTTAAAGCCTGGTGCTCTAGGTGACTGCCTAGTTTGTATGGTTGGGCTGGCCCTGGGCACAAGAGGTGGATGGAGCCTGCAGCCCATGAAGCTGAATGATAGCAAGGTTGGTGGCTGGCTGGCTGCCGTGAGTCACCTTTCTTGGGGATTTAAAGGGGTCATGAAGAGAAACAGTAGCCTGGAACAAGGAAAGGGGAAATCCAAGTCTTTGTGGAAGCCTTTCTTCATCCAAATTCTTTTTCATTTGTTACTAATCCCGCTTTGGGCTTCCCTGTTACTTGCAACTTAAGATGACAGAATATTGTTTGATGAATCATTTATTCAGTAAATTCCATGAGACATTTAAAAAAAATTCAGTGATTCTTTTTCTCGTTATTTTTATGTTTTGTTTTTTTTTCAGCCCCTGGATCTATGTTGGATAATCTGGAAACAGAGTTGGAGTTTGTAAAGGGTTTCTGAGCTGCCATTTTGCGCCCCAAAGGCAAGGCAACCTGGTGGACAGATATAGGAGGCAGGAGACACCAAGTTCTGTTTCTGGCTCCGCCCTTGGGTTGTGGGGTGGCCTCAGGCAAGTCACATCTCCTTCCTCAGCCCCAGTTTGCAGAATGGGGGTGGTAGGACTGACCTTCTTTGTAAAGTGCTTTCTGGGGAAGAGAACTGCTGAGTTATTATTAAAGTCACATTATTCTGCCAGCTGTGTAGCTGCATAGTCATAGCACTGACACCTGGTCACACTTTCCAATGTTCATATAAAGGATCTAATCCAGGGGTGGCCAAATTTATGGAACTCGAGCCACACAAGTTGATTATTAAAACTTTGAGAGCCACACTGAGGCCTATAGCCGTATACTTTTACCTACTCCAAAATTACTAAGTTTAAAATTCATTGCACACTTTAATTTTATTGTAAAAAGAAGACAAATACCAATCCTACTAATGTCAGATTCTAACAATGAATTAACGTTACCATGAAAATTAGGTCTATACAGTAAAAACTTAGCTGCTGCTCGATGTAGAAGACTGCAGGTTAGTGGCAAGTTTTCTTAGATCATGGTGCACTTCTCCCTGTCATCCCAGATCATGCTGCACTTCTCCCCACTGTCCTGACCTCTGCCTGAACTCTGAGGCTGGGGCTGCTTTGCTAAACTGATTTGCTGACGTTCTTCCGGGAGCCACAATTTTTCATTCAAGAGCCAAATGTGGGCCCCTGAATCGCAGTTTGGTCATGCCTGATCTAATCCCACCAACTTTCCATTGAACTCCCACTCTGACTCTATGGACAACAAAATGAGTGTGCTTTGTGTTGCCAGAAATGGGGCAGGCTACTCTTTAAGATCTGTGTTTCGGCAGGGACAGAGCCAGTGCAGGCTGGACTATTGATCTGTTGGCTAAAACCCCGCAACTGTGGCCTTCATTAAAGTGGAGAATGCCTTCTTTTCACTAGCCTTTCTGGACCATGGGTACAGGTGTGGTGCAGGGAATGGGCTCTGACCCAAAGAAAGGGACATTACAGGCAGGAGACCAGTGACACGTGGCACTGACTCATTGGCTGATGGTGATGTATGGCATGCCCAGAGGCACTGTTCTTCAGGGGAAGCATGAGTACAAATTGTCTGTAGTTGTCCTTAGGATCCCACTCAAAGCTTGATGCTTAACACCGCCTTGCAGAGAGGTCAAAGACTGGAAGGCAATAGAGACTGAGCACCTCTCTTCAGAGAGGCTGCCCCTTTAAGGCTGCATTTCTACACATGGTTCACTACACTCCCACTGCCAAGGACTATCTATCTAAGCTCCCTACTGCCCCCCACACTAAAAGATCCCAAAGCACCTGGCCACCCACATAAATGCAGCTGGTGTTCAGCTGCGGCATAGGAGTGCGCAAGGGGGCAATCAGGCATGACTGCCCCCGGTAATTGACAGAGGATGGGTACACAGAACTTCTCTCTGGAGCTCTCTCTTTCTCCCTTCTATGACCCTGGGGTGTAGTTCTGTGCTCACACTGCAGCCAAGTCCTTGTGGATACATTTATTTGGAGAGCTTCACTGTCCATGCATTTGCATTGAAACAGTGAGTGGTCTGCTGTTTGTTTCAATGCCTGTGATGTGTGTGTGCATGGTGATATGGATTATTGTGCATAATGTGTGTGGTCAATGTGGTCCTCTAGAAGGGGTCAAATTTAATTTCCTACACTTTCCCTGAATGGCAGCCACCAATGGGCTATACTAAGTTCCTTTCCAGCCCAGATGGCTATATGCTCGACTCCTGGTCTTCCCAAACATACCTTCCACCTGAGTGCTTGGCATGGAGCTTCCAGAACACGTCATTAATCAGATATTGCTGGCCCATCATTCACGGAAAGTAACTTGTAATGTCTGACCCCACAACAGCGGAGGGCATGGCCTCATAATCTCATGGCCCTTGATCTCAAATCCAGAGAAACAAAGGGAACAGATTATATGCCATGTACTTTCTGATCCCAGCACTAGGTGTCAGTGCAGCACCCTCTTCTCCCCCCACCTTCCCTAAATAGGATGCAAGAATTCCCTGGCAGTCTCTAGATTTAACTCTTGCTTTTGTTCTTTTGAAATCCTTCTTCTCACTTTGGGCACGAAGGTAGCTGCAGTCTGCATTTGATTTGATCAAACTACTTCCCATGGGCAGTCATTGCTACTTTTGATAGTTAAGCAGAACTTAATCAATGCAGCAAAGGCATATTTCCCTCTAAGTTACAGAGGCTTCCCATGTTCCATTAGTGGGTGAGAAATTGTATTGTTCCTTTCCCATTGATCCTTCTCCATCTGATGATGTAGGTTGGCTGTATCTTC
This sequence comes from Podocnemis expansa, assembly GCA_007922195.1. Lineage (NCBI taxonomy): Eukaryota > Metazoa > Chordata > Testudines > Podocnemididae > Podocnemis > Podocnemis expansa. The sequence continues at coordinate 33,280,471 of ML682007.1, read as the reverse complement.
CTGGCTTATCCTCCCACAACCTGGCTCTTGTGGTTCTATTTTGCTTTGGGTTCTCTTTGCTTTGCCTGCTGCTGCCAGGTCTGTGGTTGGAGGCTCCCCACCTGGTGTGGACATGCCTCCCTATGGCCTCCCTTGAATCTGGCCACCTGTTTCTGCTGGACTCTCATTGGCTGCATGATTGTTTTACCTTGGCTGACTGGTAATGGAGCAAGGCTGGGGGAGGTTGTGGGAGCGCCCTAAGCCAAACTGCCGGAGTCCAGGGTGCCAGTCCATACACGAGACATTTCTAGCCTTTATGTTATCAGGACGGCCCAGGGCACCCAGCAAATCACAGGTAGGCTCCGCCCTGCTCCATGGCCCCACCTCCCAACTTGACATGGCAGCCAGGGGGCCTTGCCATCTCTCCTGAGAGGCCAGGTCTATGGCATTGGGCATTTTGCCTCTCCCAGATGTGGAACAGCAGCTGGGCTGGGCCTCATTTTCTCAGGCTCTGCAAAACTGGCAGCAGAGTTCTTTCCTCACCAGAGGCAGTGGTGCATGCTAGGGGTCCCAGGACCTACACAGCGACGATGGCGCTGTCTCCTTGGGTGAGTGGGCTAAGTCTTAAACTCAGCATAGGTGTAGGTGGGTGTAGTGTTTTGGGTTACCTTAGGTCATTCGGGTTGCCATAGTGATAGTGGGAGAGATGTGTAGGTGCTAGGAAAAACTGGCTGGCTGGGTTCAGTTTCTCTTCAATAATGGTTCCATGGGGAACTCTGAGTATGCTGCCTCTCATTATCTGATTATAATTCACCAAAATACAATAGTGGGTCTCAGCATTAATACCACACTGAGATGTACCAGGCAGTTCCCTCCGCTTGGGGCAGTTCTTTCAGGTTCTCTGTATACTCAGGCAGATTCTGCTGTGTCAGTTAAGCTTTGTTAGATTTTCAAGCTTTCCTTTGCAGCCACAGGGGATGGAAATTTGCTTTTTAAATTTTTTTTTAAATGAAAGCTGAGATTTGGTATGATCTTATGACTGCAAGGGCTTAGGGGTGTGGGCCATTTGTGCTGATGCTCTACCCCAGTCCTGTCTGTAGTGGCTGCTGGTGCAAAGATACCCAGAGAGTATCTGTTATAAAACCCTAGCTTTGGCATGCTCATTTTCAAAATGGGCATTTTTTGGACTGAGAGCCCAGGCCTTGAGAACTGAGCCACCTGGGATTCCAACCTTAAATTCGGTACACTAAGGATTGGGCAGCCTGCGGAGCTCTGAGCATTGACTTGATGTCATCCTTGCCTGCATTAGTTGTCTGGCCATCATGCTGCTGCATGCTGGATGAATGACAGACCCCTACCAGCAGTGGTGTTCATCCCCAGCGAGGGAGAGTTGAAGGTCCCATGGAGACTATTTCAGGAGTGAGTGCTGTGCTTGGGAGGTGGGGTCAGTGGGAGCTGACAGCAAGTTTACAGTTAGGCTCCAGTATTGCAAAGGTTGAAGCGTATGCTTCAAGGCAATAGGATCATTCAGGCGTGTAAAGTGAAACCCATGCAAAAGTCTTTGTGGGATCAGTGCCTTGGGTGGTTAAAGGCATTTACAAGCTGTGCTGTGCCAAAGCTGGGAAACCTAAGGTCTGCAAGCCAGCTAGTGCTGGAGGCAGGCACTTACAAATTCTGCTTGGCACTGTTGGAGTAGCCCCCAAGTAAGAGAACCCGCTTAGCTCAGAGGGGTGCCTGCATGGCGAGGACGAAGGAGGCAAACAGGGCAGCTTCTTCCTTTAAAAAGCATTTTGCAGCATTTGCTTTGGTTTTTGATTTTCTCTTCTCCTTTACAGCGCCTTGGAAAGACCTGTGTTAATTCAGTGACGGGTGGCACAGTCAGCAGCACAGGGGTCAAGAAACGCAAATGTTGAGGTCCCATCAGCAACTTACGGAGATCCCCCCACTTTGTACATGTGGAGTGTTTAAGTCCTCTTAATCTGAAGCTCCATGCCATGTATTCTGTTTTATGGCCTTGAATGAATACTGCAGAATACCAGCTGTGCAGCACAACAGCGTCAATGTGACTGTAACCGCAGCTTTTGCATTATTTAACTTGTGACTTTAACCACATAATTTTATTATTATGTAATTGGAAATGTGGCCCATTATTAGCACGTTAGTGTGCTTTTTCCTTCCCATTTAATTTCCAATGGGCCAGATTTGCTCTTGGCGTAACCACACTTGAATTAGACCCAGGGCGTCTGCACGCAGCAATGTTTCTAGCTGCGGTAGTCTTGTGGTCTCAGAACGGAGCCTTCAATGCTCTCTGCTTGCTTTTATTTGATCAATAAAGTGCCAGCTGTGGTGTGGACGTCTCTCCCAGCTCAGTTTGGAGATGCTGCCAAGTGTTGTGACAACATTTGATCACTGTCAGCACAGGCTGGATTCAAACTGATGACTTGGAGGGAAACACTCAAATCTTGCTACCAGTCCCCAGAGCTCAGTGGGCAAGTGCAGGGCACAGTGCCAACTGCAAAGCAAGCAGTTAAGGTGGACAGATGCATGACAGGGGTGTTAAAAATGATGGTGCCAATACATTCACTAGAGAAGGCCTTAATTTGTCTCAGTTGGTGCAGGGCACTGTGGTGGCCTGTAACAATTGTGATGACTGAACAAACCAAGAGCCTAACCACTGCTAAGAACCTGACTGGCAGAAGCCTGTGGAGAAGCTGTGCAGAAAGCCCCACGCTGCTGAACATATCTTGCTTGCTACAGGCTTTTTTGCAATTTGAACCCACCACCAAAGCAAGGGTCAGGCTGCAGACTGCTAGAGCAACAGTGACCTGGTCAGCTTACAGTTGTTGCAAAAGCAATCACCCTTGTAGACTCCCCAACCCTTGCAGACAACAGGTAGCTGCCATGTGCCCCATTCTCTCTCCAGACCAGATATGGGGCTCAGCAGACAACTGCGCTGATTTCACATTTTGCTGTTGGTTGAGCAGCTGGCACAAGATTTCAGCTGACACAATTCTCGATTCAGCTCTGGAAGCAGTGACCTTTTTGTCAGTTCGGCCACTTGTGAAACTCTGCCACAGTTGGGCTGGAGAGGAAAGTGGGGAGGTTCTCTTGAAAGGAGCAGCAGCTTGAGGCACACCATGAGAAACTGCTGCATCTTGCTTGCTAAAGGATGCTGGTGGCTCTGGCATTTCATTTTTGCTGCAGTGAAATCTGGTCTTGCTCCCTCTAGTGAAAGAGAAAGGCAACAGCCCATAATAAATGTATGTCAATGAGTAGATTCTCCTGTCTCACTCATCTGGGATGAGGGATTATTCTTTGTCTGTTGTTGATGAGCTTTATTGACAAAATTGTTGTCCTTACAGTTGTCATGATGAAGGGCAGGCAACAGCCATGATGCCTAACATGGTGTGTTTTGTATGGCAGTTTTGCAAGGCTACCCTAGGAAATATTATTCTGTACTACAACGAACTCCCTGTCTACATCAATATACTTGGGCTACTCGCTGGATCGAAACATGAATGCTGGAGTTGCTAGCACCCGTGGGAAAATGGAATACATTTCCACCAGGAAACTGGCAGAAAATCGTTCTTGTTTGTCACAGAATGTCAGTATTTTTTGAAACCAGATCTTGCCTCTACCCCCTGCCATGCAATGTCTGCCCACCCTCCCGACTCTTCTTGCCTGCTTGACATTTTGAAAGGTGAATAGGAAAGCACTGTAACTTCAGATTCTCCTGAATTTCAGTAATTTGTTGACATTTCACCAAATTCTTTCTGAAATCAGCAGTTGCACAGACACCTCAAAAAAGAGACTGGGGGAATAATAGATATGCTGGTCAGTAGGGATAGGATATGGCATGACCTAAACAAAATGGAGGATTGTCCCAAAAGAAATCTGATGAGATTCTCCAAGGACAAGTGCAGAGTTCTGCACTTAAGATGGAAGAATCCCAGGCATTGCTATATACTGGGGATTGAGTGTCTAGGCAGCAGTTCTGCAGAAAAAGACCTGGGGGTGAGAGTGGACAACAAGATAGATGAGAGTCAACTGTGTTGTGCTTATTATCAAGAAGACTTAGTGGCATATTAAGCTGCATTAGTGAGAACATTGCTAGCAGATCAAGAGAAGTGATTTTTCTATTTGGCACTGCCAAGGCTACATCTGGAGTATTGTGTTCAGTTTTGGGCTCCCCTACTACAGAAAGAATGTGGACAAATTGGAGAGAGACCAGGGGAGGGAAACAAAATGACTGGGGATTAGACTTATGAGGAAAGGCTAAAGCAGGAGGTCTCCAAACTTTTACAATCTGCTTTTACTTAATTACAAGTGAGTCAGACCCCGTGGGCTCTTCTCCTCCCACTGGCTCCCCGACTCCCTGGGCCCTTCCATGCCCGCTGGCTCCCCAACCCCCTGGTCCAGTTCCCGCTTACATAGCTGGAGCTGCAGGGGCATCCCAAGTTGCTCCCTGGCAAGACTGCTCGTGCTCTGAGCCATGCATCTGAGTGTGCTCAGGGTGGGAGATTTGAAAAACTCCCCAGCCTGGCTGCAGCTCCCTCATCTGTAGGCTGGATAACATTGCTTTCTGGGCCATATATGGCCCACAGGCTGTAGTTTGAAGAGCCCTGAGCTAAAGGAACTGGGCTTGTTCAGTTTGTAGAAGAGAAGAGTGAGGGGGGATTTGATAGCAGCCTTTAACTACCTGAAGGTTGTTCCAGGAAAGATGGAGCTACGTTGTTCTCAGTAGTGGTAGATGACAGAACTAGGAGCAGTGGTTTTAAGTTGCAGTGTGTGTGGGGGTGGGATTTCTTCCAGAGGGGTAGCTGTGTTAGTTTGTGCATAGCAAAAACAACGAGAGTCCTGGGGCACCTTAAAGACTAACAAATTTCCTCAGGCATAAGCTTTCATGGGGTCCAACCCACTTTTTCAGATGCATGAAGTGGAAACTACAGTGAGAGGCAGGGCCGACCTTGGGGGGCGAGAGGTGCTACTGCCCTGGCCCCGCGGTTCCCTGGGTCCCGCTCTGTCCTGCCATGAGCAGGGCAGTGTAGGGCCCACACCACTGCCCCCCCCCGTCTGCGCTGTGCCCCACCCCTTCCGTGCTGCTTTTGGTGCAGAGCTAATGGCAGTGGGGAAGGGGGAGTGGGGTGGGAGCATGAAGAGCTGGCTTCTGTTCTGGGCCAGCTCGTCGCACCCACAGGACAGGGAACAGCACAGGGATGGAGCAGGCCAGCCTAGAGGCTGGACTTCGCTCTCTCACCCTTCCCCTGGGCTCGCTGTTCCACCCCCCCCCCAATGAAGGGAAGAGGTGTGGGAGACCCGCCACAGGCCAGTTGCCCCAGGCATTGCACCCCCATAGGGACGACCCTGTTGAGAGGTAATATATACCATGCCAGGTGAAGGACGGCAAGTGCTAGCAAAGTCAATTCAGTTAGGGTAGCTGAGGGCCATTCACACCAGTAGATTAGAAGGTGAGAATGTGTGAACAGGGACAATTACTTTTTGCAATGTGCTAACCATTCCAAGTTTGCAAATCAGCTCCAGCTGTATAGTTTCATGCTCAAGCCTGTTTTTGAGGATTTTTTGTTGAAGCATGGCAAGCTTTTTCGGCAGGGGGTTGGACTAGATGACCTCATGAAGTCCCTTCTAATCCTGTGATTCTATGAACTTTCAAGTCTTCTACTGAGTGTCTAGGAAGACTGAAGTGTTCTCCTACTGGTTTATGGATGTTGCCATTTTTGATGTCCAGTTTGTGTGCGTGTGTGTTTGGTGGAGAAGGTTTAGGTTGGATCTTCGGAAAACCTTTTTCACTAGGCTGGTGTTGAAGCGCTAGAACGGGTTAGGTGATGGAATCTCCACCTTTAGAAGCTTTTAAGGTCTGGCTTGACAAAGCTCTGCCTTTGACGATTTAGTTGGGGTTGGCCCTGTTTTGAGCAGGGGTTTGGAGTAGATACCTCCTGAGGTCCCTTCCAGCCGCCCTCTATGATTCTAAGGTCTCTTTCTCATAGCAGAATGTTTGGCTTCTATAGAGTTCCTGCCCCAGCCTTCCAGGATGTGGCAATGAGGCTGCACTCTGCCCTAGTGCCAGGTTTGTGGAATAGGGCATCAATTTACCAAGAGCCCTTTTCCCACAGAGTTGGGAAAATCTAGAAGTCATTAGATGTATGAGTGCCTTGAGCAATCTGCAGTGATGATCATAGTGTGGCTCAGGAGACCAGTGACAGAACCTCTTGTTACCTCAGGCAGGAGTAACTGCACCTTCATCCAAGCATGCTGGGGCCTTCCTCAGTTCGGTGTTTTGTCTTTGCTTAGGCAGAAGTCACTGAAATTAATGGCTGTAAAACTGGTCCTTTAGCAAATGGCCCCTGACGGTTAGAGATCAAAGGACAGGTCAGTGAGATTTAATGGAACTAGAGCTAATCAATAATGTTGGTTCTGAAAAAAAGCTTGAACAAAATCTTTTTTTGGTTTTGTTTACATTTCTTTCCTGTTTTTCAGGTTCTCGATGGAAAAAATCCCTGATAACTGGAAATTTTTCAATTGTCAAATTTGGGTTTTTGAACTGAAATGGGAAAAAAATTATCAGAAATGAAATGCCCACAAGGAATGTCCATGTTGATGCAAAAGCTGTTGAAAAAAGATATAGAACAATTTCAGCTGCAACTGTAAATATCAGTGTCTGTCTCCCTCTTGTGAGTATCTTGGCCTGCCAGTCTGACCTGCGGCAGGTGTAATAAATACCCTGTGCATCACGGACCCCCTACCCTGAATGGCTCTGCAGTTAGACTGACTTCCTAAGTTGCTGGTTCGATCTTTGTAGGAAAATTCCATCTACTTTGCAGGCAGCAGCCACATGGTCTAAAGCAATGGTTCTCAACCTGTGGTCCGGGGACCCCCAGGGGTCTGCAGACATGTTGCAGGGGATCTGCGGAGCCTCTCCCTACTGGGGTTGGAATCCAGCTACAGCCCTGATGCTACCTACCAGGGCAGCCATTCCCCTCCCATAGCCAGATCCTGGCAGGGGGATGGGGCCACGGCAGCTCAGGGCAGGGGCAAGGGCAGGGGGCCACAGCTGCTGCAGCTCAGCTCCCCAACGGCACGGGCCATGGTGGTGGCAGCGCCGCTTGCCAGCTATCCCAGTAGCACCTCCAGAGTGGTGCAGGCCAGAGTCTGCCAACGTGGGCCAGATTACATAATCAGCCAGGGGGGCCGCAAAGATTTGTTTAGTTAGAAAGGGGTCCCCAGCCTGAAAAAGGTTGGGAACCATTGGTCTAAAGCTTGGTATCATTGCAGAGTCATGAGATGGTATTATCATCTGAAATACTTGAATGAACATCTCCTAAAGTCGCACCTGCTTATGAAGGTAGCCTGCTGTTGTGACTTGCAATCTCTGTGTTATCACGTCAGATGTGCAGGCAGGTTTTTCAGGAGCTTCCACGTTCATTTGAGTCCTTCTGATTCTTATCTCACTGTTTTAGTTTTGATTTCTTTATGCTTTATTAATTCACTGATTTTCCTATGCAGTGTTTTCTTTGAAAATTCTCAAGATTTTTTGAGAGGCAAATGCTTGCTGGGGCTCTGATTCCACACATAAGCATGTGCTTAACTTCAGCTGTGTCAACTCTAAAGTGTGTATGTTGGTTGGGACAAATGTGTTTTTAAACTCCTTTGTTGTTAGGTGTCTTTAAGATCCTGGAGATGGCTTAAGGTTGGGTTGGTGGGAGTATTAACTAAACATAAGTATGAACTGGCAGTGTTTCCCCAGTGGTTAGAGATGCAAACTTTGATTCAAGACTCCTGGGTTCTTTCCCCACCACTGCCCCTAATTTGCTGTCTGACCTTAGATCTTTTAGCCACCTCCCTCTATCTTAGTTTAGACTTGTATAAAATAGGAATAAAACTTGTTAACGTTCTAGTGTTTGACTTGAAGTAATTAAAACTTCTGCAGGGTTAAAAGATCCTTGGATGAAAGAAATAAAATGTTATTTCAGCAGGATAAATGATCAGACATGATTCTAAGCCTTATAAGATACTCCTGTGGGGCAACATTTCCTATGAAAATAATGATTTTCTGTTTAGCCCAGGCCAGGATGGAAATAGAGAGACTTTTATTTCAGGACCTATATACAAAACCTCTTGGCAGTACTCCAGTCAGGAGAGAAGTTCTCTGCTTTGTCCTGAACTTGAGGGGTTAATATGATGTTAGGAAGCAGCAGGCAAAATACAGTTAGTTCCTCTACAGACATATATAATAATAGTAATCAGGGACCTGTGATCTGGGCACCTTCCTTTCAGTCAGACATTGAGATTGCTGGTACCAGCCACAGGTTATAAACTAAATTTGGCAGAGGGCCATAAAACTCCTTCTCGCAGTGAGACACAGAGGCGTCTGGTGTCAGGCTGACACAAACCATTTGACGGGGAAACGTTCCTCTCCCTGTGGGATTGCATAGGGCTGATCTCTTTAGTGGTATTAGAGGTACACAGAGGGGCTGATAACAGGCATTAATATTTATTGTGGTGCAGTTATCAGGTTTGCTGCTCAGGCAAACTCCTTAGCCTGCTTTGGTTATTATCCGTTGAGTACAACAGGTTTATCAGCAAGTTCAAGCGTGTTTGGACTGCATGGTCTTTCCTGGTGTCTGGAATGCGAAGTGGCTGTAATCTGCCTTTAACATCATGCTCATCGCTCAAGATACCGTTAGGCAAAATCCATCTCTCTCTTGTAGGCCTCTGCTCTGGTTTATTGGCTCCCCCGCCCCACGCTGCTGGAGCACTATTTCCACTGGGCAGAGGTGGGAGGGGGCAAGATAGCAGGTCATGAGCCCTCATGGTTCAGCCATGTACAGAAGTTTTCTAGGAGTGGGATGGCAATGGCCTGGGGGATCCAGCACTGTGGGTGTCCTCTGGTACCTTGCTGGCCAATGGGAAACAGGCTGTGGAGTGGCTCTGATGCCACTGTGTGGAGTAAGGGGGCCTTCCTTCTCGTCCCCCTCTGGAGTTCCTCAGTGGCCACGATCAGTGTGCAGCGTATAGTCACAAGTAACACTGTGTACTGTGTTCATTAGCTTCTCATTAATGGCCAGGTAGGCAGCACACAGTTCTATGACTGAGCAGAGCACGTGCTACCTATTATATCTAAGCTCTGTAAGAAAGGAGCACCCAGAAACCACGGTGATGGGCAAAACAGAGGTGTGTCTGCAATAACATAAGTATATGGAATCTAAAGCCAGACAGGTGGTGATGTAGGATAGACTGTGAAAGTCCGGCAGTTTTACTGGAGTAAGAACTGCTGAATCAATCCTATGGGACCATCTTTGATTTTTCTGCTCCCAATGCTTTATTATCATGTGTTTCCTGCAGGCACACTATTCCTAGTGCACAAACCGCACAATCAAACAAGTTAGTAACTGCTGTCACTGTGTTTTGTTCTAATCACTTGGAAAAAAGGAAAGGAGGCCACAAAGCTGTATGATTTTGTGATAAGGTTTTCTGTTCTTTTTTCTGGGCTCACTAACACGGGCAACCAAAGCCAATCTAATTTGGACAGACACGAGGTGTTTGGTACAAAAAAAGCAAAGCTGAACCAGTTGCTGATGTAGTTTCCTGTTCAAGCAAGGCCGTACATGCCTACAACAGGACAACTGTCTCTTCTTTCTTGTTTTTACAGGAGACGATACTGTTGATCTTCATCCCGAGGCAAGAGTGCTGTTGGGGAGGTGTAGGAAAAGCTTTTGAGTGAGTTAGCTTTTTGAGAAGGTCTCTGGCTCTCAAAGCATGCAGCAGCAGAGGGGAGTGCTTCCAGATGAACATTTCCACTATCCTTTGGGAATAGGATGAGTATGTTAAGAAATGATACAACTCCATGTAGAAAGAAGGGTGTTTAGATAATTACAGTAGATAGTTAATTGTATAATAACAAAATAAGAGAAAGTACAGGATAAGCTGCTGTCATTTCCAGTGCACCTCCATTATGCAAGTGATAACTACAGTGGTGTGCAAGAGATGCTTCAGTTACAGTTGGGAAGCTGGTTTTCAGATGTAGATAATTTTGCCAGACAGAATTCCTTCAGGGGCCACACTGGATTGCTGCCTCCAAAGAGCATTTTTTGTTTCTCCAGTTTGTATCAAATGGTTTAGTTTGTCTCTTATTGTTTGCATGGAAGGAAAAAAGTGAGTCTCTTAGGCTTTGGAAGAAATGTGATTTGGGAAGGTTGGATAGAATGCTAGCACCCAGACACAAACATCCTGAGTTAAATTTTAGGTGGAAATCATTGCAGCTAACCCAAGTTCTTCTTGTCCTGCTCCTCGTCTCATGACCTTCTTTGTAGTGTTTCAGTGCTACCCACACAGATAAAACACCCATCCAAATTATGCAGAAAAGGGCCCAAAATATCTGTCCCTCACCTGGAAGAGCCATCATCTCAATTACAATCCCTAAGAGAATTGTTTTGCAGAACTGGAAGTTATCTGGCTATTCTGTTACTCTGTGGGAAATTCATGCACAAGGAGATGGGTCTTGCAAAAGGGCTGGATCCCACTCGCATTTGGTGGGAAGGGAATCTTGCAGCCACTGGTCCTTGGCTAGGTGTGGGGAGTGGCATTTATGACTAAGCAAGATGTCTGTGAGGCTGCTAGGGGTCCCTTGGTCAGGCAAAATGGTCAGCAGCTGTGGAGGAAGAGAGGAAGCCTTCTACTGGGAATGCCTAGACAGCAAGAGTTTATCCTGGGGCCATGGTAGTAGTGTTCCCCTCGGCTGTAGCAGGAGGACACAGTGGAAAGGTGGTGCCTGAGACAGCTTTGGTCTAGCTTGTGAAAGGTCAGCATGGTGAAATGCATAGGAGCCAGTGGGGAGGCAGGCTGTCCTTGGGTCCTCCCACCCCTGGCTGCAAAATGAGCTCAGTGTCACCTTGGTGGTCATGCCCAAGTTAGATGGGTTGTGGTGCTTCAGCCATGGTGCTGGCACTGTGAATAGCACCCATCTTGAGGGATAATTCAAGGCCTCTGAGTTTCCTTAAGACTGCCAAGATGGTCATTGTTATGCTTGATTTTTCTCTGTGGCCCAGGAGATAGCCAGGTTGTTGGTTGAACAGAGAAAGCATGTGTTGGTCCAAGGGTTTGCTGAGAGCAGTTCTGCTTGCTGAGATCTAGCTGAGCCTGTGGCAGAGAAGAAGGCAGGCCTCTTGGCCACAGCTTGTACTGAGCTGGAGGAGTCTCTGAGCTCTTTGTGCCCTAGATGGTTGGCTCAGGTTGAGTGCCTTGCTGCAGGTGCTCAAGTTCTCTGTGCCTACCCTTGCTCAGACAGCTCAGGTGCCCTGGGAGAGTAGTGAAAGAAGTGAACATTAGGGTCCCAGTATAACCATTGGGGAGGGGAGAGGAATAGAATAGAATAGAATGATAGGATTGGAAGGGACATCATGAGATCATCTAGTCCAACCCCCTGGGTTTGAACCCAGGACTTTCTGCGTGTAAAGCAGATGTGCTAGCCACTATGAAAATCACTCAGTCGTCATATAAACAGTGTGCTGATGAGGCAGAGGCTCAGTGGGCTCCTTAGGGGCTCAGTGATTGGTGCCGTCACTGCTCTTCATGTCTGGTGATGTCACTGGGGGGAGAATAACAGAGCAGGTGCTCAAAGGGGAGTTGCTACCTATGGAGCAGGCAGATTGAGCACAGAGTGGAGAACGGCAATGCCAGGCAGATCTCAGGGAGAGCACTCAGCCTGCTCCAAAGGTGTCCCTGACCAGGACAGAGCAGAGGTCCCAGCAGGCTGAGGTAGTTTACAAGGGCCCTACCATGTCAATGTGGTGCTGGCTCCCAAAGTCTTTGTGTGAATATTTGGAGAAATCTGTCCGTGCAGTGCATGAGTTCTAGGGCATACTGCCTAGAAAACTGATATCACTGATTGCCTGCCAGTACACGTGCAATCCACGGTATCACCAACTTCTGGAGGTAAAAAGTCATGAATAGGGCTCCCAAAATTATGAGACTGGCACCAAAATCATGAGATTAAAAACACTACATTATGTCTTGTTGGTAGGGCTTTTGGATTTTGAACTCACTCTGCCCATGTGTCCACTCTCCCCAGTTTATTGTGTAAGGTGATTTTGACCTCTGTTGCAGGATTTTGGCCTCACGCTGCACATCAGGGGTCTGAAACTCAAATCACCACAAGGGCCACATGAGGACTAGTACGTTAGCTTGAGGGCTGCACCACTGAAACCTTTTCATACAACAGTATTGCAAATGTCAGTGGCAATAGTGTCACTGCTGGCCGTAGGAAATAGCTTTACGGGCCTCATGTGGCCCATGTGTTTGAGACCCCTGCTGCACATCTTCCTGGCCTGACCAGCAATTAATTTTGCCCCCATCAGTTCAGCTCCTCAGCCTTACTTCTGCTTCTCCTGAGGTTCCTCACTCTCCATTCCCAAGCTTAGAGGGTGGAAGTAGGGTCCTTTCCCTCTTCCTGGCTTGGGGGTGGGGGAGCAGCATCTCCAGTGACTCTTCATCCACCCTGCCCCTTCCCAGGTTGAATGCCACCGGGGAGAGAGGCTGGGTGAAAAGCAGAAGTTTCATCTTGTCTCCATTGCTTGCAGAAAGGCATGAGGAACTGGAGCTGCCCAGAGGGGCTGAATTCACACCCTTCTCACCTCCTGTGAGAATGGCATCAGGTTGCTGAGAAGGGCAAAGGGGCAAGAGAACAAGCAAAAGCAAGTTCTTGCTATGGCATTTCTGATTGGTTGCTCATCCCAGGAGGTGGGAAAATGGGGCAAACAGCCAGTCTGAAGGCTTGATTTTTGCTAGGGATCTGGAGTGTCCAACATTATCATGAGACTGGCACCAGCCTTATCTGGTCACTCAGGAAGACAACACAAGAACTGGTGACATGGAAGCTTTGACCATGAAAATGGCTGTTTCACTAAGGGCTTCAGTGTAAATGTGGACCACACTGAAGGCTAGCAAGGCAGCCTGACATCTGTCAGCTCAGGGACAATGGCAGATGGTTTGAAGTTAATGCCTGCACAGTAGGCATGCTAAAGAGGTTGCCTGAGCAGAAAACCAGTTCTCCCAAACTTCGCTCTGCATAAGTCTGGGGCTTTGGAGAATGGAAGGTTGCCAGCAGCAAAACAAAGATGCCAAGTTGTGATGGGAGCCTGTAAAAAGGACTCATGGGGGAAGACTCAGAGAGGTGCAAGAAGTCTTGACAGAAGAGGGGAAGAGGATGGACTGGCAAAAGTCAGGAGAGGGGGAGGGAGAAGCCTCCATGCTTGAAGCCATAGATGGCAGCCAAGATGTCTGATTCTAGACAGGGTCCTAGGCCAAAGAATGCTCATGAGTGATGAGGAAACTGAAGCAGGGAACTGTACTTAAGTGTTTCTAATGTATTGATCTGCATGTTTCTTGTGGCTGTTAAGGAAAGGGTAGGGATACCAGATACCAAAGTATGGAAAGGAGGACAGGGAAGTACGAAAAGGAGGACTTTGGAGGACACATGGAGAAAATATAGCATTACTGTAATATTCTTCTCTTTTTAGGGGGCCCTGGAATGGTTCCCCCTAAAAATAGTGTTCTGGGGCATTCCAGCATACTTTAACCCCTGTAAGTAAAAAAGCCAGATAAAATCATGTATTTTTAAAATGCCTGCCAGACAGAGGACGTGAAGGTATAAAAGAGGACATGGCCTCCTTTTGCCTGACATCTGGTAACCCTAGGAAAGGGCGATAATGTTGTAGAACTCTGTGTAAAGAATGTGTTTCATGAAGGACCCTGTTCACATGCCTGTTGGAGAAATAAGCTAGGAATCCAGACCTCATGGCTGGGGGTCTGGCAGATGCTTCTTTTAAGCTATGGGGAAGTCTGAGGGGTCAGCACTGTTCCAGGCAGTGAGCAACGTGGTTGCAACCCTCAGCAAAATGTGATCAGAGACCCTATGGCCATGGCAGTGCCTAGGCTCTGGTCATACCCTGTGAGCTTAAAGAACCTGCGGATTATTCACTGGATCCCCTTAGATCATGGTGAGCGGCCAAGAGGGTGTGGCTGACGGTGTTGCCTGGAGCTGTGACACCCGGACATGGATGTTTTAAGCAGGGTCCCAAGGGCCTTGCCTGACATGTCAAGGCTGTGCTGATTCCTGGGGCCCAGACATGTCGGTGTTCCTTTCCAAAGGTAAAACACTCCTCATATTTTATAGTGTGTTGGGTAGATGTGGGGAATGTTATAGATGGGAAAGCATCCAGATTTTCCCATACTTGGGACCCTTTGCTGAGGCCAAAAACTGGGCGTTGTTTCCTATAAAAAAATCATTGCAGGAGAAAGGGCTCCAGGCAGATTTTTATTCTCTGCTAAATAATGGGGTCATACTCTAGCGAGAGTTGATTTGTTCTGGGATCATGAATCAGCAGAAGACATTGTAGGTGGGTTTGCCAAATGGAGGAGGATCAAAGACGATCAGAGGCTGTCTCCGAGCACCAAATCATCAATGCCTGGAGCGAGTGTTACCCTGCCAAAGCCATGCGGGTGCCCCTGCTTGCACCATCAGTACCTTTAGTCGTGGGACATTGAGTACTTACTGTGGGCACATAATATTATGCTCAGACTCACACCAAAGGCAATGCTAAGTAGAACGTAACTGCCATCTCACACAGACATTTATTCAACTGTGCTCTTGATGACATTTCTCTTACAGCGTTTGCAAGTTCCCCCCATGCCTAGTTTCTTTCAGTTACATGTTTTTGCATTGTCACTTGTTCTTCAGGGAGTGTCTTTCTGGAGGGCAAATGCATCATAGATGTGAAAACCACAAACTTGCCAGAGGGAGAGCATCTTCACATTTTGTGAGGGGGGGCCCTTCTTTGCATTGGTTACAAATGGTTAAATGTCTGGGCACTAAATGTTTCTCAGTGAAAGCAATACGTTGAGTTGAAAAGTCTATGGTTCCTCTTTGTCACAGAAAGACTATTGTCCATGGGAGAGAAGGTGCACCCCATCCTCAAACCTGAATGAATAAACAGAGGCCCTATGACAGTAATGTGCCTTTGATCTTCTGAATGAGTGACATGTGAAAGTGAAAGCAATAGCAATGGGGTAGACTGTGTCCCCAATGACACCCAGGTGACTCAGTGCAGAATTTAGCCTGATAGTTAGTTGATAAAATAAGATTCCAGGATTGTCACCTGTCTGTGCAATGCTCAGTAGCCTAGACTGTTGGATGAGTCAGGGTAAAGCGGTGGAGACAACTACATGCGTGGCTGAGAGCCCTTTTTATTGAGTAGTATCACTAGGTTCAGGCATCATGGGGATCCATAGTCTGTTACCATCAAGTTTTTAAGTTCTCAGCTATGCTGACTTCACTAATTACACCCATACAATTTACAACTGCAGTACGACGTGTATCTATACGTACGGAGAGTGCTAGACCATTGTGACATCAACGTAACTCAACCGATTGCCGCCATATGCTGCAGCTAATTTGCATGCAGTGATTTCAGGATTGTATGAGAGAAATAGAACAGATGGTGAAACAAATAAGTCCTGTAGCACTTCTAAAGACTAGCGAATTTATTTTTGCATGTGCTTTTGTGGTGAAATCCCTCTTCATCAGATGCTAGAAAATAGAAAACTTAGAGTATGGGAAGGAAAGACAAATCCTGTGATTACACTTCACTGCATCAAGTCAGATTACTTCAGCAAATCAAACAAGTGTCTGCATTCAAACACGGTGGAATAACATATGAGGAAGTGGTGTTTGTAATGAGACAATTTGCTAAGAGGCAGCCGTGTTAGTCTAGTCCAGCAAAGAAAACCCAAGGAATTGTGTGGCACTTTAAGACTAACAGATTTATTTTTTGCATGAGCTTTCGTGGGAGAAAATCCCAGTTCGTCAGATGCTTTGAAGATGGGGGACCTTACAGAATGGAATGCAAATAAATGCAAGGGGGTGTGAAACATAGGATCAAGTCATACAGTAACAGCAACTCAGAGCAGTTGTATAGGTTCAAATCCTGGGAAGGCTGAAGTCAAAGTATCTTTTTGTAGTGGGGAAAAGAACTCATAGTCTCGATTTAATCCTGCTTTCACACAATTTAATTTGCATATTAATTCCCGTTCAGCTGTTTCTCTTTGAAGTCTTGATGTCCCATTGACGTCTCTGAGTATAATTGTTAACAAATCATGTATAGAGTGATTAGAAAGATGGAAGTGCTCAGCAACTGTTTTTTGTTTTGTTTTGTGATTTCTGATGTCAGTTTTGTGTGCATTTATTCTTTTGCGCAGGGATTGTCGTGTTTGTCTGATGTATGAGGTGTTGGGGCATTTCGGCACATGATGGCGTAGATCACATTAGTAGATGAGCAGGTAAATGAGCCTTTGATGAAGTAGCTGGCTTGATTAGGACCCTATCCCCCTTCTCCTCCCAGGGCCCCCATCAACCTCCCCCCCCCATCGATGGGATTTTTACGCTGCACCTGGGATAGGCACCTACAAAAATCCACCCCTGCCCCGCCCAATCCAGCTCCAGCCACTGGGGCCAGGGGCAGATCCCACTACCTGTGTCCCAGGGTCCCTGGGGGGCTGTATCCTGCCACCACTGGTGTCGTCGGGGTAGACCGGATCAGGCTGCTGCCTGGTGCCTCTGTGGATGCCCAGCCAGGATTGGAATGGTGCTGCTGGCAGCTCCGGAAACCCCAGGCTTGGGCAGCCGCCACGCTGGCTCCGGGGCCCATGGCCTGGGGACTCGGGAATGCGGCCGTGGCCGCTGCTGCCATGGACACCCTGGAATGGGGCTGCAGCTACTGCTGCCACTGGGGACGCCCCAGAATGGGGCTGCCACTGCTGCTGCCAGCTACACCTGGGGCTGCGGCTACTGCCACCAATGCCGCTAGTTCCACGAACCCCCAGCTGGGGCAGGATTGGGCGGTCAGGGCCAGAATGGGTCGAGTGGTGGCTCTCTCCACCCCTCCCCACCATTCTATGCCCCTAGTAGACCCCAAACCCAATGCCCCCCCCCAACCTATTAATCCCCCTTCCGCAGCCTGCACTTACCTGCAGCCAGCAGGAGCAAACTCTGCTGCAAGCATTTTTCCCAGCTCTGCACAGCCCATGTAGCTGGGCTGAGCAGGGAGGGAGATTTAAAATAACCCCAGCTCCCGGTGAGTCTCACAGCACAATTTAGGTGTCACTGGTTGGGAGCCACTGCAGTGGTGGTCAGTAGGTGTCTCACATAGGGTGACATTTGTGTCCATCACTAATTTGTACTGTAGCACGCACCCATGTGATAGTATTGGCTTTCAGCCAGTAGGCACTTATTCCAAGGATTGATTGACTTGCAGCTACACCAGAGACCTGCTTCGGAATAGTGTTTGCAAGCCAGTGAGTACACACAGCTTTCCTGTTTCTGATTCCCTGGTTTGATGCAGACAGGCAGAGATCAGTTTGATGGCTGCTCCAGCTAGTTGCTGGAGAATAGCCAATGGGCACCTGGAGGGAGTGGGCATCCTTGGTCTTTGGCAGGCTGGGGGTGGTTGGGTGGTGCACAGATCCGGAGCAGCTTGCTGCATCCACAAAGCCACAGCCCTCTGTGATTTAATGGACCCCTGGGGAAAAAAAAAAGTGAATCTCAGCTTTCACTCTCTCCTTTGGAAGAAGATTTCAGTCCTTGTCCTGGTGCCAACAGATTTGGCATAGGAAGCTGGTCGCCAGGGGAAAGTCTGAGCATATGAATTCTCCTAAATATTGCTAACTCGTTCTGTACAGTAAGTGAGGGCTGGTTTCCCAGCCTGTATAAAGACCCCTCCATTTCAGGGTGCAGGAGGAGGCATCCATTTGAGGTGTGGTGTGTGGTGAAGCCAGGTTTCTGCTGATGGTTCTAACCTATGTATATATCTTTGCTGTCTGGCTGTTCACAGTGAGAACTATGTAGCTAAAACTTGCAAGGTGTCCTATAGCCACAGAAAGCACTAGAGATGGCTACATTGCACAGATCTCATGGCTGGCCTGTGCCAGCCAGCTTGGGTTAAGGGACTGGGGCAAGGGGCTGTTTAATTGCTGTGTAGACATTTGAGCTCTGGAGGAGGCAGCCTGAACTCTGAGACCCTCCCAGCTTGCAATGTCCTATCACCTGGGCTTCAGCCCAAGCCTGGAAGTCTACATAGCAATTTAGTAGCATTTTACCCTGAGCCAGGTGTCATGGGCCAGCAACAGTTTATTAACAGCAGTGTAGACATACCCTTTGAGACCAGGCTTCAAGGCAGATGGAAGCTCTCAGTGCCATGGAAGATTTGTCAGTTTCCCAGATCCCAGTATATGTGCCTGACAACACATCTGAAGACCCCTCCCATTCCTTTTGTGTGCAAATTAGTTCACTTTGGGGGGGGGACCCCCAAGAATTCTCATGCTGAGCCCCCATTCAAAGCCTTGGGTCAGCTTTTTGCTGGGATCAGAGTGGGCTCGAGTTGCTTACATGTGGAAATGGGGGAGTAAACAATTATTTTGCTGGGGTGGGCCAAATTCACTTCAGGGTAGTAAGAGTAAAAAAGTCATTAAAAATAATAACCCTAAAAGAGGCCCAGACAACTTTATCCGGTGTTCTGGTACCCAGGAGCGCTATGGCTGTCTGTGTGTATTGCCCCTTGGATGACTGCAGAGAGGAGCTGGAGAATGGGGGTTGAAACCATGGCTATGTCCACACACAAGCCATCAAATCAATATAACAATCATTAAATCAATTTAACTTAAATCAATTTATCAGGTCAAAACCAAAAACCTGAAGTCAAACTAGCATGTCCTGGGACAGGAATTGCTAGTTCAATTCAGGAGAGAGGCACCATGGGACGTGTGGTAACATGGCCCCCTCACAAGGCTATGTTGCCGTGTAATCCCTGCCTGGTTCTCCCCAGGAAAGCCAGTGGCAGGGGGGGAAAGCCCCCACTGGCTCTGGGCTCCTGGAGCCCAGCGGGGCAACAGACATCCCCCCAGCCTGGGTGAAGCCTTGCAGCTCAGCGAGCCATGGGGGAGATGGGATCCTACGCACCCGGCTTCCCCCCATGCTAGCTGGGGGTGGGGAGATGGGATCTCACACACTGGTCTTCCCCCCTGCGTGAGCCGGGTGGCAGGGGAAGGCAGCGAGGGGAAGCTGGGCGCACGGGGATCCCTTCCCCAGCTGCCTGGCTCACGCTGGGACCCGGGCATGGGGTGTTTCCCTCACCACCAGCCCAGCCAGTGGAAGTGGGGGGTGGCCCCCCCCTTGCGCCTTCCCTCACTCCCTGGCCAGGGTGCTGCGGAGGAGGGCTTCCTTCCAGGTGGCATGAACCCTGGGAGGAAGATCAGACATGTTATATCGATATAGTGTTATATCGATATAACAGGTCCACAGAGGGTTATATCAAAATGACTATTTCAATATGATCCTCATTTCGATGTAATACTAGGTTTTATTATATCGAAATAATTTTCCTTATTTCAAAAACGTCATGTGGACCCAAACTTTTAAAAATCAAAATAACCAGCATTATTTCGATTTAAAACCTGTGTGTGGGCATACTCCATGAGTCCATTCAGTGACGGAG
Organism: Podocnemis expansa; assembly: GCA_007922195.1. Taxonomy (NCBI): domain Eukaryota; kingdom Metazoa; phylum Chordata; order Testudines; family Podocnemididae; genus Podocnemis; species Podocnemis expansa. The sequence goes on along the minus strand of ML682007.1, from coordinate 33,260,933 downwards.
GCAGAAAAAGCGAGTGCTTCTGTCACTGTCTAGTCTACTGACCTCCATCTTCTGCCTGAGTGGTGGTTACTTCCCTGGGCCACAGGGCAAGGACTCAGTGCCTGGAAGAACAAGAAGAGTCCTGTGGCACCTTATAGACTAACAGGTGTCTTCGGGCATAAGCTTTCATGGGCTCCAGCCCACTACATCAGATGCAAAATGGGTTGGAGCCCATGAAAGCTTTTGCCTGAAGAAATCTGCTCATCTATAAGGTTCCACAGGACTTTTGTTGGTTTTGCTGTACACAGACTAACACAACTACCCCTCTGGAAGTGCCTGGAAGATGTTCTGTTCATCCACTGAGAAGTTTTATTTTTGTGGCAGGGTAGAGGAGAGCTGTTGTGTCACCAGCAGTAATAATTTATATTTATAACCATCCTTTCATTTCTGAGAATCCCAAAGCCCTTTAGAAACTATCATGGAGGGAATCCCTTGACCAGTAGCAGTATGGGAATGCAGCAGCTCTTCCACCATGATCACCAGTTCTGCATGTCAGGATACGAAGGTGAAAACTGGATCAAAGCTGAAACAGCAGGGAGGTTAAGGAAGCAGCACTGTGGTTACCCAAGATGGAATCTGGCCAGGGAACTTACACTAACATCCTGGCTACTGTAAAAAGTGGCATGTTGATCTCTGATCAAGTGATCCAAGACTGGCGTTGTAGTACCAGTGCGGGCATTACTTCAGTACTGACTTGGAGGGAAGTGTGTCACTTAATGGATCACCATCACTGTCAATTCCTGCAGTTGCTTCCCTCCACAGACCTAACCCTGGGTGACTGGACAGCTTCATAAAGGAAGCTGGCATATCTGGTCGCACCATGGTAACCACGTTAGAGCTGTTGAGAAACTTTTTGTCATCCATTTGGAGCATGCAAAGACACAGAGGTATGTCAGGAGAGGGACTGAAACCGCCCTAGAGAGCAAATGCCACCAAAGGAGTCAGTGACAGCAAGTGGGAGCTGTTGTTTAAAGCTAGGCCCTGAAGCTGCTCCAAGAAGACAGTTCAAATTACCAAGCCTGGTGGCGAGTCAGCAGTATGTGGGTACTTGTCCTCCCCATCAGGTAGATGTAAGCAGGGTGCTATGTGCCTGGCTTAATTATTATTAAAATTCCTGGCATGTCATGCACAGCAGCAGGGGTTGGGAATAGGCTGTTCAAATCCCATCCCTGCTGCACTGGGACAGGAACAAAAGACATTGTGTGCTTGGTTCTGTGTTGTTGGAAGAATGGTGGCTTGGGCCGGTGTGTAGTAGGCTGTGTGCTACCCAGCTGGAGCAGTGACACCCAGGCCTGCTCCCCCTCCAGCCACTAGCCAAACAGCAAAGGCAGGCATCACCAGCTTTCTCCTCCCTCCCCCCAATGTCTTGCAGCTATGATTACTCACTGATCCCTGCATTAAGTCCTGCCAGCCAGCTAAGGCCATTCTAAACTGCTGCATTTAGCAGTGGCACAGACCAGTGGTTAGGTTCTTATGCCAGCACCCTCTGTAGTTATGCACTGCTGTTTGTACTGCAGTGGTGTCTGCAGGCCTCTCTCAGGACCAGGGCTCCTTTTGCTGTCAGTTGGGAAAGTAAAGCAAATGTCCATTGGCAAAGGCCATGAGGTGCGCTTCCTTGACAGTGTAACAGGTCGTTGCCCAGTGTTTGGCATGTTTTCCAGGGAGTACGCTGAACCTGAACAGCGTTTCGGCACTGCCAGGCACTGACATATCTGCTCTTGGGATTTCACTGAGAATGCTAATTGTGCTTGTGGTTCAGCCAAGCTTTGTGTTAACTCTTCTGGCACAATTTCTATTAATGTATGTTTGCTGGTGCCAGCCTGTCCCTGCTCCAAGGAGCTGACCTGGTTTTTCAAGAAACTCCACCAGGAAGGGTGCAGAAAGCTCTGTGACTTCAGAGGCGTGGGATGGCCCTCTACAGGAGGGCAAGGTGTGTGCTGAAGAAGAGCAGAAAAGAGAGACTTCATGGATGGATGATAGATGGATCTGTGTGGGAGGGATGGAGACAGAGAGAGTTTTTGAGGAAAAAGAAAACAAACCAGCCCAGCCCTCCCTTTCTTTTTCCCGCATAGATCTCAAATTGTGTAACAAAGGAGGTCAGAATTATTATTCCCACTTCACAGATGCGAAACCTGAGTCACAGAGAGGAACATGCTCATTTCTTAACATACTGTAATTGTGTTTAAGTCCCTTGAAAGGCCCGGGGAGGGGGTCGAGGATTGCCTTTGACAGAAATTCTTAAAGGTTACAAAGAATACAGCTGTGAAAGTGCCTGCTAAGTGCCATAGGAAACATTTGAGGGTTAGAATAGATGACCCTTATGGTTCCATCTAACCCCATGAATTTTGCAAATATTTTTGTGAATGGTAAACATCTAGAAGAGAATAAGGTGTTAAGTGATAGCATGGTTTTATCAAGAACAAATCATGTCAAGCCAACCTGATAGCTTTCTGTGACGGGGTAACCAGCTTTGTAGATAGAGGGGAAGTTCTAGATGTGGTATATGTAGACTTTCGTAAGGCTTTTGATACGGTCTTGCATCACCTTCTCATTAACAAACTAGGGAACTACAGCCTGGATGGAGCTACTATAAGATGGGTGAATAACTGGTTGGATAACTGCTCTGAGAGAGTAGTTATCCATGGTTCACAATCATGCTGGAGGGGTGTAATGAGCAGGGTACCACAGGAATCTGTTCTGGGTTTGGTTCTGTTCAGTATTTTCATTGACGATTTAGATGATGGCATAGAGAATATACTTTTAAAGTTTGTGGGTGATAGAAAACAGGGAGGTGTTGCAAGTGCTTTGGAGGATAGGATCACAATTCAAAATGATTTGGACAAACCGGTGAAACAGTCTGAGATAAATAGAATGAAATTCAATAAGGACAAAAGCAAAGTACTCCACTTAGGAAAGAACAATCCATTGCAGACACACAAAATGGGCACTGACTGCCTTGGAGGGAGTACTGTGAAAGGACCTGGGTGTCGTAGTGGACCTCAAGCTAAATATGAGTCAACAGTGTAACACTTGCAAAAAAAGCAAACTCCATTCTGGGGTGTATTAACAGGAATATTGTTAAGTAAGACACAAGAAGTAATTCTTCCACCCTGCTCTGCACAAATTGGGCCTCAGTTAGAGTATTGTGTCCAGTTCTGAGCACCTCATTTCAGGAAAGGCTTAGGGAAATTGGAGAAAGTCTAGAGAAGAGCAACAAGAATGAAGAGAGGTTTAGAACACTTGACTTAGGTGGGAAGATTGAAAGATCTGGGTTTGTTTAGTCTGGAAAAGAGGAGACTGAGAAGGGACATGATAACAGTTTTCAAGTACCTAAAAGGTTGTTACAAGGAGGAGGGAGACAAATTATTCTCCTTAACTGCCGATGATAGGACAAGAAGAAATGGGATTAAATTACTGCAAGGGAGGTTGGACATTAGGAAAAAATTCCTAACTGTCAAGGTGATTAACCACTGGAATAAGTTGCCTAGGCAGGTTGTGGAATTTCCATCACTGGAAGTTTTTAAGAGCAGGTTAGACAAACAGCTGTCAGGGATGGTTTAGGATGATATTTGGTCCTGCCATGAATGCAGGGGATTGGACTCGATGACCGGTCACGGTCCCTTCCAGTTTCTGTGATTCTCTGATTCTAATTCCATGAAAGGTACAAATTGTGCAGGATGAAGGAAGAAAAAGAAACAAACAAAGAGAGCTGCTTAAGTGTCTGAATGGTTAAAAAGGGTAGTTTCTAGAAAATAAAAAGTTGTGATGCCCTTTCATAAAGACTTCTTGTTGGTCAAACTTCCTCCAAGTAACATTAGGGTGGCAAATTTAGAAATGGCTTTTTCTTTTGTCAGCGTGAATAAGATGTCGTCCTGGTGTGATGGGCAGATGTGTCCCACAGATGTAATGCGATCCTGTTGACTCAACTACTCTCATCATACTGTCCGGACATCAGCTGTCAGGTAGAGAGTGGAGTTACAAGGCTTGGTTCAGATCTGGCCAAGAAGGAGAGCAGAGCTCAGTTTCTCGTGAGGTGAGAGAAGCCAGCTAACAGCCTGAGACTTGAGTTAGTTTGCTGGTAAGATGGGCTGCTGGAAGGCTTGCTAAAGTACTGGTCATTTAACTACAAGTCTGGAACAGAAAGGCAGGGTCTCACTGAGGGTCCATTGGACAACCTTGTTCTGACTTGTGTTTTTCCTGATTCTGTTTGGATTGTAACTGCCAGGAAGCGACAGGACTGAAACATGCCTTGGCTGGAAGGCTAAAGCACAGCTAAATCAGACCTTGTGAGAGACAGCCACCCAGCAGCAGTCTTGGAGCAGGCTGAATTGTGCCTGACTGGGCCACAAGGGGTGCTGCAGAGGCAGACCCAATCACACTTGGTATGATCACACCTGATCAAAGATGCAGTCAGGATAGCAGTGTGGCAGACCCACTCTGGAGGGAGGAATGAGTACCTGGGCTGCAGTAAGGATAATAGGGGGTGAGGGGGGGGAGGCCCAGAGAATCAAATGATTGAAGCTGGGGTGAGGGAACTTGGCTTTGGCGCTGTATAAGGGGCAGTTTGCTTGGATAAGTTAAATGTGTAATTTTCATCCCTAGGAGAGACCTCGATGCTGAGCCCATGGGTGAAATCTTGTCTGTTGCTTTCCAGAGATGTGTTTTCAGGGGTAACAGAGAATACATATGGGGAGCAACTTAGTCATGGGAGGCAGGCGATGGGCACATTGAATCCAAAGGCATTCCAACTGATCTGTCACTCTTGAGAGTACCCTTCTCAGCCATAGTTCTGGCTTGCCTCTAGAGATGCAGCCTGCAGGCCACTGTACCTGACTTACTGATTGATCCCACAGCCACAGGTTCGGATGCTTTTTGTAGGGCATAGAACTGGAGTCAAGGTTAGATTCTAAAGTCACAGGGAAAACACCAGTGATCTGAGCCCCTGTATCATATAGGGCACAGGACTTCTCTGAATTAATTCCTGCCTCCTCTATAGCTGTCCTTGCAAATGTCCAATCTTGATTTAAAAATGGCCCGTGCTATTGCTCCACCACAATCCTTGGTAAGTTGTTCAAATGGATAATTGCCATCCCTGTTAAAAATATGTGAGTATTATCCAGTCTGAATTTGTCTCACCTAAACTCTCAGCTGCTGGCTGGTGTCAGACTTTTGTCTGCGAGACCAAAGAACCCAATATCCAATGGGTTCCCTGCATAGATACTTACAGATTGTGACCAACTCAGCCCTTAACTTTCCTTTGGATGCAAGGAGCTCAGTCACTGTAAGGGTGTGTTTTCTAACCTTTCTCCCAGCTCTTCCTGGACCCCATCCATCTTACACTGTGGACCCCAGAACTGGATACAGGAGTCCAGGAGTGGTCACACCGGTGCCAAAGGTAGAGGTAAAATAACCTCTGTGGCCCTGAGGACTCAATATATTGGACCCATGATTGTCTGAACTACTGCGGAAGTGAGCAAGTTCTTCAACGGCCCAGAAGAAGAGAAAGCAGAGGCAGAGTGCTAACGAGTGATCTGTAGCCAAGAGTGAGTGCACAAGATGGATGCTCAGGATGCAGTCGCATGAATCCCTTTTGCCCTGCCATCACGCTGAGAGTGTGAGGTCAGCTGATTATCCACCATGGCCTCACTGCCTTGGACATTGTGTCTGGAATGGTAACAGGGGTTGGGTTGGCCATTGCATGATGTTTTGCTGGCCATGGTGTTCTAAGGCTACTGACACTAGGAACATGTCCATGCTGGAGAGAGAGCTGGATTTGCTGCACTCAGACATGGTCTCTGTTACCCTCCTTTCACACCTGAGCCATATGTCTGCAGGGCTGGATCAAGGCCTGGGGCTGCCCACTCTTGTGCCGCCACAATCACAGCTGCACCCAGCCTGGGGGCAGGGTGCCCAGTGCTGGGGTACAGGTAGGAGCTCTGCGGCCTACAGCCTGGCAAAGCTGCAGGGGGATTTTGGGGGTGGCAGAAGGCATGGGACAGAGGTCAGGGTCCAGGTTGAAGGGGGGCAGTAGTAACAGGCTATTGAGGCCAGCCGAGGCCAGATTTTGGGGGGGGCAGTAGGACCCCCCCTTAAGACCGGGGCACAAGGCTGAAGCCCCTGAAGCCTCTGTCTTAATCTGGCCCTGTATGTCTAAGAAGTAGAGACCAGGCCCTAAAAGAACAGGTCCCTAAGAAATTTTATCTCTCTAGCAGTAAGAGGAAGTCTGTTTGCTCCAAGTATTTTTTTTTTTTTCTGAAGCCTGTGGAGTTTGAGCTGTCTTAAGTCCCCTAGGTCCTTGGCAAACCCCAAGGAGAGCTGTGAATCAGTACCCCACAAGCCCAGGTGGCATCCTGTCTTGCTTTCTGAGACATCACCCAAGGAAGCGAGTTGGGTTCTCACAATGCGATCCTGAGTAGATTTTGGGACCCTGTGATGCAAGAGTTCTGCAGTCAGGACTGTTTTCTTTCTTAGTTTTGTGCTCCCCCATCAGCCCTTCTGCTCGCTGGGTCTGTGTTTAGAGTGGGGAGCCCACAGTGCTTTCCAAACAGAATTGGTTTCCATGTGAGCTCCAATTTTGATCATAAACATTTTCTTGGACTTGTAGTGTTTGCCTGCCTTTCCTTCAGTTCTACACCCAGGAAGCTTTGCCTGGGTTCCTCTCAGCAAGGCCAAACTTCTTGACTTCCTATCAGGCCTGAATAGAACTCACGAACCTTTCATAAAACACTTTCATGTGAGCTTATGAATCATGGAAACATCCCTGGCAAAAAGGCAGCTGTTCCCTGTGTGCTACAGGTCACTGCGTTCAGTCTGTGGCACTGGAGGGGACTGGTGGTCCAACGACTTACCAGTGAGGTTGGAGGCATGTCACATGAAGCTTTTGGTCAGTCCCTTTGGCCCGGATTTGTGAAGCTATTTAGACATGATTGGACTTAGCATCACTAACACACAACTGATCAAGGACCCTGAATCTCATTTTCAAAAGGGACTGAGACATATAAAAGTCTAAATTCCCAAATCCCTTTTGAAAATGAGATCTAGGCTCCTAAGTCAGTTAGGCTTTGGGACACCAAGTGCTGAGACACTTAAATAGCTTTAGAACTCTGGGCCTTTCTCTGCACTGCTTTGCTGCTGACTGTTGGGCTGACAGTTGTGATGGCCACAACAAAAAACATACAGCTGACACACTCTTACAGTTTTAATCAGTGCTGTGTTTTTATGAGCCTCCTGACCAGACCTTGCCTACTTTCTGGGGCTCTCTGGACACAAACACAGGCATTATGTGGATCTGGAGATCTGCCTTGAGCTGCAGTTTGGGGCACAGACTGCAGTCAGAGCCTTTAGTTAATTAATGATGACAAACTCTGGAAATCTACTGGGTGGATCTGAGGAATTGTGCTCATTAACGCACTCTATCTTGGGGCATCCTTGGTCTTCGTCTTGGGAAACCTCAGGGGAAGATGTGTAATCCCAGCTGACATTGGTCAACTATTTTATTTTAATAGGACTTTGGTTTCAATAGGACTTCTTCAGGAGTAAAGTACTGCTCACTGAATAAAGATGACACAATCTGGCCTTGAAAGAGTAATGAACTGGTTTTCCAAGACACCTGGTAAGATGGGTTTGTAACAGCTTTGTGCTTTACATACCCCATCCACCCTGCAAAATCTACAAGAATGCTAAGGACAAGTTGATCAGTTAATACTGATGAACTGAATGCGCCCAGGTTAAAAGATGCATTCTCCCCTCAATGCCTCAGCATTTTATGCTACCAGCTCCTACAGATGCCACTACAAGAGAGAAGTTGCTGTTGGATATTGAATGGTGACAAGAGTGCTGGAGTAGAAAGCTAACTATAGTGGGAATGACTGGCAAATCCAGTTTGGAAATGCAATTTGCAGAAAAGATTTAGGGAGCTGCCCGTATACTCTTTTGTGTCACTGCAATTCCTAGGTGTGGGTAATTGAGAAATAAATAGGAAGAACAGGAGACAAAAAGTGGGAAGGGAAAGAAAGAAAGGCTCCATTGCAGGAATAATCTGTGTGTTATAGTGCTAAGTGGAAATAAATGTTACTTTCTAATGTCACTGCACAGGTAGGGAATGCATTCAGCAATATTATTTTGTGGCAATTGCTGTGAATGTTTGGATATGTTATTGCTATTTGAGGACTTTCCAGTCCTTTCAAACTTTTCGTTTCTATCAGTGATATTAATGTGACTTCCAGTGAATGCTTTCTGAGATAGAAAAGCACCCAGCTGCCATAATTTCATCCTAGAGGAAGCTAGAGAAGAAAGGTGTTTCACTTGTCATGCTCCTGGGTCTCACTGACTTTGTTGAAGCGTTTTATTGTCGTCAGTGCAGATATTTGCAAACAGCGAGGTCAAGTTTACAGCTCTGGCAGATACTTCTCTCCCTTCCTACCCCTGCTGGGATAACAGCTCTGGCTTCTTGTTTGCCTTAATTCCCAGCATCCTGTGCCGGTACTGTGCCTAGTAATGACGAGCCCTCAGCTTGTCTGTTTGTGGTAAGAGGGGTCATTAATTGTTGACATTGTGCGTAATGAATCAAACAGAATGAAGAGGCAGCTTCCTGATTCTTATTTACATTGTTCTGTCCACTGGTGGGGATTATATGGCAAATCTGTGTGGAGGTTATTTCCAGAAGGGCAGCATTCCCTAACACAGAAGGCCTAACTGACATTTGTGCCTCTGCCGTGGCAAAGTGCAGAAGCACAGCTGAGGGACGTGCACACTTTTTTGAGTGAGCAGGCAAACCAGATGGAACTCGTGCTTCTAGGCACAAGCTACTGCTTGCGTGTCTAGGGAAAGGAACACTTCCCTGTGGAACTGGCACTGTTGTGATTTCGTCTGCTGCCCCGCCCCCTTCCCAAGTCAGGAGTATCACTTCAGGTGATTTGATGGGACATGGCTTTGGCTGGATTATTTCAGAGTTAGCTGGTTAAACCAGCCCCCCTGCCAACTGGCTGCTTTTGTCTCCCAGGTTCAGAGAGGTAGCGTGATCTGTGCTCTCGGTCACTGATGGGTCTTGGCTGACAGCTCCCTTCTTGCTATGTAAAAATTGGTTCCAGGATGGCTAGTTGAGACATGACCAAGTTTTGAAAGAGGGAATTTTGTTTCGTGTACAGTTTCCTAACAAAGGTCACAATGCCGCCCACAGTGGCACTTGGGTAAATAAACACACACAGCTGCTGCAGCAGAGACTGACGCAGGCCGCGCAGTTTGAAAGCACTCACAGGGTCACTAGAGAGCTTTAGGGATGGGATCTACAGAGAGCTCTGGGCAGGATCTGTATAGAGCACTGATTCTGTGTGGTGACAAGTTGCAGAGGGGGTAGCTGTGTTAGTATAGGTTAGCAAAACAAAAAAGGAGCCTTGTGGCACTTTCAAAGACTAAGAAATGTATTTATCGCATGATCTTTGGTGGGTACAATCCCGCTTTGTCAAAGTGGGGTTGTGCCCACAAAAGCTTATGCGATAAATACATGTTAGTCTTTGAAAGTACCACAGAAATCCTTGTTTGTTTTGATTCTGTATGGGTTCGCTGTAGTGTTAGCTCTAGACAGGATTACTTCAGAGTACAGGAGTGCCAGCTTTCTAGGCATTAGGTATAAAGTGCTGCCACTAAGTGGGATCAACAGAGAGCATTGGCTCTGTAAGTGATGGACTATAAGTGTTTCTGTGGAAAGCGTCAGCTTTTGGAAAAGAAAACTTAATGTTAATATAGCTTCAGAGCTGGGAAATGTCCAGATTGGGGTGTTAAAAAGCTTTGTTTTTCCTGTCACTCATACCACTTTCACATCAACCTGTTCTGGCCCAGGTGCACTCTGAATGTCTGTGGTAGCTCTGTGCCAGGAACCTTGGCTTTGGTTAGCATATTTTTCAGCATTAATGTGGGGCTAATGAAATATTATATACCAGGGATGGCCAAACTTATGGAACTCAAGAGCCACACAAGTTGATTATTAAACCTTCGAGCCGCACTAAGGCATATAGCCATATACTTTTACCTACTCCAAAATTACTACATTTAAAATTCATTGAACATTTTAATTTTATCATAAAAATAGGGCAGGTATGGATCCTACTAATGTCAGATTCTAATAATTAGTTAAGGTTACTGTGAAAACTAGGCCTATACAGTAAAAACTTAGCTGTCACTCAATGTACAAGATTGCAGGCTAATGGCTAGATTTTTAAAATCTGGGCAGTAACTTGTCAATGCAGTACATCAAAGCTCTCTCAGGTGCTGCTCTGTAAGTATTGTACAATGTTTTGATTTCACAGATTTTCATTGTGGAATACAATGCTTCACAGCAGTAAGTTGCGCCAAAAATTGAAAGTAACCTACATTCAGTTTTAAACAATTTATTTTCTTCTTCATATTTTTTTTATTATTCGACATCATGTTTAGAAGGACTTGCAAAATACGATTTGATTTTAACAATGAGTAAACTGCATTAGGGCCTACAAGAAAATCTATACATGTAGGCTTCTCCCCACTGTCCTTGACCATGTCGCCACTTCCCCACTGTCCTCAACCATGCCATGCTTCTCCACCATCTCCAACCTTGCTGTGCTTCTCCCTGTCATCCCCAACAATGCCACACTTCTCCCCCTGTCCCTGAGCACACCACACTTCTCCCAACCATGCCGCTGCTTATTCGCCATCTCCAACCATGCTGCCACTTCTCCACACTGTCCCAACCATGCCGCTGCTTTCCTGCCATCTCTGACCATGCCACACTTCTCCTCACCATTCCTGACCACACCACACTTTTCCCTGCTGTCCCTGACCATGCTGTGCTTCTCCCTGCCATCTCCGACCATGCTGCCGGCACTTCCCTGCCATCTCCAACCATGCCGCCGCTTCCCCGCCATCTCCGACCATGCCGCTGCTTCCCAACCATCTCCAACCATGCTGCCGCTTCCCCACTGTCCCTGACCATGCTGCACTTCTCCCTACTGTGTTCTTCCATGAGCTGCACTTTTTCATTTGAGAGCCGCATGCATTGTACAAGCTGCAGTTTGGCCATGCCTGTTATATACTTAATTCCCCGTCTTTGGCTTAATGAAAAAATGAGTAAGCAAGTAAAGGTGGGTGGGGGAAGAAATAGAAAAGAAAGGCCTGTGGCTTGCAGCCGCAAACAGTTACATTAGCAAGGAGCCTATAACATCTGTCTGTCCTTGTAGTGCTGTGGGCCTATTTCGAACTTGTGAATGTTGCTTTTATGCTGGGATAATACAATTGACTTCAATGAAGTTATTGCTAGCTTATGCCACTGTAAATGAAGGCAGTGTCTGTCCTGGATTGTCTGTGCTGTTATGGGTTTATGCTCATGTGGTACTTCTGTTGGAAATATTTTTGTTTGCTGGGGATTTCAGTGGGTAACATTGATGTTCACCTCCAAATATTTCTTCTCATTTTTATTAATTCAAAGCAATGGATTTTGAGTCCTAGTCTTACGGGAGCATTAGCTAGTCACCTAGCACTAGGTGCTTTTGTTTTTAGCTGCTCAGTTGCATTAAATGATGGTTAGACATGCACTTGGTGCTTTCCTATTTGTACCTGATGAGGAAAAGAATAGCTACAGTGGCTACTGAGATATTGTGTAATGGTGAATAAAAGAGGAGGTGATCTTGTGCATTGAGGCTAGGTGAGGAAGTGTTTATGGAACAACCTTTGTAAAGTTCAAGTACTTTAAAGTCTGAGAAACTGACACAGAAATGTGTTCGCAGGCAGAAAAGGAGAGAAAATGCCAGTCCATCTTCCAGTGGACTGTAGAAGCAGAGATGAATAACAGATTCAGAAATTAGAGTCAAGCCTATTTCATGATATTTATTTCTTATAAATTGACAGACAGCAGAGCCAGCTCCAGTTGTTTGTGTGTGCAACGTGTCTTTAATTTTCCATCTCTGTAAATTTTCATCATAAAAAAGAGTAACTTTCCATGGTTAACAAAGGGGGAAAAAATGACTAAGTAACATCTGAGCCTCAGGCTGCAAGCGGATCCACATGGGCAGACCAGTGTGCCCACAAAAAGTTCTGCATAGGCACAAGACTGTGTTGATGCAGACCTTATGCCAGGTTTGGGGTCTTACTGATTGAAAGTGACAAAAAGATAAGAAAATTATATCAGAGCTGGGCAAGAATATTTCCCTCACCCTCTTGTAACTCAGAAAGTGACTATAAAGTTTCAAATGACAAACTGACCTGTGGGGCTGAGATCATGCCTGGGATGTTTGGCCAAAACAAGGTTTTTTTTTTTTTTTTTGCCCAAAGTCATGAGCAACGGCAAATGTTGAGAGCAGAGCTCTGTGTTGGTGAAGCAACTGCTGTAGACTGTAAATTGTACACCATAGTGTTACTCTGCAAAATCTGGGAGAATTCTGGTCTCAGTTATACCCTTGAAAATCTAGAGTAGTGGTTCCCAACCTTTTTCAGGCTGGAGACCCCTTTTTACCAAAAAAAAAAAAAAAATCTTTGTGGCCCCTGGCTGATTGTATATTCTGGGCCACGTGGGCAGACTCTGACCCGCACCACTCTGGCGGTGCCACTGGGACAACTGACGAGCAGTGCTGCCACCACCATGGCCCACACTGCTGGGGAGCCGAGCCGTGGCAGCTATGGCCCCCTGCCCTTGCCCCTGCCAGGGAGCTGCTGCGGACCCACCCCCCTTCCAGGATCCAGCCACGGGAGGGCAAAGGCAGTCCTGGTGGGGAGCATCTGGGCTGTAACTGGATTCCTGTCCCAGTAGGGAGAGGCTCTGCAGACCCCCTGCAACATGTCCTTGGAACCCTGAGGGTCCCCGGACCACAGGTTGGGAACCACTAATCTAGAGCACTTCTGTTGACTACACCAGTGTGAATGAGCGCAGACTTTAAACTTTTATCTCTTTGGATAAATACATAGTCCATGTGGTATTATATTCTAGATCAGGACTGATGTAACTGGACTGTGTGAGTGGATTTTTAGGGGGGAGTTTCATATCCCTAAAAGCAGGCTTGCCTCTGAAATAACTGAATGTGGCAACCAAACACTAAACTTAATTTTTAAACCCAGTTTTACAGTCTGAATGCAGCAAAGTAAAAATATAGGGCCAAATTCCAAAAGACTTACTCCATTTTTACTCAGTCTTTACACTGGCCAATAAAGTTAGTAGGCATTTTTCCTCAGTTAGAACCAAGTGATGGCTAGGTAAGGGCCTCAGGATTTGCCACAGGACTGTTTTTTGCTGGACTAGACTAACATGGCTGCCCCTTTGGAACTTGGAAAGAAACCTTTGCCTTTCTTTGCAGATTTGAATAAGTTAAAACTTGTCTATATTTAAGGCATTTGTTAACCATTCAGTAGAAAAGGCCTTGCACCTGTATGAATCAGGATGTTAAGAGTGACCGAATGTGAAGGAGTGCAGAATCAGGAGTGGCGGTCTGAATACAAGTTCAGATGATTGGCACACAAGGGTAGATTTGCAAACTGCTATGTGCTTCTTTCTCTGGGAATAGCTCAGGATAAATCATGTGCACAAGTACTCCCATGGACTGCTGGGCCCAGGAGGGGGCCCAGAGAATGTTTCCAGACTAAGTGGAAACAACCAGTGAGATCTGCCATAGGACACGGAGCTGAGGGGCAGGGCTCTGGGTAATGTCACTCAAGAGTAATATTACAAGAATTGTGTGGGCACCTCACACGCATGCCGGGCATGTTTAGACAAATGGAAAACTTCCATCTGAAGACAAATGAAATTCAACAAGCACGTATAAGTTACAGCAGCAGCCTGATGCAAGGAAGACAACTGCTGTCTGTAGAAGCGGCCCCACATTCCTTGGGAAGCTGGTTTTATTTTTTTTTAAACTAAAATTTTTGTTGTCAAGTATACTCCAGAAGATGCACAGTAGTGGACACTGCTTTCTCACAGCATCTGCCTTAACTGAAAGCATCCCAGAAGAGACCTGAGAAGCCCCATCCCTCCCTCATGGCAGCAACACCAAACTTTCCTCTACTCTCCTAATTGAAGGTATCGCTTTGGTAAAGGGGCAGTGACCTAGGCCTTTTGTGGACTCATAGAAGATTAGGATTGGAAGGGACCTCAGGGGGTATCTAGTCCAACACGCTGATCAAAGCAGGAAAAAAACCCAAATAAATCATCCCAGTTAAGGGCTTTGTCAAGCTGGCCCTTTAAAACCTCTAAGAATGGAGATTCCCATCTCCCTAGATAACCCATTCCAGTGCTTCCCCACTCACCTAGTGAAAAAGTTTTAACTCATGTCCAACCTAGATCTCCTGCGCTACAAATTGAAACATTTTTATTTGTTCTGTCATCTGCCCCTATTGAGAACAGCCCGGCTTCATCCTCCCTGGAACCTTCTTTCAGATAGTTGAAGGCCACTATCAAATTCCCCAACTCTTCTCTTCTGCAGACTAAACAAGTCTAATTCCTTCAACCTCTCCTCAGAAGTCACATGCTCTCTAATCCTTTTTGTTACCGTCTGTTGGATTCTCTCCAATTTGCCCTCATTCTTTCTGTAGTGGGGGGCCCAAAACTGAACTCAGTACTCCAGATGTAGCCTCACCAGTGCCAAAAAGGGGAATAATCGCTTTCCTCTATCTCCTGGCAATGCTCTTACTAATGATCCTATTTCCCTCTGACTCCCCATGGTGAAGTCCATTCTCACCCTTTCTGTCCCCTCCCCAGCACTCTTTTCTTTCCCTTTGTTTTCTCCAGCTCAGCAGCAGTAGATGGGTTATGGTATTGTATGTGTACTGCCTCAACTCTAGGGCACCTATCTCACCTGGCCACAGCATGGCTGGGAGCTTTGCTTCTCAGAGCCCTTCCAACAGGCACATTTTGCAACCACAGCAACTACTCCCAGCCAGTCTGTTCCCCAGCCTCCCTCACTGGGCCTTCAGGGGCTTAGATCTCAGCAAAGTCACAGAACAGTTCAGTGACCTTCAGAATTCGGCCCATAACAAAAGGTCCTTCGCCCTTCTGGGCTCGATTACAGTGCCCTTGCCCTTGTAGCTGCTAGCTTCAGGTTCCCTCCAGGAGCTACTCTGTTCCCAGTAGGTCTCCCGGCCTGACTTCTTCAGGCTCTGCCCATGGGAGATCTCCTCCTTGTTCCCCCCTCCAGGGTCTTCTTCCCACATGTGAGTCCACACAGCTCTACTTAAGTAGTGCTCGCCATGGCTGGAACCAGGCATTCTAATTAAGCCTCATTATGTGCATCTTGGGTCACTGATTAGCCCCCTATCTTGCCATCTCATCAGTGAGGCAGAGGGGCAGCTTCTAAGTTGTGGATGAGGCTGAGCCCAGCTTACCTCTAAGGGCAGGTCAGCCTGTGACAGATGTATTTATATGCTAGTAACAGGATTGATGCTGTTCTGGAAACAAAAGTAAACACACTGGTTTCAGAGGGCTGCTGGTGGCTTCTGCCTCCTGAGAGCAGCTATTTTGCCCCAGTGGGAATGATTTCTGGGCAGGGGGCTTTTATTGACACTTTACTGGAGTGCACAGGCATGGTCTCTCCATGAGATCACCTTCCACCACTGCTGTAGCGATGTTTGCTCTCTGGATTAGGAGCCTCAGCAGGTGACGTGCTACGGTACAGACTCAGCCCCAGGAATGTGTCATTTTTCTTGCTGTGGAGTACAAACAGTGCATTGTATGGCAGCCCAAACATAGCACCCAGGCTTTCCTGGGTGACAGCAACAATGGTACTGTTGTAAGGCGAGTTGTTCATGAAGGCACAGTGTCCCTTCCCTGCAAGCAGCCCAAGGGGGCCTCTTATGCCTCCATGCTGTACAGCACATCTGAGCGGCCTCATGGATGCAGGAGGCCAGGTTGTCACTGGTGTCCGCATTGAGAATTTCACTGCATCCAGGGACTTACGAGACTTGCTCATGGCCCTGATTTACTCATGCCACCTGCACTTCACTGTAGACCCATCGATGATAAAGTGAGACAGGATCCTGGGGTCATCTAGTCTGACCTCCTGTGTAACGCAGGCCAGAGAACAGCCCAGAATTATTCCCAATTGAAGCAGAACAGATCTCATAGAAATAACACGGAATCCTGATTTAAAAATAGGTGGTGGTGGAACTTCCACTATGGCCCCTGGGAAGTTGTTTGTGAAAAATATGTGTCTTATTTCCAGTCTGAATTTGTCTAGTTTTATCTGCCAGCCCTGGGATAATGTTATATCTTTGTTCACTACACAGAGGAGGTCATTCTCAAATGTTTGTTCCGCAAGTAGATACTCTCAAACTGTGATCGAGTTACCCCCCAACTGTTCTTTGTTAAGCTAAATAGAGCTCTCTGAGCTTATCATAGTAAAACATGCTTTTCAATCCTTTAATCGTTCGTGTGACTCTCTTCTGAACCCTTTCCACTTTATCACCATTCATTTGGAACTGTGGATACCAGAACTGGATACATAATTCCAGTAGCAGTTGCACCAGAGCCAAATCTAGGGGTGAAATTACCCCTCTAATCCTACTGAAGATGTCTATGCACCCCAGGGTTGCATTAGATCTTTTGGTCATGGCACTGGACTAGAAGCTTACATTCACTTGACTATCCAGCATAGCCAACAAATTTCTTTCAGTCACTGCTTCCTAGGATAGAGTCCCGCCAGCCTGCAGTTATTGCCTCCTTTGTTGCTCCTGGCATTAAAACCCATGGTATTTGCTTGTGCTTAGCTACCAAGTGCTCTAGATCCCTCTGTATCAGTGACCTGTCCTCTTCATTATTAGCCTCCTCCCCATCTTTGATATTATGAGATGGTTTCTGCCCTCCAAACAGCAGAAGTTTCCAGTTCTACTGTCACTTGGTATCTGGATGGGCCCCATAATAGGATTGTTTTCATTGTGGGTATTGAAGCCAGTCAGTTTTATTTTACTAAGGCCTTCGATCTATGTAGAAATCCAGCTCAGTTTTTCCACGTTCATGCTAAGAAGTGATGACAAATTCATGCCTTAAAAATGAAGAAAAGATTCAGTGGGAACTACCCTGCTTTGCAAAACAAACAAGGAACTGTGGTACTTTTAAAGACTAATAAATTTATTTATCGCATGAGCTTTCATGGCATGGGATACCAGTCTGCTGCCTCACGACATTTTTTTAGTGATCAGTAGTGGGTCCAAAGTATAACTCATGGGGCCCCCTTCACCCCTTATTGTCATCATGGTCCAAACTGGCTCCAGTGGATTTCCTGGTGCAGTGTCTCTGGAGTGAGGGGATTGTGTGGATGTGCTTGGGGGATTTGTGGGGGACACATCCTGGCTTTGCTTCCCCGTCCAGCCTGTGACCAGTATGTCCCAAAAGGTGTGAGTCAGCGTGCAGCTGTTGTGTGATGTTCCCAGGGATTTGCTGCTGACAGGACTTTCCTCCCAGCATGTCCCATGAATAATCCAGACTGACTGACCTGTCAGTAGGTGCACGTAGCTGCCTGGACACGCACTACTTCTTCCTGCTTCGTTTTAAACAGGGAATTGTTCCTGCTCCTACATTTGCTTGGAAATCCCTGACAGAGCTTCTGCTTAACAGCTCCCCTGCCCCACCCAGCCTCTAGCTGGTTGTTTGGCCCCCTTGTGTCAGTTTTCTTTTAAAATGGCTCTGGCTGTAACAGTATTTCCCTTTAGAGCTCACCCTGCATTTAGGCCCCAATATGGTCCCACTGCCTCATTCAGAGAGTAAAATCACTGTCTCAGGGAGCCTTGGGCCAAGGGAATCTCATGCTGTAAAGCTAGTGTAGGTGAGGCTTTGCTGTCTAAGGTTCTGCCTGGTGTAAGGGCGTGCTGTTGCATGATAGGTGTGTGTAAGGGGCCATAAATGGTGCCATATGGTAAAGATGCCTGAAGCCTGGCTTCTGGAGGATCAGCTGTTAGGATTTGAGGCCAGCTCAGCTCCTCATCCATCAGGCAGGGCTCCTTGTCTCCTCTTTCCCTTTTCTGCTCTTCCTCTCCTTTAGGGACAAAATGGGAAAAGATGGGCTTATGGTTAAAGCACTGGATTGGGAGTTGGCAGATCTGACATTTATTGCTGTTTATGACCCATCCTTCTCTTGAGGCCTCAGGTGCTACCACAATGGAAACCTCTTTACCGCTTCCACCTAGTGCCAATTACTGTCTAAATTTCTCTTTCGAGTTTCTCCTCTGGCAGTTTTCTCCACAGGTTGCTGTGATGTTCAATGCTGGTTTGAACCTTCTCCCCAGTTCCTACTTTGGGTGTATTTTTTGAATTGCCCTGCAGTGCAATAACATGGGCAGTGAGTGGAGATACACTCGCTGTGTGATTGCTTCCTGATATGGGCCCCAATTCAGCAAGGTACATGCATGAAGTGGGGTGAGGGTTTATCTACCTTGCTGACCTGGGGCCATGTTCAGGGGCTACGTGAATATTTGTGAGGCCCTAACAGCCCTTAATCCGCTTGCCTTGTTTGGTATATAGCACAGTCTTATTCCTGAGAGGCAGGCTGTGCACGCGCACCTTCCTGGATTTTTTGCTCTCTTCTAGAATCCTGTGTTTGGAATTACCCACTACAATTAGGCTACCCATTCCTATAACACAGCACTCTGGGGATGACAACCATGTCTGGCTGCATCTGAAGATCATTAGGAGTTTTCATCTATTTGGATAATGAAATTGCCTTGAAGGCCAGGTGGTGGCAAAAGGCCAAAGTGCTTTGTAAGTACATACCTTACTCTACATATTCTTTATGGCACAGAGGAAACACTACTATAGGGAGTCGGCAACGTTTGCTGACCTCTGCTCCATGACCTTTAGCCTCTGCGGTTGGCCCCCTCCATTGGAAAAAGTTGTCACTGCCTGAAAATTTGGCAGCAGCCATGACTGGGAGGTGGGGAGGGGCACAGGTATGCTGCCAAATGAAGCCAGTCAGAGCAGCTTTTTGGGGGCAGGCACAGCAATTTCTGTGGCACTGCAGAGGGTGCGGTGTGTTGCTCCAAATGGCCTCACACACTAGTATTAGTGGAACTGTACCTGCTTCGTAGCACCTGAAGCACCAGGTCAGGTCAAGTCAGTAGTTACCTGGTTTGATTGTTGAGTTGTATCTAAATGAGCAAGATCCCTTAAAAAGTGACCTTCCCCAACCAAGCTCTCCCTTCTGCAAGGACAGAGTAAGTTGTATGAGGTCAATCCTTTTATAAAGGAGCAGTGTCACAGATAAGAATTTTTATTTGCTGAGACTGCTATTACCAGTGCCCTGCAGGAGGAGAGGAAGGGCAAGTAAGAAGATGGAGTTATGAGATGAGCACAGACACAGTCCTTTGGTTCTCTGGTATGAGAGGTCTAAAGGCCATTGTGGTTTTGGTGCCTATGGGATACCTTATCCAGCTTGCCAGGACATTCAGTTACACAGACGTGCATTACTACTTCCAGGGGGCAGAGAATGGATGAACTAAATCTAGCAACAAAAGAGATAGTACAGGAAGGGATTCTCCATTGCTTTTTCCAGAAGAAAACATTGAGAATTACAGGGAAATCAGCAATGAATGACCGCTTACCCGTCTCTCCACCTACCCGTGGCCCATGAACCTGACACACCCTCAGACCACTATTCCATCTAAGCTGTGCACATGTGTGCGCACACACAGGTTGTGAAACCTGTGCACACAACAAAATAAAGTGCGCAGAAAAAAAATCAACAGTGCCAATATGTACACACAAAGAAATTTTTTGCGTGCATGGCCTATGAAAATTAGAAGGAACATTGCCTCAGACCCAGTGTAAATCCTATGTATTTCTTTGGTGGAAGTCCAAGAAGATTAGCAAAGCTGCCCTGACCCATGGGAATATCTACATGATGTAGGGCTGGTGTAGCTTTTTGGGGCAGGAATGGTTATTTACTAGATGTTCGTATAGCATTTGGCATAAAAGGGCCCAAGCCAGTTAGCTTCCATCTGCTGCTGCAATATAAATATTCCATAATACATCACAGGCACTTGCTGAATAAAGGAAAGACTGAAGTATTCCTGGTGGCTCAAGTTCTGAGTTACCAACTGCTGGGAACTTGCAATCAGCAGTGCATTTTGAAGGGCAGACACCTACCAAAGTCTGAGGTCAGCACTGCAGGTGGCCTCTGGTAAGCATTTTAGCTTGTGTGTAGGTTCTTTTATTGTTGGAATATGTGTTTTTGGTAATGCTTTCACCCTAAAAATCAAATTGAATCATAGAGGTGGAAGGGACCTCATGAGATCATTGAGTCTAACCCCCTGGGATTTGAACCCAGGAGCGTCTTCACATTAAGTAGTGGCGCAAGCCACTACACTATTTTAAAGGTGCTTGCTTGCTTGGAAAGAGCTGGATGGTAACTAGGGACTGCTGGCAGTTACCTTTTCTGTAATGTAGGGAGAGAAAGCAATGCACAGAGGCTGGCCTTTTTTTTGGGCTTGCTGAGGTTATTGTGGTGTAGGCAGGGAACTGTACGGCCTAGAAAAACTTTGGTGAGAATGAGATATAGAATCATAGGGTTGGAAGCAACCTCATAGGCCATCTAGTCCAACCCCCTGCCATTCCCACTTAAACCATCCCAGTCAAGGTTTTGTCCAGCCGGGCTTTAAACACCTCCAAAGATGGAGACTCCACCACCTCCCTCGGCAGCTCATTCCAAGACTTCACCACTCTCCTAGTAAAAAAGATTTTTCTAATATCCAGCCTCGACCTCCCTAACCGCAACTTGAGACCATTGCTCCTTGTTCTGTCCTCCGTTACTACCGAGAAGAGTCGAGCTCCATCTTCCTTAGAGCATCCCTTCAAGTAGTTGAAGGTTGCTATCAAATCCCCCCTCAATCTTCTCTTCTGCAGACTAAATAAGCCTAATGCTTCCAGTCTTTCCTCATAGGGCTTGTGCTCCAGCCCTTTAATCATTTTGGTTGCCCTCCTCTGAACTCTCTCTAGCATGTCCCTGTCCTTTTTGTAGTGGGGAGCCCAAAACTGAACACAGTATTCTAGATGTGGCCTCACCAGTGCAGAATAGAGGGGAATGATCACATCCCTTGATCTGCTGGTAATACTTCTTTTGATGCAGCCCAGTATGCCATTGGCCTTTCTGGCAGCAAGAGCACACTGCTGAGTCATATCCAGCTTCCCATCCACCATGACCCCCAGGTCCTTTTCTACAGTGCTGCTACTTAGCTGGATGTTTCCCAGCCTGTAGCAGTGCATGGGTTTTTTTTGTCCCAAATGCAGGATTTTACACTTATCATTATTGAATCTCATAAGATTTCTATTGGCCCACTGTTCCAATTTATCTAGGTCTCCCTGAATCCTGTCCTTGCCCTCCAACATGTCTGCTGTTCCCCCCAGCTTGGTGTCATCCACGAACTTACTGAGAATGCAGTCTATTCCATCATCCAGATCATTGATGAAAATGTTGAACAGAACTGGCCCCAGGACCGACCCCTGGGGCACACCACTCGTGACCGGTTGCCAGCTAGACATGGAACCATTGATTCCTACATGCTGAAACCGTTGATCTAGCCAGTTCTCTATCCACCTTATAGTCCATCTATCCAACCCATACTTCCTTAATTTGCCAGTGAGAATGCTGTGGGAAACTGTATCAAAAGCCTTGCTAAAATCAAGGTATAGCACATCAACAGTGCTTCCTGCATCCAGAAAACCAGTCATCTGATCATAGAAGGAAATGAGATTGGTCAGGCATGATTTACCCTTGGTAAATCCATGCTGACTGTTCCTGATCACTTTATTTTCCTCTATGTGTTTGAGGATGGATTCTTTGAGAATCTGCTCCATAATTTTTCCAGGGATTGAGGTGAGGCTTACTGGTCTGTAATTCCCTGGATCCTCCTTTTTCCCTTTCTTGAAAATAGGCACTACGTTTGCTTTTTTCCAGTCCTCTGGCACCTCCCCCGTTCTCCATGAATTTTGAAAGATAACGGCCAGCGGTGCGGCTATTTCGTCAGCCAATTCCCTTAGCACCCTTGGATGCAGTTCGTCCGGCCCCATGGACTTGTGCACATCCAGCTTCTTTAAGCAGTCCCTAACCTGACCTACCGTCACCAAGGGCCTGTCTCCTTCTCTCCCATCTGCCACACCCATGGTAGTGGGCTGGGAGCTAACCCTGCCTGTGAAAACTGAAGAAAAAAATGCATTGAGCACTTCAGCTTTTTCCTCATCCTCTGTCACAAGGATGCCAGCCCTATTCAGCAAGGGGCCTACACCATCCCTGATCCTTTTTTTGTTACTAATATACTTGTAGAACCCCTTCTTGTTATCCTTTACATCCCTCTCTAGCCACAACTCCATTTGTCCTTTGGCCTTTCTGATTTTATCCCTGCAGTCCCTAGCAATATCTTTATATGCCTCCTTGGTCATCTGACCAAGCTTCCACTTCCTGTAAGCTTCCTTTTTATGTTTAAGCTCAGAGCAGAGTTCTCTGCTAAGCCATTCTGGCTGCCTCACATGTTTCTTCTTCCTCCTAATTGGAATGGCAACTTCCTGTGCCCTTAGCAGGTTTCTTTAAAATATAGCCAACTCTCTTGGACTCCTTTCCCCTTCAGATTAGCTTCCCAAGGGATCCTGCCCATCAGTTCCCTGAGGGAGCCAAAATCTGCTTTTTTGAAGTCCAGGGTTTTTGTTTTGCTTCTTTCCTTCCTTCCTTTAATCAGCATCCTGAACTCAACCATGTCATGGTCACTACTGCCTAGCTTGCCATTTACCTCTACCTCCCTGATCAATTCTTCCCTGTTTGTGAGCAGCAAGTCGAGCAGTGCAAGGCCCCTAGTTGATTCCTCTAGCATTTGTACTAGAAAGTTGTCCCCAACAGTCTCTAAAAATCTCCTGGATTGCCCATGCACTGCTGTATTGGCCTCCCAGCAGATGTCAGGGTACTTGAAGTCCCCCATGGGCACCAGGGCCTGTGATCTAGAAGCTTCCGCCAGTTGTCCATAGAACACCTCATCCACCTCCTGCTTCTGGTTTGGTGGTCTATAGCAGACACCCACCACAACATCCCCCCTGTTGCTTTCCCCTCTCAATGTAACCCACAGACTTTCTACTGGCACGCTTCCACTTCCATAATGGACCTCTGAGCAGTCACAGAGCTCTTTTACATATAATGCTACTCCTCCCCCTCTTCTTCCCTGCCTGTCTTTCCTGAACAGATTATACCCATCCATGGCAGAGCTCCAGTCGTGCAGACTATCCCACCACGTCTCTGTTATTCCTATGATAGCATAGTTCCCTGTCTGCGCTAGTATTACCAATTCTTCTTGCTTATTTCCCAGGCTCCTCGCATTAGTGTATAGGCACCTAAGATACCCGGCCGATTGCCCTATTTTGTCATGTTGATTTCCAATTCTATTACATAAACCTCCTTGCATTTTTTCTAGGAGTTCTCCTCCCCCACTCTCCTCGCGTACTAGGGCTTCAGTAGAGCCCTTAAGACATTTGTTTGATTCCCCCTCTATGTTCCAACTACCTTCTCTTTTATTGCTGGTGCTACAGTCCCAGCACCCCCCAAGTTCCATCCCTTCCCCCAGATCACCCACATTCTCACTTACCTGTGGGCTTTGGTCTCCTTCCCTCGGTGAACCTAGTTTAAAGCCCTCCTCACTAGGTCAGCCAGTCGGTGCCCAAATATGCTCTTCCCCTTCTTGGACAGGTGAAGGCCATCTCTGCCTATCAATCCTCTGTCCTGAAACAGGACTCCATGGTCAAGGAAGCCAAATCCTTCCTGACGACATCATCTTCGCAGCCAGGCATTCACCTCTAGGATACATGTCTCTCTCCTCAGGCCTCTAGCCTTGACTGGAAGGATCGAGGAGAACACCACCTGTGCTCCAAACTCCTTCACCCTCGCTCCCAGAGCCCTGAAGTCACCTTTGATCTGCTGAGGATCACCTCTCTCAGTATCATTGGTACCCACATGGATAAGCAGCATGGGGTAGTAGTCTGAGGGGTGGATGATTTTTGTCAATCCCTCCGTTACATCTTGGATACGGGCACCTGGCAGGCAGCATACCTCTCTAGAGGCCTTGTCAGGGTGACAGATGGGTGCCTCCATTCCTCTCAGGAGTGAGTCCCCAATCACCACAACCCTACACTTCCTCTTAGGTGAGGTGGCTGTGATCTGACCAGCCTTTGGGGTGGATGGCATCTCCTCTACCTCCTGCATCGTGTCCAGCACCACGTAACAGTTCGTCACCACAAGGGATGGTGGGATGTGAGCAGGCATGGAGCACCGTCTACTGCCAGAGGTGACCAGCTGCCACTGTCCTCCCTCTGCCATAGGCATCCCATCCATTTCCAGAGCTGTGGCAGTAGCCCTTGGTACTGGGATAGGGACCTCTTCCTTGCAGGTCTCATCATGACACTGTCAAGGAACTTTTCCAGGGCATAGATACCGCTGAGGCATGATACCTCCTCCTGTAGCTCTCCTACCTGTTTCCGAAGAGATGCCACCAGAAGGCACCTATCACATAGGCTCATTTCCCTAGCCTGATCATCGGTGGCAGGAAAATGAAGGCCACTGTCCTTGCAAATCCACACCAGGACCTGGGTGGAGATATCCATGGACAGACAGTCTGTCTGGGTAGAAACAGAGCTAAAGGAAATAGCAGGGGCATTGGGACCAGCAGTACGGCTCCTCTTCACCATCCTGGCCTCACCAAACTCCTCCTCAAAGTCCCTCGCAAACTCCCCTGTTTGCTGTCCCCTGTTTGCAAGCTCCCTCTGGTCACTCTAGCAGTGGCTTTTAAAGGCCTTCCTTGAGTCTCTTCTGAAAAGAAGTAATGGCTGGGAGCTGGAAGGCTAAAAGTGGGTATGAATTTCAAAAGGGATAGCTGTGTTAGTCTAGTCTAGTAAAAAAACAACAAGGAGTTGTGTGGCACTTTAAGACTAACAGATTTATTTTTTGCATGAGCTTTCGTGGGAGAAGATCCCACTTCCTCAGATGCTTCGAAGATGGGTGAACTTACAGAAAGGAATGAAACTAAATGCGGGGGGGTGTAAAACGTAGGATCAGGTCATACAGTAACAGCAAATCAGAGCAGTTTTCAGGTACAAACCATGGGAAGCTTGAGGGACAATGGGGAATACAAGGTGATGCTAGACAGGTTCAGACTGGGAATGAGGGTGCACATTTTGAAGAGTGAGATCAATTACCCACTGGAACAGTTAATTAAGGGTCGTAGTGGATTTGTCATTACTGGCAACTTTTCGATCAAGGTGAGATGTTTTCCCTAAAAATAGGAATGATCCAGGGTCACCTCCTGGGCTTGTGCCATACAGCAGGTCAGACTAGGTGATCACAGTGCTCCCACCTGGACTTGGAACCAGCAATCAATGAAAGGTGCAATTGCCCTGAGCTGTGATGAGGGCAACCCCTGTCTGCATTGAGTTGCAAGTTCTGTGACCCAAATTTCTCTCTTGACTCCTGTGCTGTGCAAGGCAGCCAGCTAAGCCTCCCACTTTCTCAGGCACACTGGTCCCCAAGATGAGTAGATGCCATTCCTGTTTTTTGCCCTCAGCTCCTAGTTCTGGTCTCCTAGAAGGAGGCCAGCAGTGGTTTGGACACTGGACTCTCTACATTGGACTCTCTACAAATCCTAGGCCTGGGATGTAACAGTTAGGGTTCATCATTCATCCCCTCCTGGGGGGATGTCAACCTTATGCTTCAGTGTATGCAGAAGTATTGGTCTGACACATGGGCCAGAGGGCACATGAAAATGTATAAATTCAGCTGTGTAGGGCTTTAATAATGTACATGCTGGAGGTATGATGGGACTGGGGTGGGGGAGAGTGGTATAAACTGGTTTCATTTTCCTTAAGTTTGGGATGTGCAGTTAGGCCTGGAACCCACTGTATAGAAAGAAATCTCTGCAAGGCAAATGGAATTACTCTTCCCCTCTGTTTGTCTGTGGATGGATGGAGATGATTCATCAATGACTCCACCAATAATTCCCATGGGCAAATTGGTTAGCAACATACGTGAAAAGCAAAATTTGGACTTCTTAGCATTTTGCAAACAGAAAAAGCAAAGCAAATCAAATCAAGCACATATATTCAGGTGTTTTGCTGTGTTTGAATTTCACTCTCAGCAAAAAGCAAAGTTTAATATTATGTATTTCCTGCTTATTGTTGCCTTCAACGGAGGATCTCAAAAAGTAAACTTAGAAACTATGCCTTTGAGCTAGCCATCTTATAGATGAGCACGCACAAAAAGTTTGAAACCAATATTTTTCAAACTTGGGCGCCTAAAATGACTCACCTAAATAAACAATCTGCTTTGCAGAGATGCTGACTTCTGAAAACTGCCATTGAAGTCACTGAGAGTTGAGCATCTCTGCTTGTACATAGGCAGTCTTGAATGTGGATTTAAAAGCTTAGCCATGTACAGCCAAGGTTGAATATTTTGGTGTAGCTAACCTGCACAAGGTCACAGAGCACATCAGTGGTGTAGCTGGGACTAGAACCCAGAAGTCCTTACTGCGAGGTTCCTGCTCTGTTGTATTTCTTCACTATAGAAAAACAAAAAGGTTCCGGGGGGGTGGGGGGTGTAACCATGTTAGTCTGTGTATAGCAAAACAAATGAGAGTCCTATGGCAAATTTCTACAAGCATAAGTTTTCAAGGGCTTCCATCCACTTCATCAGATGTGAAAAAGCTGTTTCTGACTCAGAAAAGATTTTACTTTTACACCTGTAAAGTCCGCACAGTGTCATCAAAGAATATAATAAATATTGTGCTTCTGAACAGTGCAGAACATCTATTCCTCTTGGATTTTAAGGGGATGGTGACAGTGCTGTGGTCAGTTTCAGTAGCTGAAGTCATGTCCAGTCCAATTGTAATTAAACTGAGTCATTCTATACATACCTTTACATGGGTTTGGCTTGATTGTGTACCTGTATTAATTCCTGTCGTTTGATTGACCTATCTGATGGGGCAGGTTTGCTGGCCTAGGTAAGTGTTAGATCATATCAGGCCCAGGTAAACATTTCAGTGCTCGATTGCTTTAGCTAGGGATGGGCAACGTTTGTGGCCTAAGGATCACATCTCATGTATGGCCACTCACAGAAGGCCATAGGTGGGGGGGTGGGGGGGTGAAGGGGCAGGCGTTGGAGGAGGCAGTGACCAGCCCCCTTCCCCAGAAAAAGGGGTGGAGGTAGGCTCCACATCCCATCCATTATAACTTCAGCAGTGGCTCACTTTGGGGCCAGAGTGCCTTTGCTGCCCGTCCTCCCTACGAGATTCAGCTGGAGCCAAGAGGGAGGCAGAAAGGTGGCTACGCTCTGGCTATGGCTGCCCCAGACTTGGGAGTTGGAGGGGGGCAGAGAGTAGTGGGGGTGGTGCTTTGGCCTCTGTGCAAGCTGCCACTAGAGCTGAGGGGTTGGAGGAGGAATGGCTCTGAGCTGGTGGGCTGGAAAAGAGGCACTCACATGCTGGATCTGGCCTGTGGGCCATAGTGTGCTTGCCTCTGCTTTAGCCTGATCTCAGACCTGCCCAGAAGCTTGGTCAGATGTGTGTTCCAGCTAGCTATTCAATCAGGAATTCCTTAAGATCTATTTGTCCTTGTTTTGTTCTGCCTAGAAATGCATTGCTTATGGTATGGTTTTGGGTATGTTTTTTTCAGATGCATTTTTCACTAGAGGCCTATCGGTAGTTATAGAAACAGACATTTCAGGGAAACACCAGTGCAGGAAAAGAATAATCTTCAGTAAGAAAAGTCTTCTAAACAGAGTGGAGCTTAAGGGTTAGGTGAACTGGCTAGTTATGGACCAACTGCAATTTCCTCCCAAAAGGTGAAGAAATGCAAAGGTTAAGGATCCACCAGCAATGTTAAATGGGCTGCAAAATTTTCAGTATTCACAGTTTTTTTGCTGCAGCCTGATCAAGCCCTGCCTGAAGTCAGCTGAAGACTTAATTTCAGTGAAAATTAGACTGGGCCCTTACTGTATAGTTTAATGTGCTGCTGTTTGTAGCATAAAATATATACAGTGACCAAGGTATTAAAAAATAACTCAAAGAGGTTCTCAGTTTTTGGGTGTCTCACTTTGGACACAGAAAGAGGAACTACATAGTTTTCAGAGGGTGTGTACACAGCACTTTCTGATCATCTGGCCCCTTTTAGGTGTTGCAGGTTGGGCACCCAACAGTAGTGGCCCCCAGGATCGCAAGTCATAGTTGAAAATCTCGGCCTGTATGTGCAGCGTATCCAGGGGTAATAATACAGCAGGAACTTGGTAATAATACAGCAGGAACTTTAATTTGTGTTTCTCGAGTTTTGGTGACTTTAAGAGGGACAGACAGGCCCGGGTGCTGAAAATAGTTCAGTTTGTCTGTTAAATGGCCTCTGTTTTTGCCTGTGTTCAGTGATGCAGAAATACTAGCTGCTTTCCAGAGAGGCGGAAAGGCCAGTGGGTGATCTGTGCTGCAGGCGCATGCAGTGGTGAGGGTCTTTGGGGAGGGTCCATGATAACATCCTTGAGGGGCCCCCTCCTCATATCCCTGCTCTTGTAGTAGCACTGTGATTTGCCTTCAGTACATTGGAGACTAGGATCCAAAAGGAATGGAACATCTTGCTTCTGGGTGTAAGTTGATCTGGGTGTAAGCTGATCAGTTGCTATTTCAGAAAGGAATTCACTTCCCACCCTGGCACAGCATTGCACAATTAGCCAGGCATCAGGCATTGATTGCTGCCAGAGAGACATTAGCCGGGCATGTGCGTACAGACCAACTGCAGTCCAGGAGTCCGACAGACTGCAGTGCAGTGTGCAGCAATGATTAGTGTTTGAACATTTCCCACCCATCAGGATTAACCATGTTCATGGGCTCCATGGAGGTGGAGCTTGGAGGCAAAGCATAGGGGTGGGTACTGACAGTTACGGCTTGTCTGCAGAGCTGTCTATGTGTGTGTGGAGGGTGGGGGAGAGTGGGGAACAGTGCAGCACCCCCAAAGGGCCCTGAAAAGTGCATTCGGTTTGTCTTGCAGGAGGTGTGGCCCTGCCTGAGAAGCTCAGGCAGGAGTGGCTGACACAGTAGCCCTGCTATTTGTAACTGGCTCTCTCTGCTGGTGGCCCTGATTGTCCTAGACTAGTATTACCAATTGTGGGTGAGTAGCAACTCTCCCTTGATGGCCACTTGGGTCAGTGCTGTCTGTCAGTCAAAGGGAGCCACTTGCCCAGCACCTCCCTTCCAGGCACTAACCCAGCTTCACTCTCCCTCTTGCTGTAGGAACAGAGAAATGGACCAGGATCAATGCTGGGAGTGAGAGATGAAGTGAATGTTATGGGGATGCACACAGAGGGCTCCAGACAGAGCCTCATAGCTCTTGTCTCCTTCAGTACAGAGCCATTAATAATTTATTCCCCACAGCAGCTGTAGAGTAGGGCAGAGAGAGAATCCAATGCTGTCTCACTCAGAAAAATGAAGCTTTGGGATCCATCCGTGGGAAAGACCAGACTCTGACAGGTTCTTCTTATTGCTGGCTATTGGTTGACTAGACGTGGCCCAAGCTCTTATGTACCAGGGTGCCTGGCTCTGGGCCTGTCTCTTGTACAAGAGCCCAAAGCAGAAGGTTATGTGTGCTATAGAAATACCCATGGGTGTCACATTGCGGGCACTATGCAATGGTTACTGGGGTAACCACTGCCCTGTACTGGAAAGGAGAGAAAGGTGGTGGTGGTGGTTTGTGTACTCTGGGGAAAGAGGGATGTGGGAGGATGAAGAGTGGTTTTGAGTGCGGTCAGTGGGGAGGGCTTCTCTCTGGGCTGGGAAATCCCCCCTTTGGCTGAGGCAGGTTTTTTTTTCACTAGCCGGAGTCAGCGGCTTGTTTTCCTGGTTCATGATCTGCCAACTATTGTTTAGCTTAATTGCCTGGAATATTAACAGGGGTCTATATAATTCTATTAGGTGAAGGGATGAAAGAAAAAGAGACTTTGGGAACAACTTGCAAGACAGCATGTCTGTCTCATCAAGAGCTCTTTGCTAAGCTCAGATGATTATGGGCCTGGGTCACAGGGGCAAGGGAGGGAGAGGACCCAGAAGTGCGTGCACACACAGGGGAAGCCGGCATCTAGCTTTTCAGATACTACCAGTGCTGGGGGCATAGGAAGGGACAGTGCAGTTGTAGGGATCCTCTTGGGCAAGGCTTCCAGAGCTGTGAAACTCAGACGGGTGGTTCAGCAGCACCAGTAGGAGACTCCATCTTAACTGCACTGGTTGGGATGGTGAAGGGGGATGCAAGGCACTTCTGAGTTTGGTTATGCAGCTGTCACCCGTAAAATTGCAGAACAGCTGCCTCCAAGGAAGGGAAGCAGAGGTGGGAACAATCACTCTGTCAGCCTTTAAATGAGTGTCCTATGCACTGCTCCTGGTTGCTACCATTTCCCCATTCATTTCTGCCTCCCATCAGGTCCTAGCCAGGGGCAAGGCCTCTACTCACTGGCGGGATGCTGAGCTCAGGCATTGTGGAGTTTTATAGTAGGAGCATAAGACCTGGAAAAAAGACTTTTTGCTGCCTGGGCATCTCAATATGGTGAAATGATTCCGGGGGTGAACACAGCTGACACGGTTCAGAAATCACATCTGGAAAAACACTCAGAAGGGTGAGTTATTTTTTCCTTTGCCTGCTCCTTGGCAGCAGTGGGCAGGAAAGCTGGCAAGACGATATTTTTGGATGGGTTTGAGTCAGGCTGGAGATGAGAGCAATGCAAACATGAACTATAATTCAAACTTCCAAAAGGATCTGTCGGTGCTTTTGGAGGGCAGGACAGAGGTAATTAACCAAGCCTGTACTTTCATGATTCCTTCTGCAAGACCTTTACATCTGCTGCTAGAAAAGTCACCAGTTTAGCATTAAAATCCCACTATGTTAGTCAAGACACCATGTGTCTCAGGCTGGGCACCCAAGATCAGTTTCCACTCTAGGAAATGTTGGCCCTCGTGACTGAACCCTGGGAGTGGCAGGAATTTTTATATCCAGATAACAGCACAGAAAAAGCCCATCTTGGCCAGCATGTTGATTCCTTTATGGCTTCAACTTAATACCACCATCTGGCTTTTTTTCCCGGCTGCCCTAATCCTCTCCCTCGCCAGAAGCCAAGCCAGGTGTCTTCGGAACTCCACTGCGTCAGTTGCCTTCGTCAGTCCTTAGTCCATGTGCTGACTAACTGGTGTGAATGGGAATGCACTTTATATGCGGACTGTGTGATTTATATTTCCCAGCCCCACCTTTGACTCCCTCTTACTCTTTACAGATTATTGTTCCATTTTTCTGTTTCTCATTTGGGATAATTTTTCTCTCATTGTTCTTTTCTGGTTTCTGCTTTATTTTCCTAAGCAGCAACTGTGTACCACTTTGCTGTGGTGGGAGATGCTTGTCTAGAACACAGCGTTCTTTAGCAGTAAGATCAGGTATCTAGTATTCAGGACTCCTGGGTTCTAGCTCCTAGCTCTGCCACTCTGGGAGAGTCACTCTTCTTTATTCTTCAGTCTTCCTAGGGCAAGGGCTGGCAAACTATGGACTGGATTCAGCATGAGTGCCTGTGCTCTGGGCCATCAGCCACCACTGCCCCCCACTCCAAGCTTCAGTGCAACCAGAATGCTGCTGCTGCTTTGCTTCCCTCCCAGCTCCATCTTTCCTCTCCCTTCCTCCTAGCTCTGGGGTCAACTCAGTCACTGGGTGGCCCTGCAAGCAGCTCTGTGCTGCACCATGCTGCCCCCCCGAGCCAGCTCTGGCTCTGCGCCATGGCCTCAGCTGTCGCCCCAAGGCTGACTCTGTGCCCCCCCCGCGGGGCCGGGGCCCCGCTGCAGAAGGCGCGGCCCCGCCCCCCCCCCCGGGTTTGCGGCCCGGGGCCCCCCCCCCCCCCCCCCCCCGTTACCCAGGACTGGCTCTGGCTCTCCTCTTACCCTCTTGGCTCTGTGGCCAACGCTCTGCTGCTCCCCACTACTGCACTGGCTGACCCGATGTCCAGGCCTGTCACTCAGAATTATTGCCCACTCCTGCCGTAGGGAAGTATTGCTGGAGTATGGTTTGGTGCAAGGTTCGCACCGTAAATGTGTGCTGAGATCATCAGCCTTTGACAATCTTGCAGTTCTACCCCATACACAAGTTTTGAAGGGACAGCCACACTGCTAGTTTCTAGCACAGGCCCTTCTTCTATCCCTAGGTTGCCTGCCTAAGACAGGAGACTTGTTGACCCAGGGTGCAGTGGTGGTAGGTGCTGGGCAAGAGGAGTTTGCTTTCCAGTCTAAGGGTGGGATCCAAAAAATTCAGGCTGTTTTCTCTCTGGGTGGTTCCTACTTTGGTTGCCAAAGTAGCTTAAGGTGAGCGTCGGCAGCGTAACTTCGGGATAAGCTGCCTGTTGCTGACACTCTGCTTAAGTTACCTTGGTAACTGGAGAGCAGCTTAGATGTACATAACTGGGAGGCGGCCTCCGTACCACAGTTTGGGAACCCAGACGGACCTGTCCAGTCCTGGTCATGTGACTGGAAACTTCCTGATGATGGAAAGAGGGAGAGGGAGAGGCGGCCTGACCTCTGCGGCATAAAGGTCACAGCAGCTGCCCAGGGCCATAGCTGTGGGCAGAGAGCAGCCCACCCCCATCCACCTGCCTGCAGCACTGACTGCCGCTTGCGGCCTCTCACTGCTGGCCAGTCCATGGTGGCGGTTACGGCTGTGTCGGTGAGGCTTGCACCACCGCTGGATGCTGCAGTGCGCAGAGGTGGATGAGGCTGTTGGCCAATCAGGTCGGCATGTGCCAGCCCAGGTCCACCTGTAGCTGTGTCCCTGTTGGGAACCCGTGGTGCTGGTCAGTGTCAGCAGACTGGAGCTTGGGCTGTGGGGTATAAAATTGCAGGAAATGGAGGCAGGGAAGGGGACTGGATGTTGATTGTGGAGTTTTTTGTTGCAAGTTTTGTCTGTTGTTTTCCCAAGTGTCTGACTGCAGTTATAACAGCAGGAGGAGACAGGCCCACATCAGGGTTGTGCCCTATAGCTCAATGCTTCTGAATGGTCTAAGTCTCATGTTCTGTTTTGACTGTCTAAGAAAGTGGTGCGCAGATACTCTGCCTCTCTGCCATGGGGAGTGAATTTCACTCCTGATTGGGCCCGAAGTTATTTATAGACACTATTAACTTTACCACTTGTGCTAAATCTCTGTTTTTTGGGAAACTCTGGGGCAATCACTGTGTGTCAGGGTGCCATGTTTAATTTTACATCTTCAGAGAAGGCAGGACAAGAGAAGCAGAAGAATGAATGAGAGCTTTTGTTATCTAAATCTCTGGTTCTTAAGGGTGAAAGGAATGCCAGAGAAGGTCATTACAATTTCATTATGACACAAAAGGAGGAGCAAACACTTTATTATGCTAAACAAAAGGGTTATGGGCAAGAGGATAAGGCAGGGAAGCTATTAGCCTGGTTAATTAAAATAGAACAAGATGGTTGAGTAATTCCCTGACTAAGAAAGAATAACAGAGAAATAATTCATCAGTCATGAACAAAAAGAAAAAAAAACACTGAGATTTTAGGCCCCTTGTGTCAGAAATTCTGCTCCCACTGCACATTCATTTTTAGAGAAGATTGTGTTCATTCCTACAGAATTGTAACTGATCTACCAGAAATCACCAATGAAGATGTGCTGTCATCAGAATGATCAGTGTAAGAAAGCTAAAAACAGAGTCATAGTGTTTAATGTCAGAAGGCATCACTAAATCATTCAGTCTGACCTCTTGCATGGCAGCAGCCACCAACATACATCCGCATACTGAGCCCAATGACTGAAATTAGACCAAAGGATCACAGCGAACAAGGGGTTCAACCAACCTGTGCCAAAGGCAAAAAACAGGAGGTAACAAGGTGCACCAGTGCCCAAGACCCCTGTAATGGCAGTGAAATGATTACATGAGATGTTCTCTGAGAATCCTGGTAAGCAACCTGCACCTTCAGAAACCCTCCCAAGGCCACAGTCTGATCTGCGAGAAAATTATTCCATGATTCCAAGTAAGATGCTCAATTAGATCCTGAGATCTGTGGGCAAGAACTGGACAGGCATGTGTGAGAGGGAGAATCTTGAGGCCACCTCAGAGCCCTGTTCGTCCCTGTCCAGTGTCACCTATCCAGATGTGGCCATCCTTGATGTTTCAAATGGAGGAGATTAACCCCTCCCCCTGCCATCACAATACATTGGTAGTGAGGACTCCCTTCCTGAGGGCTGCAGGTACCAGTGGAATCCCTAGACCATGACCTGAGGAGGAGCACAGGACACAACTGAAGGAAAGTCCTAGGTGGCTGTTGAGCTCCTCCTTCACCAGGACAAGCAATTAGTTCCTCGTGGGGTACTAGCTATATGTTGCAAAAATCAAATTAGTGTGTTGACATTCACCTGAACAAATGGTCACTCGCTATATGGCTCTGTATTTTGGTTGTCATTCACACATTTCACCTTTAAAAAGCTTCATTCTGGGAGTGGAGACAATGCCAGGGTTTGGCTGGCTCGGTCCTGATATCATTGAAGTAAATAGCAGAATGGAGCAGGATCACACCAGAGTGCTGATGCTGGATGCTTAGTGGTCAGTGTGGCTACCAGTGGGACACGATCCACCCAAATTGCAGGCCATAAGGTTTAATGTCCAAGGCTTTCTAGTTAAATACAAAGCCTAAAATTAACTAAAATATATAGTACTCTCTAAGCCTAGAGATCTGAGCAGTCACTCAGAAGGCTGGATAGAGAAACATCTTTCTTCAGAGGCCCCACCAGGGAGTCAGTGGATCTTCTGGTCCAACCAGCAGCACTTCCTGTGGAATCAGGTGTTGATGGAGCATACCCCTTTGTGTAAGTAATAACTTTTTATACCTTTCTTTATGCAGCCTTCACCTAATTACTTCTCCACTGATTATTACATGCACTATTATTTGGGTTTTCACCCTTGACTACATTCCATTATCGCCATAATAACTGGGGTCATCAAACCAACATTTGGTGATGGGAGGAGTGGTGAGAAAATACACCCGTTGGCGGTGGAAAAAATGTACCACCAGATGTTCAAGGATGATTAGTTATTCCCCTCACCATTATCTATGTGCAGCTGCAAGCATACATGTTATGTATTTTGTTGTCTTATGTGCCGTGGTATGCAGAAACCGAGACATTTAAAAGGTTACTCAGTGATCCCACTTGTTTCTCTCTGAAGATGCCAAGCTGAAGAAGCCAGAATGGTCAAGAAAGCAACTTAAGCTATGCAGGCCTCAAAACTGCACTGGGCCTCCAATACAAAGGTGGTCAGTCTTCTCCTGGGAGAGTAAATAATGAATAGGAGTAGTGAATGCTCCATAGGCTGAAGTTTCTCCACATAAGCTACTTGGCAAATAGTCATGAGCACTGAATACATTTATAGAGACCAAGAGTGGTTCAGGAACATTTCACAAACAGGAAGAAGGCTTAAATTCCTCAGTTAATTTATTTGCCACTTTTAATTAATTCATCCAGCTCTAGCTATTAAATTAACTCTAGCTGGGAAGCCAGGAACCAGTGGCTTTCTGATTGCTTTGAAGAAATGTGTTAGCCTATATAATTTTTTTGTGGAATTCCAGAAGAACTTTTTGTGGTTTGCTATGGACAAAGTTTTGTTAAAATCTCAGAGGAAAAGGAAAAAACACCATTCTTGTTTTAGTATCATTGCTATATAGATAGGGGAATCCCTTTAAAATGAATTCAAAGATCAAGCTCTTTACTTAAGTCTTGATCAACACTAGAATAGAATCAACAAAAGTTTGTCTTGTATCTTTCATTTTTCCCTTCTACCATTTATTTCAGTCTATGCATTTTTGAGTTTTGGCTATGAGTCTGGAAATGGAAATATCAAAATAAGTTGAGACCCTCATGGAAATGTCCTCATAGACTTTAAGGACAGAAGGGGATATCGTGATAAGTGAGTCTGACCTTCTGCATAACAAAGGCCACAGTCCCTCACCTAGGCACTCCTGCAGTAGGCCCAGAGTCAGGCTGAGTTACTGAAATCCTCACCTTTTATTTAAACACTTCAAATGACAGAGAATCCACCATTTACTTTAGGTCAAACCAGCAAGTGACCTGTGCCCCAAGCTGCAGAATTTAATCTACGAAGATAAACTTTCTCCAGAACTTTTAATTCAACCTATAGAATCTCATATCAAGGATCTCATTCTCTAATAAGTCTTTTGAGATTTATTGATATTTTGTTATTGTATTATAACTATTAATTGTTACATTCCTTTTTATAGACTGTAAATCTAGCTTATGTTTACGGAAGTTAAAGGTGGACTGGAAATTCAAAATGAAAATAGAGCTAAACCTACATTTTGATGCTGAATATTGCCCATGGCCAGACTTCTTGGGGACACTTAATGAAACAAAAATCTCTAGCTATTTTAATTCATGTATGCATTCATTTCAAGGGCAGAAAGTAACATTGTGATCATCTAGTTTGCTCTCCTGTATAACACAGGCCAGAGAACATTCCCCACATAATTCCTAAAGCAGATCTCTTAGAATACTCATTCTTGATTTAAAAATTGGCAGTGATGGCGAATCTACCAGGACACTTGGTAAACTGTTCCAATGGTTATTTACTTATTGTTATAAACTGAAAAATTGGAGAAAGTCCAGAGAAGAGCAACACAAATGATTAAAGGTCTAGAATGCTTGACTTACGTGGGAAGATTTAAAGAACTCAGTGAGTTTAGTTTGGAAAAGAGGAGATTCAGAGAGGATGTGATAACAGTTTTCAAGTTCCTAAAAGGTTGTTATGAGGAGGAGGGAGAAAGATTATTCTCCTTAACCACTGATGATAGGGCCAAAAGCAATGGGCTTACATTACAACAAGGGAGGTTTAGGTTGGATGTTAGAAAAAAATTCCTAACTGTCAGGGTGACTAATCGGTGGAATAAGCTACCTAGGAAAACTGTGGAATCTTCATCATTGAACATTTTTAAGGACAGGTTAGACAAACACATGTCAGGGATGGTTTAAGAGGGTACTTGGTCCTGCCATGAATTCAGGGGACTGGACTCGATCTCTTATGGTCCTTTCCAGTTTCTGTGACACCTTAAGAAGTTCTTTACCCTTTGAGAGCTTCCCCAGGTCACTGCAGAAATCACCAAATGATGTACTCTGGAACAGCACAGCTGTTATGGACTTGACAAGTTACAGTGAAGTTTCTGGTATTAGTGAGATGCCTTCAGTGAACCAGTAATTACTGAGAGACTCTCAGAGGGGAAAATGCAGAAAGGAGTTAGAATGTATATCCATGATGAATGCCCATTTAGGCTTGTTAGAAAGAGGCTGTTCAGAGCATAGACAATCTCTGCTTTTCAGTTCACCTCAAACACACTTGCCCAGAGCCCCATGTTGGGTGCAGTTATGTCTGCAGTGCTTCTCCCTTGTGTATTTCAGCAGTGGGCAAGCTGGTAATGCATGGGCATGGCAGGGGTTTTGTGGGGTGCAGACAGAATAAGGGCAGGTAAGATAAGTGAGAGTGTGGGATGAATGGGTGGTTGTGAATTCAATCAGACCTGCAGGATGTGGAAAGGAAGTTCAGCATGGGCAATAACTCTCCATACAGATGTTGGCAAAATTGAGTGGATGCATTGAACACAGTGCATGTTTATGTTAATTAGACTCTATGGCGGTTTTCTGTTTGCAAAAGCTGCTGATCATCCCCACCTCTGGGGAATCTGACATGTCCAGCAGGGTATGATCTCACTGTGCCCTGTGCTACTGGAGATCTTGAGAAAAAAATAACTAACCCCCCTACATGTCACTTGATCTTCCTGTGGATATGTCCCACGCATGCTCACAAGGCTCCTGAAAGGGGTTACAATTCATCATATTTTACTGAGTTGTCTCTGATTCTCATTGCCAAGCTTGCTGGGCACCTTATGTTTAATTTAAAGTAGCAAATTCAACAAGGAGGAATTCCTGCCCTTTTGTTCTTTCCCTGCCTCACTGTGATGGTGAGAGTCACATAGTTTGTATGCAAAATTGTGGCTATGAGTCTTACTGGGCTGTGCAGGGTCATCCCACCTCTGAGGAACTCCAGGACCCATTTTGCCTCAGAAAGCCATAGTTGCTTCTGCGGCATCCTGGTGCCCAGGGAGAAGTCCTCTCCTGTCCAGCCAGGAGAAGGTTTACAAACTCCATACGAGAAAGGAAGGGCATAAAACTGCTTTGAAGCCCAGGTGGCTCCGCCCCACCAAAGACTGGCACAGGCTGGAGGAGGAGCTTAAAAAGGAAGTGGAGTAGCTGAGTGGCGGGGGGGGGGGTGATGATGAGAGGCCCTGCACATTGAGCCCCTACAGGAGCTTATGCTTCCTGAGGCCTGGCTGCAGTGACCTGACTCAGTCTATAAAGTGGGGACTGTGCTTCTTAATGGATCAGTACTTTGTTTTGGTTTTTAATTCTTTATCCGGCCTGGCTGTATGAGAGGGTCCTGGTAGGACATGGCCCACATGGCCCCAGGGGTGGGGGCAGCTCCATAGCACTCTAGAGTGCAGGACTTAAATGCTCACTATCGGTCTCTAGTTCAGAACCTGATGGAGAAGGTGGGCCCAGGTTCCCTAAACAATTCCTAAAGAAGGACAGTTATGGAAATTTATCCTTTAGCAGGGAAACCTAGTTAGGGAAGACCCTGAAGATCCAAGGGTTTGGACCATGAAACCCTGACCCGATGGACAAGTTCCAAAGGGGCACGCAGCTGTGTTAGTCTAGTTCAGAAAAAAAAAAAAGAGTTCTGTGGCACTTAAAGAGTAACAGATTTATTTATCTCATAAGCTTTTGTGGGAGAAAATCCCACTTTGTCAGATGCTTTGAAGAGGGGAAACTTATAGAATCAGATGAAAATAAATGCAGGGGAGTGTAAGTCATGGGGTCAGGTCACACTGCAACAGCAAATTAGAGCATTTGTAAGGATTCAAACTGTAGGAAATACCACATAGAGGGAGGGTGAAGTCAAATTACCTGTTAAATTTATAATTTTAATTTATACCTTCAAGTCAGTGGCACTGCTATGGGTACCCGGATGGCCCCACAATATGCCAACATTTTTATGGGCAACTTAGAACAATGTTTCTTCAAGTCTCGTCCCAAAGCACCTCTCCTCTGCTTCAACGACATTGATGACATCTTCATCATCTGGACCCATGGCAGGGATGCTCTTGATGATTTCTACAGAGATTTCAACAATTTCCATTCCACAATCAAACTTAGCCCAGAACACTCCACACAGGTGATCCACTTTCTGGATACAATAGTACAAATTAGGGATGGACACGTCAACACCACCCTATACCAAAAACCTACTGATTGGTATAGTTACCTGCATCCCTCGAGCTTCCATCCAAAACACATCACACAATTCATTGTCTACAGCCAAGCTCTAAGATATAACCAAATTTGCTCTGACCCCTCAGACAGAGACAGACATCTCGAGGATCTCTATCAAGCATTCTTAAAACTACAGTACCCTCCTGGGGAAGTAAGAAAACAGATTGACAGAGCCAGATGGGCAACTCGAAGTCGTCTACTGCAGGAGAGGCCCAAAAAAGAAAACAACAGAAAGCCACTGGTCACCACTTACAACCCCCAAGTCAGACCTCTGCAATAGATCATTAAGGACCTACAGCCGATTCTAAAAGATGATCCCGCACTCTCTCAAGCCTTGAGAGAAAGATCTCTCCTTGCTTACAGACAGCCGCCTAACCTTAAACAGATACTCACCAGCAACTACAGACCTAACAAAAGAAACATTAAAGCAGGCACACACCCCCACAACAAACCACACTGCCAACTTTGCCCACATATCTGCACAAAAGACCCCATCATAGGACCTAATCAAACTAGCTACTCCATCAAGGGCTCATTCACTTGCTCATCCACTAATGTGATTTATGCCATCATGTGCCAGAAACGCCCCACACCTTATACATTGGACAAACAGGACAATCCTTGCACAAAAGAATAAATGGGCACAAAACTGACATCAGCAATCACAACATGCAAAAACGAGTTGCTGAGCACTTCCATCTTTCTAATCACTCTGTTGGCGATTTGTTAATGACTATGCTCAAGAAAGTCAATGGGACAGCAAGACTTCAAAGAGAAACAGCGAATTAGAATTGATTGTGTGAAAGCAGGATTAAATCATGACTATGGTTGCTTTTCTCATAATAACAGGTAATTTGACTTTACCCTCCTGTACGTGCTGTTTCCCAGTGTTTGAATCTTAACTGCTCTGATTTGCTGTTACTGTATGACCTGATCCCATGTCTTATGCTCCCTTGCGGTTATTTTCACCCCATTCTGTAAGTTCTTCCATCTTCAAAGGGTCTGATGAAGTGGGATTTTCTCCCACAAAAGTTCATGTGTAAATAAATCCATTAGTTTTTAGGTGCCACTGGACTCCTTGCTTTTTTTGACCCAAGGGAGACATCCTTAAATCCCACATTTAATCCTGAAGCCTTCCCTGCTTTAGGCATTTTATATATGTACTGAAAGGGGCAGATTTGAACATGTGATCTAGCCAGAGGGCTGAGTCACTGAAAGGACAGAGCACAGAAGAAGTAAGGAAGGGCAGCGTCTGAGACAGAGACACTTATCACACCTCATCAGTAGATGGCACTGGCTGTG
Source organism: Podocnemis expansa (assembly GCA_007922195.1). Taxonomy (NCBI): domain Eukaryota; kingdom Metazoa; phylum Chordata; order Testudines; family Podocnemididae; genus Podocnemis; species Podocnemis expansa. The sequence goes on along the minus strand of ML682007.1, from coordinate 33,220,233 downwards.
TCTGTTCTACTCCCCACCATTGTAGAGGCTGGCGTGTGCCTAACGTATTACCAGGGTTGGGAGTGGGAAGGCTCCTTACATTTTCCTTCTCCCACTGCACACCCACAGAAAGGGCTCTGCGAACTTTGACCCCAGAGTTATGGGGTCATTCAAAAGGAACCAATTCCAGTGTGAGGTTCAGTTTCATAAACCATCAGTAAGGCCTCCTAGCAGATCTTCATTGCTATGACAAGATGGGGAGGGGCGAGGGGGCAGGGGAAGAATCAGACCAATAGGGAGGACCTTGTTGCAAATATGAATACAATAGTTGCAAGGATTTTACTAACTGCTATCCTGTTAACATACTTAGTTAATGGAAACGTAATGGAGGATGTATTCTGGAGAAACCTTGGTGAGGGTAATGGCATTGGAGGCAAGCACAACAGGGTGTATGAAAAATAGATTGCAGCAAGCAGCCTATTTCTGCATAATTAAACAATTAGCAGACATGAGGATAGCAGTCAGTAAGAATGTGACTGGGCTTTAGTAAATCATGTGGTAATGGTGTTGCAGTAGAAGGATCGTATTTGAGACATCAGTTCTGGTTTGCCCAGATACCTATTTTTGATGCATAACTAGGAATAAATGTCAGCTGTATTTAATAGGGGGCAGGGTGCCATGCAGGAAGAATCCTCCTGAGGGATGTTCTGGGTCCTGTTTTGATTAATAACTCATAAACAAGTGAGAAAAGAAAGTATAAAACATCTTAATTACTGTTGGAAAAGATGTTGCAAATGCCTGGGAGAACAGAGTAAAGATATAAATGGAAACAGAGAGGCTGCAAAATGATCAGAAATTAATAATCTGGGCTTGGAATCTGAAAAGATGCAGCTAATACCTTTGGGCAAGAATAATTATGAACATAATTATATAATGATAGGGAATTGTTTAGAATGTAATAACACAGAGACAGAGACCTGGGTGTGAGAGCAGATGACAAGTCAGATAGGGGGTTGTAATGTGTTGTGTTGTTTCTGAGCTGTATAGTCACAGGCATTAGATCATGGAGCAGGAGACCATGGAGCCAGGTGCAGATGATATCCCCTTATACACTACTGCTGTTGCTACTTTGGGACCACTGCTTGGTGAGTGGGCTGCTGAAAGACAGACTTGAAAGGAGGGCCCAAAAATGAAGAGCAGAGTTGATAAAGAGGCTGGCTGAAATGACTGGCAGAGACAGGTTAAATGAAAGAACAGAATGTGCACAGTTTAGTTAAAAAGTCGAAGAGGCTCTACATGCTGTCTCTGCTGGTATAATGCCATGGCAGTCAACAGAGTAAGTGACAACTAGACCTTTGACCCTTGCTATCTACAGTTAGGAGAAGGAAAGAAACAGATATAGACATACTGCTAGGGCTTCGTCTAATTTGGTGATTGCTTAGTAGTTCTCCCACTGGTTTGTTCTGCAAACCACCTTCATAGAATTATAGAAGCTCTATGGGACCATGAGAGGTCATCAAGTCCAGTCCCCTGCACTCATGGCAGGACCAAGTATCCTCTTAATCCATCCCCGATAGGTGCTTGTCTAACCTGCTCTTAGAAACTTCCAATGATGGAGATTCTACAACTTGGCTAAGTAACTTGTTGTTGTGATTTATCACCCTGACAGTTAGGAATTTTTTCCCAGGGGTTAAAGTAAGGGGGAAGCACACTGGAACACTGTTCCGGGACCCACAAAATTTAGGGGACAGGGTTCCAGGGCTCCTAAAAATAGAAAAATGGGGCAGAATGCAGCCTTGTACTATTCCATTGTGTTCCCTCCCTACTCTAACGCTGGACAAATGATCCCCCGGCTTTCTCCGCTCCCAGTCAGACTGGCAGCCCCATGCCATGCACTCTCCTCTCGCAGCTGCCTCGCAGTTGCTGATCCTGGTCATGCTGCTGCTAGCCCTGAAGCCTGGGGTGTCTGAGAGCCTGAAAGGGAAGCACAGGGCGTTGCGCCAGCAGGAGGTGGTGGGGGATGTGGTGAGCCAGAGACCAGGAATGGGAATGGAGGGGTGTGGAGCAACGCAAGTCGCTGGAGGAAAGGGTCAGGATGGGGGAGCTGTGGAGGGATGGAGGGAGTTAGGGTTGGGGAGGGGTGGAGGGTGGCATGGGGACAAGGAGACTCGGTAGGGCCTAGTGGGGGCTGGATAGTGGTGGAGGGGACTGTGAAGGGCTGGAGTGGGGACTGGGCAGGGGGCTGGGGAGGGAAGTAAGAGGCTAAGGGCTAGGGACAGAGGGAGTTGAGAGTCTGAAAGGGGGTGGAGTGGGCAAATGGGGACAAGGGAACATATGGGGGTTGGGGAGGTCTGGAAGGGTTGGAGGGCTGAAGTGGGTGGAGTGAAGATGGGAACTGAGGTGTGGGGGGGTTGGAGGGCTGGAGTTGAGGGCTTGGGGGTAGGTAGTTTAGGGAATGGGGATGGCAGCGGAGGAGGACATGGGGAAAGAGGGGTCTGATGTGGGCACTAGTGGACCAGGTTGGGGTGATGTTGTGGATTTGAGGCTGTACTTCATTTGTGACGAAAGAGCTGGTGGGACTGAAGCAGCTTGTTTTACACTCATAACTGATGTAGCAAGCCCAGAGGTGCTAAGGCTAGGAGGTACCAGGCCTACAGCCTGGTGCCTGAGGTCAGTTCTGGCACAAATTAAGCTTTGATTTGTGGTGAACCTAACGCTTGAAGCTGCTGGAGAATCCACCCTGCTGCTTTTTTGTTGGAAGAGTTGGAACCATCCAACCTTTCCTTTATCCCAGGAAGGGGATCCAGGTGACTAATCTCAGGTACCCACATTCGAAAATGCTGGCACTGGACCCTAACCTTGCTTCTGATATTATTTCTGATGTGACCTGAGGCATGTATGTCTTGGATCATCAGTTTTTCCCAGCGGCAGGCTGGGAGATTTTAAATGTCCCGCCCTGAGCATGCTCAGATGCATATTTAGGGTGGGAGCCGTCTGTAGCTGAGTAGCAGCTCCCCAGCAGCCAAGTAAGTGGGGACAGAGGGCCCTGGGTGGGGTTTGGAGATGACCTGGGAGCCAGGGTGTCAGGGCCATCATGTTACCGGGGCCCTGTGGGTCAGGGCTGCTTCAGGTCTGGGACTCTGCTTGTCCAGGGCCTTGCTGTGTTGCTGGAACTCCACTAGTCTGGGACCTGGCCACTGCGAGAGGCAAATCTATTTTTCTTTTTGACAGGCTCGTTGTAATTTGGTAACTTGGGCTTGCTGAAACATTTGACACAGTTTTGAAGGCCTTTTATCAGAGTTGGTGGCAATTTTTTTTCCTTAGGCACACTCTGTCTGTTATCAAATGGCACAAGAGTAAGTTTACTCCTTTCTTTGTTAAAGTAATTCACACCTCAGTACATTAAGTACATTTGCATCTCAGTACCTCTGATCTTCTTCCCTTTGGAGATCAATGGTAAAACATCAAATGGGAGATGACCTGGGCTCCTTGGGTGCCGTTGTGCCTGTTATGTACACAGAATAAACAGAAAAATTAAATAAAAACATAAAATACATTTGCAGCAGTGGTCCCCAAACTGGGAGGTGCAGAGGAATGTTCAAGAGGGCACAGTGGGGTGGAGCTAGCCCCCATGGGGTTGGGAGGGGAATGCTACCCTGCTCACCTCTGTTTCCCTCCAACTCCATTCCCACTCTGGCTCTGGACCCAGACCTAGACCCCAGTCTTGACTTTGCTCTTGGTTGGAGTCCCAGCCACAGCTAGGCCTCAGCTCTGCTCCCAAACCCAGCTCCAGCCTCAAGCACAACCCTACTTCTGGCCCCCAACCTCAGCTGTGGCCCTTGGCCCCTACCTATCCTACAGCTCCCAGCTCCTTGCTCTCCCTACAGTTCCCAGCTCTCAGCCCCTGACCACAGCCCCTAGGGGTGTGCCAACCACATGGTTTGGGGACACCGTCTTGCATGCAGATTCCAATATAACCCCACTTTATTTCTTAGCATTCAGGACTCTATAGATATAAATGCCATATAAAATTATAAATATTTTAATGGAATGAGAACTGATGCATGTTGTACTGAGAAGTGGTTGCAAATACCTACCTGGGCTAGGGCCCATACATGTATAAAGGGGGCCCAGACAATACGGGAAAGGGGTCCAGAGATTAGGAGGATTCCAAGGCCTGTCAAATTATTTTTTAATGAGTTTTTTCCTAATGTCCACTCTAAACCTCCCTTTGCTGCAATTTAAGGCTCTTGCTTCTTGTCCTATCACTGGCAGTTAAGGAGAACAATTTTTCTCCCTCCTCCTTGTGACAACCTGTTAGGTATTTGAAAACTGTTATCATATCCCCTCTCAGTCTTCTCTTTTCCAGACTAAACAAACTCAGATGTTTCAATCTTCCCTCATAAGTCAAGTGTTCCAGTCCTCTAATCATTCATGTTGTTCTTCTTTGGACTTTCTCCAATTTGTCCACCTCTTTCTTGAAATGAGGCACCCAGAACTGGACACAGTACTCCAGCTGAGACCTAATCAGGGCGGAGTAGAGTGGAAGAATTACTTTTCGTGTCTTAATTACGATATTCCGGGTAATACATCCCAGAATGGTGTTTGCATTTTTTTGCAACAGTGTTACACTGTTGACTCATATGTAGCTTGTGGTCCACTATGACACCCAGATCCCTTCCCACAGTACTCCTTCCTGTGCAGTCATTGCCCATTTCATGTATGTGCAGTTGATTGTTCGTTCCCAAGTGGAGTACTTTGTACTTGTCTTTATTGAATTTCCTTCTGTTTACCTCAGACCATTTCACCAATTTGTCCAAATCATTTTGAATTGTTATCCTGTTCTCCAAAGAACTTGCAACCTCTCACAGCTTGGTATCATTGGCAAACTTTTATTAGTATACTCTTGATGCCATCATCTCAGTCACTGATGAAAATATTGAACAGAACTGGACCCAGAACTGATTCCTGTGGTACCCCACTTGTTACACCCTTCCAGCATGACTGTGAACCATTGGTAACTACTCTCTGGGACTGCATAGCCAACCAGTTTTTCAGCCTGGTTCTTAGAGTAGCTCCATCCAGGCTATACATCCCTAATCTGTTGATGAGAAGGTGATGTGAGACCATACCAAAAGCCTTACTAAAGTCTAGATACACCACATCTACCTCTTCCCTTCTATTCACAGGGCTCGTTACCCCATCAGAGCAAGCTGTCAGGTTGGTTTGACGTGATTTGTTCTTGACAAATCCATGCTATCACTTTGCACCTCATTCTTTTCTAGATGCTTGCTAATGGGTTCCTTAATTATTTGCTCCATTATTTTTCCTCGTGCAGAGGTTAAGCTGACTGGTAAATAATTCCCTGGGTTGTCCTTATTTTCCTTTTTATAGATGGGCACTGTATTTGCTCTTTTTTGCAGTCCTCTGGGACATCTCCAGTCTTTCATGATTTTTAACCTTGTCGGAAAGAAATAAGGTTGTGAATTATTCCCAGTCCCTAATAAGATCAAATAACTTCCTGTCACCAGTACTTTGTCCCAGGATGCCTTTCATGGTGGGAAGTGGCATTTCAGCAACTCTGTTTTACTCTTCTCCTCAGGAATCAGTCTGCTAGTGTGGTGGTTTTTTCCTCCAGCCAGGTCACACTATGATTCCATCCCTTCTGGGATATCAATGTCCTATACAAACAGCAGGCAACACAACAGTGGTCTTCAACACATTTTCTGCCCCTCCTAGGTTCCTCTTTAGTGTCACTCTTCTTCTAGAGCAGTTACTGAGAGGGCTGCTCTCCTGAGGCCCTCAGAAAAATTTTAAAAAGCCAGGAAAAATATAAACTTAAGAAACTTACACCTGCCACAAGCTTGAGCTTTCAGCCCCTCTGAGGTTCCTCCCAGTGCTTCATAGTTCTGTGAAACGGTGACCCACAGGCCCGCCTCTCTTCAAGCTTGCACCTGTTTCAAGGCCCATCATAGCAGCTAACTCCACTTCTGTAAATGTTGCACAATTCTCCCTCCATCTGGCTTCTGCCAGGTCCTTCCAGTAGAGAGGGAACTCCAGATATAACAAGGTGGGGTACACAGGCTCATATTAATAGTTAACGTGGGGTTATGCACTCACTTAGGCTTTGTATTCTCTCTCTTCTGGTGATGTGAAGACTGAGAGTAATGGAGTCCATGGCTGCACTGGGAACCACCTCTCTACTGTAACTTCCTCTGAGCTATTAGTTGACTGTGATATCCTAAATTGTAACTGCTCTGCAAGTGTTTAGAGTTAAAGATTTCTTAAGTCTAAAGCAGAAAATGATGATGTTTTGAAGGGATTTTAAATGGGAGTGGATGTGGTCAGCTAGGGGCAAGACAGATGTTTTTTGCAAGATCCCTTTTGGGTGGATTGGAGTAAGCGATGAAGTAGCAGGGGCATGGACATCCAGAAAGGAGACTGTGACAGTGTCACAAAATAACCAAGGACTAGAGAAAGTGGGGGAATGGACTGATAGACTTTGGAGATGTTATGGCAAGATTGAGTGACAGTCTCAATGTAGAGGATAAAGTGCAAAAAAAAGATGACATTGAGATTGGGGGGGGGGGGGGGGGACAGAGCCAAGAGGAAGAGTTGTGAATTTGGCGAAAGGTGACTTATGATGTGAACGTCCTTCCCATCATATACAGCACAAACTCAATGACTCTGCACTGAATTAACTGAAGGTGTTGTCTTTCTGATAAGATATATAATTGGTGACCTGGCCAATTTGAAGTCATTAAAGATCCCATGGCAGAGTTTGCAAGGGCAGAAGCATTGTTAATTTTACTGTCCTGGCCAAACTCTGATTTGGATTACTATTGTCTACTGACCTAAACTTTCCCTTCAAAAATATTGTTTTGTTTTATTTATTGGGTGCAGCAAATCACTGCATGTAGCTTGTAGAAGTAGGTCTTGGGGTCCGCTGTAATGAAACAAGCTAGTTGCAAATGTAAAATACCTTTGGAACCAGAGATGTTAGGTAAGGAAAATACCTTCTGCAAAATATTGTCTAGCCCATCTCCCTGGAGCCAAAGCAGAGCTGTAGTGTTTTGTCCAGGCCAGCTTTAAATATCCCAAGCAGTAGAGTTTCCATGGCGTCCCTTAAGGAGTCTGTTCCTGAGCTGAAAAACTGATAAAGGTGAAGCACATGATCTGAAATAGAAATCAAAGGTCCATTTATGTAGGATTTTCCCCCCTCCTCCCCAACACCTGGTTAGATTCTATAGTGTGGAGTAGATTATTTTCTTGCTTAATATATGTCTTAAACAGGCAAAAATAATATAGAACAGCATTTTGTGTTTGAGTAATTTACTAACCCATCTAAACATACTATACACTCATAGTCCCCAGTGCTATCTTTGCTCTTTATCGACTGCTAGAGCTACTGCTCGGGAAGAAACATTTTTTTTTTTTTGAAGATGTGAATCTCATTAGTTACGCTCTTGTGAAAAATTTAATTAAAAATGAAGCTCTAGCACTTAAGTTTATGTCACTGTGGAACCTCCTAGGCATTGCGATTTCTCCGTCAAATTCCTTTGCACTGAACCAGATTCTGACTCCCGTGTCAGTAACAATGGGAAGTGACCCAAGGAGAACACTGCACCTGCGTTCTAGGCTTCTGACCCCCAAACCTGTGGGTATGTCAAAGCCACAGAAGTCAGAGCCTGGAAATAGGTGAAGTCATGGTCTGCTGCCCCCAAAACTTCCATTTGTGGTCTGCCATTCTCCAACTAGCTGGACTCAGTGGTCTTTGTTCATGTTTGTGCATTGTTGGTGTATGTGCAGCAAGTATCAGTATGCAGGAAACTAACCTGCTTTCTCTTTGACTGTGCCACATAGTTGTGTTTTCCAACATGCACCAGCTCTGAAAGTAAGAGCTTCAGAGTACCTTATGGGTAGGCACAAGGCAGTACACTCCAGAACTCAGCCCACCGGCTTTGGATGTCTTAGCTCTGCCTCAGAACAGGTCCCTCTTTGGGTGTATGTGAACTTAGGAATGGGCAGTGTGGTATGAGAGTGCAGTGGGTAAGTCAGTTTTATGGGATACCACCAGGGCATCTGTGTGATTTGCTGGACCCTAAGCAAGCTTGGCACTGCCAGCTAATCACTCCAAAGGCAGGTCAAGGCTTGCAGCACGGCTCTTCCTGCCAGGTCTGCCCATGAGCCTATACAGGGCCTCAAGCAGCTGCTTCTAGCACTCAGGTTTAAGACCGGCACCAGATGCAGGGGATGGGTTGAGGGCAAGAATGATGTGTTTTTGCTATCACTTAAGTATAAACACTGCTGAAGGTAACTTACTGCTTTCTCTGGAGGAGGCTACAGCCTGCTGGGGCCTTCAGCACTGAAGCAGCAGCTGTTCTGACACATAAAGAAAACATAAGAATGTGCAGAATTTTTTTTCCAAATGGGATGCAACCTTCTGGCTTTCAGTCCACCTCAACTAGTTTGCAGGGTTCTGGATCAGCAAGTGGAAGAGCAGGGCTCTGTTTATTTGCTTTGTGTAGAAGTGGTTAAAGTAATTGCAGTGGGGACTAAGACTAAGCAGGAACGCAAACAGAAAAGGTCATTTTGAAGGAAAGTGCAAAGCTCTCTAAATGATGTGGGAAATGAACAGCAGGCACAGTGGGAGGGAGAAAAAAGACTAAGATGGGAGGAATCGATAAATCAGTGTAAGTTGATTGGCTGTGCACATGGGTTGCACTGATTCAATTGGTGCAGTTCCCAAACTGAATGAAACTGCAATTTTCAGATGTAAGGCAGTTTTAGAAGCTGTGCCTAACAGCTTCTGAGGGGGGGCAACTAATCTGCATGGGTTTAGTATTTGCATGAGCACAAAGAACATACCGGCATAAATACACTATGGTGTAGGGCAATATGGGTAATGGTATTTGGGGTTGATCTGATCACAAATCTGTCAATATCTGTAATTCTACTGAAGGGAAATATGAAATACTGTCTTTTGTGATATGCTACTCTCTGATTGTTCCAAATCTGTTTGGGTTAGATAAAGGGTAAAAGCTACCCTTAGCAAAAACAAGACCTATAAGAGAGGCCACTGACTGTTACAGCCTGGAAAAGGACAAGACAGGGGTGGGGGGTTGCACAGCTACTTCTGGAGCTATGCTTAAGGCATTTGCCTCACCCCTGGGCCCACTGGCAAATGGTAGATCTGGCTAGGCTTCTTATGAGGCCTTCCTTTGTAATTTTAATGGAAGAAGCTGTTTGCAGCTACTTGAGGTTTAAGAGCTGAAATCACTGAGAGAGGAAAACCCTCTCTCTGAGCTGAAATCACTGAAGAGGATCAGCAGATGGAGTAAGCCACAGGCGGAACTGGCTGATGGTGAGAGCGGCCAGCTGGTGGGCTGGACGGCATGAGTGACTAGTGGGTGGAGCCAGTGGACAGCGGGCAGAGCCAGTGGATGGTGAAAGCGGCCAGCAACGAGTTGGACCGCATGAGTGACCAGTGGGCTGAGCTGGTGGACAGCTGGCGGTGCCAAGGGACGGTAAGAGTGGCCAGTGGTGGGCTGGATGGTGTGAGTGACCAGTGGGCGGAGCTGGTGGACAGCGGGCGGAGCCAAGGGATGGAGCTAGTATACAGAGTGAGTTACCAGTGGTTGGTGCTGGCAGAGGCTGGCGTGAAAGACACTCCCTACATACCCTGGGATTTGTTGGGAGCCTGTTTAGCACTGAGTCTCCAGATCAGTGCCAGTTTTGCTATTGAGTTTTGGGAACCTTGCTCTGCACTGATTTTTCCAGATCAGTGCTGATTTTTGTTATTGGGTTTTCTACATTCTGTTTTATTACTATTAATAGTTCTGTATCCTACACTCAGACTCATGCTTGTGAGCGGGAAAGCCTTACCCTTTCGGGGTGCCCAGGGAATAGTGCATGATTTCCCAGAAGACTGGTTGGGGGTTTGAGCTCGTTGGTGCTGTAACATTATTTAGAAACCCCCTAGATATAGAACCTGGCCCTTGTTCTGTCAGCTCGCCCTGGCAGAAGGGCTACACACATGTAAACAAGGCCTTTGTTTCAGGCATTTAGCTTGGAAGAAGCATGGGAGCCAAGACTTGCCTTTGGCAAGCTGTCCAATAAGAATATAGGGCAGGAGCCATTCCATCTTTGGCTCCCCAGAACGCAGTCCAGCTCTGATTGCTGTATGTTTTAGATTTCTACCACCTCAGAAGTCCAACAATTGAGATAGTAGGTATTATGATATCCACTACCTTTCCACCAACAGGCTTGCTGAATGCAGGGTTAATGCGGAGAAGCTATTCTAAGGATAGTTGATCACATGCTTTTCTTTTCCTTTTGCTGCACATCTGTGGGAGCAAGTATAGCAGGGTTTGGATGAGATTTGATAACATGCTCTCAGTCCTGGGAACTGCGTCACAAACACAGATTGGTATCTAACTCCATTTCTATGTGATAAATGACGTCAAGATGGTGGATCTAGTCTTTCCTTAAAAAGGAAAAGAAAAGATGCAAGTTCAACTGTCCCACATCAAGTAGGTGAGCCAGGTTTCTCTTGTCAATCATCCAAAAGAACCTACACAGTTTTCACAGCTGTCTTCACATATGTGGAACGCTTTAGGTTAAGAGTTGCAAGGCATGCTAAAGGCAGAAAGGAAGGCAGCACAATTCCATTTGTGCTCCAAATCAAGATCAGGTGCTTGTCAGCTGAAATTTATCTGGGGCCATGTTGAACAAAATCAATAGCCACATTTTTCTGAATACTCCAAGTTGGCAACGAAAGACAGGACAGTGAAAAAGTCCAGGATTTGTTGCTTTCAAAGATATTTTCTCCCATTCACTGGCTTTTATAAAGGAAGCCATGGTTCAGCTGTCACTTAAAGTGTCACCTGCAGCTGACAGTGCCTCCCATTCCTGGGTTAGATTATTGAAAGAGACAACTTTGAGTACCTGCGTAGTTCAGATCTTCTTGACCCTTGTCATTCTGGGCACAAACCTGGTTTTGACAGGGAGCAGCACTAACTCAGTATGGCTGATCACATGGTGGTGTTGGCTGTTCTGTTGCTTGAAGTTCAGGGCAGATAAATCAGAGGTGATATGGTGGGATGGGGAAGATTGGCCAGGAAACCACAGTGTCCCTTGAGGAAATCCTACAAATATTTCCCACTGTTGCTGACTTTGGGTTACACTCCTCACAAGCACCAGTTTATAGACTTAGTGTAGCCAATGTCACGTAACCTTGCTGATTGACAGGAGATTGAAGAATCAGCATTGCCTAGGTCTCCTCCCAGTAAAACTTCCTCTGATCTCAAGGAGGGCAGAGTTAAGCACTTTGGAAAGTCCCACTCTCTGTTTAAAATGCTTGTGGGCTGTTTATGATAGTGTTTCCAACATTGCTACTTCCAGTGGAGATGCAGTGTGGGGCATGCGTGCCTGGTGCTTGTTATTAGAGTTGGCAATCTGAGGGCAGTATTGGATCACCAGCTGCTTTTAGATGGTCCTAGAGCAGCAATGCCTGGGGTCAATTCTTTTTTTTTTTCTTGGAGATCACCTGGAGATTAGACAGCTGTGGGGCAGGGCTTTATAGGAGCTCCAAAAGTGAAGCAAGAACTGAATCAAGGAGTCTTAAGTATTGAAGGTTTTCACCACGGCCTGATCTAATGCCCATTGAAATCATCACTGACTTCACTGGGTGCTCTGTTGGACAGGTGTAGTCTTTCACGCGCTGCTCATGCCTGCTTGTGGTCATTAAAGAGCCCAGATATGTTTGGTAGCAATATAGTTGTTAGCCTGATGTACTGACCTCCCATAATTCCAACTTTGCTTCTAACACCTCCTGGCAAATTCTCCCTGAAGTTTCACTTCAATATTGTTGTGTAGTGTTAAAATGCAGTTCCACTTCACACCAGAAGTGACTGCATTTTAGATATGGATTGATACCTTTGTATAATTCTGATTTATAATCTCTCCTCCTTTTGTTAAAGTTATGATTGCTACAGTAGGTATCAAAGACTTGGAAAATGTGTGCCAGGAACATTATAGGTTAAATAAAAAAACACAACAACCTTTAAAAGTAGTCATTAAATGAGATTTAAACCTAACCATTAAGTAACTGGTGAGAACATAACTAATAATGCATGTGCAGATGATAAGATAAGATAACAGACTTGGAGATTTGAATTCCTTTATAGTAAGTGTATTCCATAACACAAATTTAGTCATCATATGAGTTCTGAAGTAATATAGTGGATGCGTCATTTAGCTTCATTAGAAATGCATTAAGATTGTTTAGGAGGCAAGGTGTTTTATAAGTGCTGATCCTGCAACTGATCAAGGTACGTGAATCCCCTGTGATTAGAACCCGTACAGGGATAGGGGTCAGCTCATTTGCATACGATATAAGGATCAGTGCCTGAATGTAAGGTCACTAACTGCTACAATAAAATTCAACTGCATAAGCTATTTCTTATTAATGTCATGGAGTAGATCATTAACACTGCAAGAATATTTACAAATTTATTTCATTTTGTGAACTGAAGCTGTTTTTTCACATTTTGCATTTCCCATGGGTAGGACAGCAAGGCTAAGCTAGTTACTTCAATTTTGTTTTTCAGTCAGTTTTGCTTTCCGATACTTGGTTTGCTTGGGTGCTCTGGCACTGGGAATCCATTCACACTTACAGGGGAAAGGTGGGAAAAAAATCTGTCATTTATGGGCTTGAAAAAAAGGCAGGAAAACACTTTTTGCCAGATTATGCCATGTCCATCACCAAAATGCTACCAGAAGTTCCATATACGACATAGACTATGTCTTTTTCACTTTATTTTAGGTCCTGATTTGCCCGAGAGAGAAGGGGGAAATAGGCAAATGCAGTTAATCTTAGAAATTAGAAAAAGCAAAATCTTCAGTCTTCACCAAACCCCTAGCTCCACTACTACCTTTAGTACTGGCATCTCTTTACACTAGGCAAGGCACTCCTGAGAGGACCACCCTTCCTTTTTGGGGGTTTTCTCCTCATTATCCTCGGGAACACATTGGGCTTCCTCCTGAGCATGCCCCTTTACCTCCATGAGTGATGCAGTGGGAGCTTGGAAAAAATTCATCACTGAGCTCCATCAGGGTTGCCAGACAGTCTTTGGATTCATGTAAGGGACATTGTAGCTGGTACCCACCAGAGTGCCGCACCCGTACCGACCTTGGTCATACTGGTCAAACAGCTCTTTTGACCCCAGGTATCCAGTGCTAAGGAATTTGAGAATTGCTATCAGAGCCTTACCGCAGGCTCCTTTGTTGTTCAACTGATCCAAGAGGCATCCAAACAGCAAAGCAGGGTCTTCCAGAGTCCACACCTTGTAGGAACAACTCAAGAGTCATTCACCAAGGTTTTGGTCATGCTCAACAGAAGGAGACAGGATATTCCTCTATTGAGTTATATGACTAAGTGAGACATCTGACTAAATTGGGTAGAAGTCTCCACAACAAATGACCAGCTCACTCATTTATTCTAAGTCCTTTTGCTTCTCTGGGACTCAGGGTCAACAGAGAATGAGTCACATGAGCACCAACCCAGAACAGAGTTTGATTTCTACTCCCAGATGGAACACTTTCTGCAACAGAGATGTCACTCCATGAAGAAGCTCATTGGCAGCTCCAAACCTCTCCCAAAACACCAGTGAAGACCTGCCTACTTACAGTGCACATGGCAGCATTCACTTACAGTCACATTGTGTACCAGGTTTCATCTTCATCCTGTACTAGGATGATTGAGAACTGTATACAACATGGATCTGTTGTTCCCAATTCCTCAGAAGTTCTGTCATTAAACTGGTGGACAGAACCTTTCCAGGTGTATGGGAAATGTCCCTTCTCCGTGCCCCACCTAGGAAGACTTTGGGAAGAGATGCTTCCATTCAGGGATGGGGAATACATTGGAGCCAACTGAAAATTTTGAGGGCTTTAGTCTCCTTGAGAGATTGTTTCACCCACTAGCACTCTAGAACTCAGAGCTCTACAGCTGGCATGCAAGGCTTTCCTGCCTGGTCCTTGGGGCTCAACAACTCAAGTGCTGACAGACAATGCCGCAGCAATGCACTATATCACCAGACAAGAGGGAGAAGCTGTGATAAGAGTCCCACAGGAACAGGGTTGTGGAGCCACTTGGGATGAAGTCTGTCAGGAGTCTGGTGCTTGGAGCTTTCATGTCCCCCAACCCCCCAGTCTACTTGGGTCTTTACACAGCAGTGGAGCTGCGTCCTGAATCTGGCCTCAGAGCGTTCAGCACCCCTTCTCTGCCTGAGTTCTCCCAGAGGGCCTTGCACCCTGCCTTGTAGTCACAAGCGATTCCCAGCCAGCATGGAAATCGAGGGGTTTATGAGTTCTTAGGATCACAGTATAGAAAGACTGCTAGCAGATGAATAAAAAATTACAGCAGTGACCAACTAAGGGGCTTCAGAGCCCACATTCTCAGGCCTGGCTCCTCGAGCCCTCTGATGGCCTCTGCAGTGATCACACATCCATGTCCCATAACCAAATACATGAGTAGCATATGGGGGAAACTCAGGCACATGCACAGCACTCAGAGCACACCCCTCTAATATCTCCACTTCATCACATCTACTCTCTCAAGAATCCTTCTGTCTTTGGGTTTAGTGAGAACTCATCACACTCCTCTGGCAGTTCTCAACCTACTAGCTCCACAAAACACCTCGCAGACCAAAGGAGCAGGGGCTTCTCCAAGAAGTACAAGCGGTCCTTCAAGGATCCAAACCTCTGGAAAATCTTTTGCAGGAGGGACTTGCAGCCATACACTTATTGGTGACATTCCACAACAGCTACAACAGTCAGAAGTTTCGCTCCAGATGGGGTGTCAGTTCAGGTTCTCTCACAAAGCCTTTCTTTGTTCTATGGATTCCAGATCCGTTGGCCCTTTTTGAGGCCATGGTTACCTGCTCCCTTTACCACCTGTTAATGAAGGCAGCCTTGGTGGTGGCGGTAGCAGTAGTAATAAAAATAATAGCAGTAACTACTTTGGGCTGAAGCTTCAAGCTCGCACCCCCAGCTCTGCAGGGTATGCATGTCAGGGGAAAGGAGTTGTTTGCTTTGGCAGGGAGGGTTTACGGGGCAACCCGTGTCCACAGAGGGGTTGTGCAAATGGGTATAAAACTTGCTATGCATTTGCTAGTCATAGATGGGCTCATTCCACTCAGATGCAGGTAGCCTTAGCTTCCCACTTGGGAAACATGCCTGTATGAAAGCTATTGTAATCAGAGCAGGCCCTGTAGATCAAGTGCTGGTTTTGGTAGGTCTGGCCTGCAATCACTATTCAAGTAGGACTTCTTTTACCAACCTCCACACTACCAGGAAGCTTCTTGGTAGTCACACAGAGTGAAGCCTGTGTGGGCAATCGCTTGATGAGTTAAAAACAGTTACTTACCCCACAGTGATGGTGATTCTATAAGCCATATTGTCCACACTGATTCCACAATCTGCCATCCCTCTCCCCTTTTCCAGAATCCTGCTACTATGAAATTCTTTATTGGCAAAACAATTGAGAGTTGAGACCATGCCACTCTTTATGCCCTTGGCTATAGGGATGGCGGA
Source organism: Podocnemis expansa (assembly GCA_007922195.1). Lineage (NCBI taxonomy): Eukaryota > Metazoa > Chordata > Testudines > Podocnemididae > Podocnemis > Podocnemis expansa. Next base: position 33,204,657 of record ML682007.1, on the reverse strand, counting down.
ACAGAAGAAGGGCCTCCAGGCTGTATGGTGGCCATGACCTGCACTATTGTTGACAAATAATTCAGTCTTGTATAGATGGGGCTTATGCAAACCACAAGAGGAATCCATATAGACAACACATTTTGAAGAACCCCCATTACTTTAGGGCAGGGGTCTCAAACGTGGCCCCTAAAGCTAGTTCTTGTGGCCCACACCGACACTATTCTTACTGATATTTGCAATATTGTTGTATGGAAAGGTTTCAGTGGTGTGGCCTTCAGGCTAATGTACTAGTCCTCATGCAGCTCTTGTGGCGATTTGAGTTTGAGACCCCTGTTTTAGGGTAAGTAACAGTTAGAACATAAGAATGGCCAAACTGGGTCAGATCCGTTATCCATCTAGGACAGCATCCTGTCTTCTGACAGTGGTCAGTGCCAGGTGCTTCGAGGGACTGAACAGAACAGGCAATTATTGAGTGATCTATCCCTTGTCATCCACTCTGTCTCTGGTAGTCAGAGGCTGGAGACCCACTGACCACCTTGGCTAAGAACCATTGGTGGATTTATTCTCCATGAATATATTTAATTCCTTTTTGAATCCTATTATAGTTCTAGCCTTCACAAAATCTCCTGACAGGAAGGTCCACAGATTGATTGTGCATTGTGTGAAGAAATACTTTTTTTTGTTTGTTTTAAATCTGTTGCCTGTTAATTTCATTCAGTGACTCCTGATTCTTGTATTATATAAGGACTAAATAACACTTAACTTTCACCATATCAGTCACAATTTTATAGTCGTCTATCATATCCTTTTTGTTGTCTCTTTTCCAAGCCAAAAAGGCCCAGTATTTTTAATCTGCCTTCATAGTGAAGCTGTTCCATACCCTTTTCAATTTTTGTTGCCCTTTTCTGTACCATTTCCAGTTTTAATATCTTTTTGGAGATGAGGTGACTAGAACTGCATTCAGTATTCAAGGTGCAGGTGTATCATGGATTTATAGAATGTCATTATGATATTTTCTGTCTCATTATCTGTCCCTTTCTTAATGGTTCCTAACTTTGTTAGCTTTTTTGGCTGCTGCTGCACATTGAGCAGATGTTTTCAGAGAACTATTCATGATGACTCCAAGATCTTTGTCTTGAGTGGCAAAAGCTAAATTAGACCCCATCTTGTATGTTTTCCAATGTGCATTACTTCGTATTTATCACCACTGAATTTCCTCTTCCATTTTGTTCCCAAATCATCCAATTTTGTGAGATCCCTTTATAACTCTTCACAATCTGCTTGAGATTTAACTATGTTAAATGAGTTTTGTTTCACCTGCAGATTTTGCCATCTCACTGTGCTCCCCCTTTCTTAGATCATTTATGAATATGTTGAACAACCCTGGTTCCACTTTAGATTCTTGGGGAGCCCCACTATATACTTTTCTGTATTCTGAAAACTAACCATTTATTCCTAGCCTTTTTCTGTCTTTTAACCTGCTACTGATCCACAGGTGGGGGGGCTGGCACTATATGTGGAAGAAAGTATGGAATCAAATGTAACCAAACTCTGAAAAGAATCAAACTTTATCACAGCATCTCTAGGGACAGAAATTCCATGCCAGGAGAATAAGAAGATCGCAGTAGGGATATATTACCAGCCACTTGACCTGCATGGTGATGGTGATTGCAAAATGCCAGGAAGGTTCAAGAGGCTATAAAAACAGAAGTCTCAACCTTAAATGGGGATTTCAGCTAACCACAAATGAACCGGATTCAAGTCACCTTGGGATGGGCTATAGAGAGAAAATTTCTGATGCCCATACATAACTGCTTCTCAGAGCAGCTAGTCCTGGAACCCGCAAGGCAAAAAGGCATCCTTTAAAAACTGGAAGACAAAGCCTACTGATGGAAATAGAAAAAGGCATAAATAAATTCTGGTCAGTCAAGTGGAGAAGTATCATTAGACAGGCAAAATATGAAATTCAAGAGCAACTATCAAAAGACAGAAACTAACAGTGAAAAGATGTGTAAGTGCATCAGACGTAGGGAGCCTGCCAAACAATCTGTGGGGTCACTAAGTGGGGGAGGTGGTAGAAACACTCAGAGAAGACAATGCCATTGTGGAGAAGCTAAATTAATTCTTTGGACAAGTCTTTATGGCTGAGGATATGAGGGAGATTCCTAAGTCTAAGCCATTTTTTTATGATACTTTTAGCTGTGCTGGACTGAGGTATTAATTGTGGATGTTTTGAAACAATTGATAAATTAAACCGTATAAAGTCACCAGGATCAAATGGTATCACTCAAGAGTTCTGAAGGAACTCCTATGTGAAACGGCAGAACTACCTACCATAGTATGTAACCAGTCACTTAAATGAGCCTCCGTATCAGGTAACTGGAGGACAGCCAGTGTGGCACCAATTTTTAAAAAAGGTTCAGAGGCAATCACAGAAATTACGAGCTGGTATTCCTAACTTAAGTACCAGGCAAAGCAATTAAAATTTTAGTAAAAAACAGAATTATCAGATATGTAAAAACAACTCTGTCATTCATATATATTTTGGTCTTTTACCATTCTTTCACTTCAAACTTGTGGTAAAGAAGTGCCAAGTGGAAAATATGGTGGTGATGTTGCTTTGCACTTATATGGTGCTTTTCATGTGAGGATCTCAAAGAACTTCGCAAAGCTCATCAACAGTTTATGGATGGGGAAACTGAGGTAGAGAGAAGCTGAGTGACTTGCTTAGCTTAATGTAACAGACCAGTGCCGGAGCCTGGAATGGTATAGGTGCTAAGTTCTGCCTTGTATTGTGGCTGCCTTCACAGCACAAAGCAGATGCAAGCTGGGCTACCTGGACTGGAGAAGTGTGAGGGCAATCTCCTGGATGAGAAAACTGGCCAGCAGAAGCATGTGACTATGAGAGGCCGGCAGTGGAAAAGACCAGCTAGTGATAGACAAATAGGTTAAGAACAGACAGGTCTGGTGCCAGAGCTGATCTGGAGAATGGAATTATATGCTGCCTATTGGGGGCTAAGATAAGGAATGTGGATCTGAGGTTGGAGACAATCCTTTTGGGGGCAGGAAAGAATCCACTGTTTGTCCTTCACATGGGAACAAATCATACAGCTACAATCTCACTGGAATGCATCAAGGGAGACTGTGCTAGGCTGGAGAAGTTGCTCAGGAAAAATGAAGGCTCAGCTGATTTTTACCTGTCCCTAGAGTAGAAGAGCAAAGGCAAGATAAGATTATTGTGATAAACAGATGGCTTAGGCAGTGGTGCTAGAAAGAGGGCAGTGGGAGTTTTGACTGTGGAGAGGCATTCCAGATCAGAGGACTGTTCTCTTGGGGTAGACTTCATGCAAGAGAGAGGAAAAATAGATTTCTGGGATGGAAATTGGAGCTTTAAACTAGGAACTTGGGGAAGATGATCAGGAGATGCTCATGTAATCTTCATGTCTGATTCTAACACTGAGCCAGGAGCAAGTCAAGTAAGAGTGAATACAGCAATGGAGAGAGGAACAACAGAGGATAGGAGAAAAGCCACAGGAGGAAAGATAGTGCCAACAGAGCTGTAACTAGGGTGGGGCGAATGGCACTTTGCCCTGGGCGCACTAGAGCAGCTCCATTGAGCTGCTCCACTAAAGGGTGCGTTTTGCGAGGCCGACCACAAGTGCTGCTAATTGCAAGGGGTGCTGAAACAGAGTGTTATGGCTCTGAGTGCCAATATTGATGGTGAAAACAATTGGGTAGGTGACACTGACAGCTGAATGAGTGTACCCAGTCAGGCAAGGAATCTGGGTGAAGCCGAGCAAAAACAACTAAGATGCCTATGAACTAATGCAAGGAGCCAGAGTAACAAAATGGAGGAACTAGAACTAGTGGTACAGAAAGTGAAACCAGATATTAGGCACCAGGTGGAACAGTACAGGTGTCAGGAACTTAAAGAAGAGCCATTTTAAAAAATTCCTTCAATAGCCAAGTGTTTTGAGACCTGCAATGGGTGTAGCCTTTTGGTGGGGGGTGGGGAGAGCTGGGAGCTGAGCCCAGGTGCTTGCCGCAGTGTCCCCTAGTTAGGGGAGAGCCCAGAACCAGGAGTGGGTCCACTTGTAGGGTCTTCTGTTAGCAGGGCACCGTCCAGAGCCACAAGGGGGAAGCCAAAGAGTTGCATGCAGCTCGAGAGCTGCAAGTTGCAGACCCGACCCCTTGTATAGGATATAGCAGTCATGGAACAGTAGTCATGACTGGAGTAAAAGTACTGAAGGGTATGTGCTGTTCAGGAAAGACAAAAATAAAGGCAAAGGTGGTGCAATAAGGCACGCTGTAAAGAAATTAGAAGTGATGGACTGAATTAAGTGGAATCTATTTGGATCAAAGTCACTTTGGTGAAGAAAGGTAACAGAGGCTCTACTGGGATAGCAGAGTCTACTAGGGTCTGGGATGGGCCCCCAGGATCCAGTCTGGATATGGATAGAGACCTCATATTTGTAATGAAATGTAATGAAATCATACTACTGGGAATTATGTGATTATGGGAGACTTTAATTTTCCTCCTTTCCCAGAGGACAAGTGCTACTTATAATGGTAGGGCCCAGATATGCTTGGTATGACAGCTCATGCTATTCTTCACCAAGTAGTCATGGAACCAACAAGAGGTGATGCCAGTTTAGATTTAGTTTAGAAAGTAGCAAGGGCCTCACATAGAAGAACTGGCTGTAGAGGACAGCCTTGGTTTGAGTGATCACAAGCTAAGTCAAGTTAAAGTCAAAAGGATAAAATATATCTGAAATGAAGGTGCTTGCTTTCAAAAGAATAAATTAAAATTATGGGGATTAATTAGAGAAGTGGACTGGACTGAAGCTGAATGTGGGGGAAGCTTGGAATTACTTCACGTCAAAGTTACAGAAGGTATCTGGAGCTGCACCCAAAGCAAGGCAACAGAATTGGTAGGGAATGGTTACTGAGCAAACCGGATGAAAAACAACAAGGAGTTGTGTGGCACTTTAAGATTAACAGATTTATTTTTTGCATGAGCTTTCATGGGAGAAGATCCCACTTCCTCAGATGCATCTGAGGAAGTGGGATCTTCTCCCACCAAAGCTTGTGCAAAGAATAAATCTGTTAGTCTTAAAGTGCCACACAGCTCCTTGTTGTTTTTTTACTGGACTAGACTAACATGGCTATCCCTTTTGAAATTGACAAACTGGATAAGCCAGCATCTCAAAGAGCTGATTAAGAGAAAGCAGCAAGCCTATGGGGAGTGGAAAGGCTCAGCAAGGAAAGCTACCTCTTGGAGGTCAGAAAGTGTAGGGTAAAAGTGAGAACTGCCAAAAGCCAAGCAAAGTTACTCCTTGCAAAGCAAATTAAAACCAACAGTATACGGTTCTTTGCCACATAAATAAAAAAATTAAAAAAAACCAAACAGGGAAAGAAGATGTGGGATCACTAATCACTGAAAATGGGGTGGAGATTAAAGATAATGTAGCAATGGCCCAACATTTAAACAAATGATTAAAAACAATGTGGTACTTCTGGGAAGTGCGAGGGTGGCTAATGGAAATGAGGATATGGAAATAGAAGTTACCACATATGAAGTGGAAGCCAAACTCACACAGTTTAATAGGGTCAAATCTGGGGCCAGTTAATCTCCATTCTAGAATATAAAGGCACTCCCACATGAAATCACAAGACCAATTGCAAGGATTTTTAATGAATCTGTAAACTCGGGGGCTGTATTGTATGACTGGAGAGTTGCTAATATAGGACCTATTTTTAAGAAAGGGAAGAAAAGTAGTTCAGGAAGCTAGAGGCCCATTAGTTTCACCTCATTTGTATACAAAGTCTTGGCACGAATTTTGAAAGTGAAAGCAGTTAAGGACATAGAGGTTGACAGTAATGGGCAGAGCTGGCGCAACCTGGTAAGCCGGATAAGTGTTGCAGGGGGACGCAGATGTTTGAGGGGCACCAAAAGGGGATAGTGCCGTTGTGCTCCCCTGATGACATCACTCATCTGTGCCGGTGTCGCTCTGCTGCAGGGGGGCACCACAAACCCGAGCGCCGTTCCTGGTAATGGGGATAGAAATACAACAGGGCTTTACAAAAGGTAGATTGCTAGACCAACTTGATCTCTTTCTTTGAGAAGATAACTGATTTTTTTTTTAAACAAAGAAAATGCAATAGATCTAATTTACCTGTGTTTTAGTAAAGTATCTGATTCAGTTCCATGTGGGAAATTATCCATTAAACTGGAGAATGGGGATTAATAATGAGAACTGAAAGGTGGGCAAGGTACTAGTAGAAGGGGAGATTACAAGGCTTCATGCTGAACAAATGGTTATACATTGGCCATCAATGAGTTTAGGCTTGAAATTAGATGAAGGTCTCTAACCATCAGAAAAGCAAAATTCTTGGACAACCTTCCAGGGAGAGCAGAGGGGTCAGGAAAACGTGAGTGGCTTCAAGACTGAGCTTGATAAATTTGGGAGAAGATGGCATGATGAGATTGTTTACAATAGCACGTGGCCCAGAATGACTGCTAGTAGCAACTATCCTCAATGGCCAGAGAAGGGACACTGGAAGGGGGCGGGGGGCATGGACTCTGAGTTAGCACAGTGAATTCTTTCCCAGGCTGGTCTTGGTGGGTCTGCCAACTTGCCCAGGATCCAGCCTGTTTGGGACTGGGAAGGAATTTTCCCCAGGTCAGACTGGCAGAGACCCTGGGATTCTTTCTTTGCCTTTCTCTGCAGCTTGGGTTACTTGCAAAGTTTGAAATACTTTAAAAGTTAGATTGTCTGTAACTTGAAGTCTTTAAAGCAGTGGTTCCCAACCTTTTAGACTTGAGATTTGCAGCTCTAATTTTTACAGCCCTGAAGGGCTGCCAGTCTCTGCCAGCTGCCTCCTTTCCCACTGCAGCCTGATGGAGGGAGTTGAGTGAGGACTCTGCCTCCCGCCTTCCTGATCTCCCTTGCCTGTGACTGCAACAGGGAAAGTGTAGTGCCTTGTAGCCCTGTGCATGCCATTTGGGTCCCTAGGCAGTGGCATCCTCTGGCAGCCGGGGGGCAGGGGGGGAATGGAACAAAAGACCAGTGCTCCCCTCCCTCTCGCTCTGGAAAAGACCCCAGCACGTAAAGAGCTGGGCAGAATGCTTTGCCATGCTCCCTGCAACAAACAGGGGAGAGGAGTGCTGATTTCCCATCCCCTTGGGTGTAGCAAAGAGCCTGCATCAGCCTTTTAGCCCTGTGGCAATGCACTCTGTCTGGGTCTTTCCCTGTTTAGCCAGCAGGAAGGGAATGGCAGGCCACTTTGAAAACCCCCATTGGGCTGCATTGCTTTAAACCATGGTATGAGGCCTTCAGTAATTCAGACAGCAGCTTGGGGTCTGTTACAGGAATGGAAGTTTCTGTGGCCTGCAATGTGCAGTAGGTGATCATGGAGGTCTCTTCAGGTCTTTAAAGTCTATGAGATAAGATTCTCCTTGTGTAAAGGGAATCCCCAGGAGTTATTGAGGCAGCGTATTGGCTCTGTATCACAGAGCTTACTAGTGCGATGTTCGGTAGTGAAAGGGAGTGACAGAGGTTTTATTCACTCTAGAGTGGCCCTTTAGGACTGTGAATAGTTAGCTGGGTGTAGGTTAGAGCAGACTTTGGGTTGCCCTAACTTGTGTTGGGAATTGGGCTGGTCCCTGGGCAATCTCAGATCCAGAACTACAAGGGTGATGCACAAAAAAGCCATTTTCATCTGCCCATCCACACCTATCCATCCTGCTGGGTTAGGATCCCAGAAAAAATCTCTTGAGCCCCAGTCTGGTATTTGCATTCATTGGAACCTGCTGCCTTTTGCCTATATTTACATTTTGTTTGATCTCAGACATTATAAAATAATCACATTGAAAACACTTATACATGTAAAACACTTAGAACCTTCAGCCTCCTCTGAACTGTTTCTCATTCCCAGCCAGTGACAGAATCAGAAGTGGGAAATGTAAGCAGTTGGATTTAACATTGTCAAGACAGCTCTGACTTCAACCAAAGGTTGAATTAAGTTAGCTCCCTTTTTCCCTTGTCTCTCCCAGCTCCCTATCTATAATAATTCACTGCATCTCTTTAGGTGTCTGATAACTGGGGGAACAGGGAGCAAATAGTTAAAAGTTTTGCTTCTCCACCCAGTGGAATGGTGGGTGTTGCCTGTGTCAGAAACAATATAAGAGCAGTCGGAAGTTGCTGCTGGCATGTAAGATTTGGAATAGCGGTGGTGGGACATTTAGATCTGGTGGGGACCGTCTTTTCCCTGAGACTGTAACCACTTGGTCTGTGCAGAATGTCCGAAAACAAGAGAAAGGGGAGAGGAAAGGGCAAAAAGAACAAAGAAGGGAATAAAAGGGAAAAAGAACCAGACCCAGGAAAAGGTACTTTCAATTTTTAACAAATTTTACTGCAATTAAAAAAAAAAATCCCTCTAGCAAGAGAGTAGTTGTAGATTGCATGAGTCAATTGAAAGAACAAATAGCATCTACCAAACAAATCTGGCTTCATCTTATTCATATTTCAGGCAGGTAGAAATCTTTCTTTGTTGAATTCTCTTTATTGCTAACCCCTGAAAAAATTTGGGGCAGTGTGTTCTCTAGAAATAGAAACACTTATGATTTCCTATACAGTGGTGCCATACTAATGAGAGGGTTCCAGACTAATAGTTTTTCTTTTCCTAATGTAAATATCAGAAAGTCTCCAGTCAGTCAGAGATGGGAGAATGTAGCTTGGGATAGACAGAATCTGATTTAATTTGTACCATCATTATTGAAGCAACTTTTTTGTCTTTCAGCTAAAAGCTGGAAACCTCCACTCTTGTTACTGGTATCAGATTGTTAATTGCTGGGTCTGTAAGATGTGATTGCTACTCACTAACCTAGCAATGTGCTCTTTTAGCTGACACTGGGTAAATGTTCCTATTGCATTTAATTCATGATGCAGTTTTACTGCAAACCAATAGTTTTGTGCTGGAGAAGGATGGAAATTATTTATGGAAAATACAAATGTTCTGGTGGTGACGTAGCAGAATGGGGGTGTGTGTGTGTGGCTTTCTCTCTGCCTCTTACTCTCCTCAATTTATGCAGGGAAATTGTTATTTCTGATGATCACTTAACTATTGTTTACCTGGCAATTTATTTGGTAGTATAGCAGCTCTGTGATGCATCTGATGAAGGGGGTTGGAGCCCACAAAAGAAATTTGTTAGTCTTTACGGTGTCTCAGGACTCTCGTTATCTTAGCTCTGTGATGGTTTTGCTATTTATTGGTTTTTGAGAGAAACCTGAAGCTGGACTTTTTTATTAGGGGAAACTTCCAAAGGGATTAGATCTAAAGCTGGCCTCCTATCTCGTGGTTCCATTCTGATCTTCTTCTGAGAAATATTGTTGACCTGAACAGACTTGCTCTGGGTTTTCCCGGGTGTAACTGACAGTAAAATTAGTGTCTACCCTGCCTCATAACCTTTTTGGTGCTATTCCTCCCAATCTGTGCAAGGGCTGTGTGATCATGCAGTGAAGTCAGAAGAGTGGGTGTTAGTGTGATGTCAGATGTCCCCAGCAATACCTTATGGTGTCGTGAACAGAAGGGTCTGTTCGTCTTTGCTGCAGAATTAAGGGCCAGGTGATCTGGGAGGAGAAAAGATGAGATTCACAACAAAACACTCTCAGGAAGGGGAGCTCCCAAGAGGCAGGTGCTTTGGAGCAGTTAGAGTGGGGTCATGCTTGCCAATGGGCAATTGGGGGTGGGCAGGGGCAATGGCTGGGTACTTGGGCTGTGATGGGGAGGCAGTACCTGCCCCCTGGATACTTATGCTGTGATGGGCAAGGCAAGGAGGTGATGCCTGGGTAGTTGCACTGTGATGGGGGGCAGTGCCTGTCACCTGGCTAGTTGGGCCACACTTGATGGGGGTGGGGAGAATGTGCCTGGCCCCTGGGTAGGTAGGGTTTGGGTGGTGCCTCCATTGTTTCTAAATGTCTCAGGGAAACCTCAGAGGATAAAGCAAATAAGAAAAGAGACCCAGCCTGGAGGGGTCCAGACCCTGTTCTGGACTTGCCTAGCAGAGACCTCAGGCTTCCCCTGAAGCAGGTGACTTGCAGTGTATAAATTTCACCATAAGAGGGGTTCCCTGGTGAAAGGGGAAAATGCCCCATGCCAGTACTGATCCAACTGAGGAGGTGGATGCAAGAAAATTCCTTCCTTACTCAGACTGTTACCCCTTGGAGAACTCAGAAACTTCAGACAAAGGAAGACATTGTGTAGCCTGCTGGAAATGGGATGACAGGTGGATGGGGAGTGCTGGACACTTTGGCCTATTTCCTTTCTGGTATTTAGGTTCCCAACTCCTGTTGAAATCAGTGGACGCTAGCACTTCTGAGGATCTGACTCTTTGGCCCACAGAAACATGTATAAAGATACCAAATTCAGCTTCAATTCTACACCAGCAAGGTACGGACCTGGCCTTTGTCAGTCTGTACTGCCAGATGTCTTCCCTGGTCAAAAAAATAGGCCTCATTCTCCTCCCATACAGCCCAGGTCAATGGATCCAGTGAGGTTACTCCTTAGTTTCCCAGCACGAGAGAAGGACCAGGCCTGTGGCAGGGGTAGGCTCTGTGTTCATGTCAGTGGATCCATAGCCAGAACCCCTCATTGCCCAACCCGAGGAAGGGGAGCTGTTGGCAGAGATCAGTGAGGCATGATGGGATGCAGGGGAACATTCTTTCTGACCACAAACAATGTGACAAAAGCCACAGAAATGACTCTTACATGGCTGGCTCCTCAACATAACCTACGTGACTGCTTGAGGGGGTCTGCTGAGGAGAACGGGACTGGAGAGGGAGGGTTTGGATGGGACTGGTGAGTCATCTGAGTTCTTTGGGCAGCAGTTTGCATTCGCATGAATATAATTGTAACTGAGATGGAACCGGTGGTTTTAGGCTTGGAGAGAAAAATGCAGAACCCAAGGGGAGTTAGGCTGAATTTTAAAGAATAATTGTAGCTACCCTGGAAGATGGCTAGCCTGGCACATGCCACTGAAGACTGTCATTCACTGACTCACTAGGGTGTGGTGTATAAGGAATTTACCGTTTAGTGAGCACAGAGAAACGGATCTTACCTAGCAGTTAGCAGCAGGTGAATCAAGTTGATTGAGTCCCTTGTCTCATTCTATTAAGTTTGGTGCACCCTGTAAAACTAATAAGCTTGGTTGCTCTTAACCCCACTCACCTGAAGGTACTGCTGGGAAAATGTGTTAGACTGGCAGCTTTGGAAAATGAAGTCCCCTATTGACTGTTGCCTTGGGCCACTCAATTTTTGGGACCATTTAAAGTTCTTAAAAGATGCCATTGAGCAGCCCTATGCCTAGATAATGATACTCTGACTTCTTTGAGATTTGGACCAGTGGAAAGGGCTAGATTCAGCATGCAGTGGTAAAAATCTGTCTTAGATCAAGACCAGAGGGGGAGTGTCACGTTGAATTGTTTGTTTCTTGTGTCTCTTGCAATGTTCCCTCTAATGACTCGTAGACTGTGTGCGCAAACAATTTCTTTGTGTGCGCAAAGACATTTCTTTGTGAGCACCAGTATTAGCACTATTGAATTTTTTTGTGCACACTTTATTTTGTCATGTGCATAGGTTTCATGACCTGTGTGCGTGCGCACACGCGCACAGCTTAGAGGGAACAGTGGTCTCTTGCAATATGCCATGTGTAGTTCCTGCCCTGAAGCTCTTACAGTTTGAAGGACTGGTTCCGCAAACGTGCAGTGCATGTTTAGGGCATGCTGCTCCTATGCCCGCACTGGGGACTGAAGGGCCAGTTCAGTCTCCCAGTTGATCAATCCTGGCACCACGCTCCAATGTGAAAATCAATGAAGGAGCACTAGCGAAAAGTGACAGGACACTGGGCAGGTGTGAGCCTGCGCTATGGATCATTACTAGAGAACCCTCAAATCTATGTAGCTCAGGAGAAGAGGATTTTCCAGTACAACTTTCAACCCTGTTTGGCTTTATAAGTAAGGAGTCCTGTGGCACTTAAAGACTAACACATTTATTTATTGCATGAGCTTTCATGGGAGAAAATCTCACTTCTTCAGATTGGCATTAAGTTTCCATGAACATGTATAAAGTATAACTGGAGAGCCGACCTCCTAGGGAAGGGCTAGCCTCATTCTGAGATTGAGCCTATATAAGGCACACCCTGTAGTTTCTACTCACTTTTGCTGCAGGCTGGAGTGAGAGACTTGGAGAATGCACCAGTCATGCTGAAGGAGTGCAGGTCTGGAGGAAAATTCTTCCCAGCTGAGGCTTAGCTAGAAGACTAGCCCAAAGGAGCTGAAATGGGTTTGGGTGCCAATGAATCAGAGATTTAAACAAGATTCTGGTAAGCAGGGAAGCTGTTGCCAGTCAGTCTTCCCCACTGGTGACAGCTATGTGATGTTGTAGAGAAGAGGGCCAAAGTAATGGGCAACTAGGGGGAAAAAATCCTCCCGGAGCTGGGAGAGCAGATGCCAGAAGTCCCATGATCAGGGAGGCAAAAGCTTGCGTGCAAACCTAGCTGTTAGGATGAACAAGAGCAAGACAAACCCTGATGCCAGTATGTTGGAGAACACCTCCGTGCCTCAGGGGTGCAAGAAAGCCTTTATAGCATCAGGAACAAGGGGAAGATAAACCAAACTTTCAGAAGGGAAAAATCCTGAGTCACTGGAACCACTGACAGTTTCCTAAGCAGATTATAGGTTTGTTTGAGAGGGAAAGACAAGAGAAATGTGAAGTATCTCAGAGGTTGAATACCTTAGTAATTACATGCATTCGTTCTTAGCTTTAGCTGGGTGCAATGAAAATAGTGTGTGTGCAGAATTTTTATTCCCCACTGGTGATCTGGTAAGGGACAAAGGGATCATGTCATTCTTGTGAGCAACTGCTGGTAAGGGTTATGTCTGAAAACAAGGATGAAGGGGAAAGGTTTCCAAACGTCTCTGCTGAAGAATACAGCAATGAATGTGTCTTCGTATGTGTTTGGCTTTCAGAAGAGGTAGAATTTAATTGTAATTTTGCTCTGGGGGGTGTTTAATATTAAAAGTCAATTTGCATTAGAGAGCCATAGTCTTTCTAAGGATCTTGGTGGCAATGGCAAATAATGTTGGGTTATGAAAAGCTGTTAGAAGCATCAGCCTTGTTGTCAATTTTGTGAATCTCCAAAGTGTTGAATGGATAATCAGACGCAAGCATAAAGGTGAATTGATGATTTGCTTGGTAATTCTCGAACAATGTGATTTTTCCTCAACTCTGATTTAGATGTGAATACCTTCTTACTGTAAGTATAATCCAGATTGCCTCAGTTAGGCTTATTTACCACAGTCATATCAATCTCCCTGATTGACTGAATGGGTCTCTGAAGACCTGCTCAGCCAATCAGGAAGTCTATCTAGTAAGACCACCCTGACATGGAGCGTAGCGCTGAGTCGGAAAGAAGTTCAGCAGCATTTTCACCAGGAATGAATGTGCCTCCACTGGTATTGAATTTTAGGTAAATGCTGTGCCTCATTCTGATTAAGCTAGGCGAGCATTACATGTAGCTGATAAAAGAGACGGTTGGTTTGTGACTGAAATCCTGGTCTGTGGAGTTGCTTGTGCGCATCCTGAAATGAAGCTCAATGTATAGCACAGTGGTGCCTGGAGAGAAGCCGGAGAAATTAATTCCTCATAGTATTCAGCATCCAAGCCTGGAGTTCCTAATAAAGGTTCAGGCTTCAATCCTCAGCTTCTTTCTACTGCTGAGGAGTTGCAAATCTGGCTAAAGGGACAAGTGAAGATCCTTCTGAATCCTGGCACCAGCACAGGCAGATCTAAGTTAAAAAAACAAACTGCTCCTCACTTGTGTAGGGGCCGGGATGGATGGAGGAGAGGGAATACGAGGGGCAGGGGGGGTGGTGCAGATTGCGAGGTGCCCCAGCCAATAGTTCTGGTCTAGTGACAGCCTTCCATGTGAGACTGATGTAGCTGACATCACTTTGGTTGGCTCAAGACAGGGACAATCAGAAAGATGGTTGAGTGTGAACTCAGCACAGCTAAGGTATTTAAACACCCCACAGGTGGGATTTAGGGGTTATGAGGAGCTGGTCTGGAAGTCTGTCCATACAAAGATTTACCTGATGCCTTGCAACACAGTACAGACTGCCCGCCTGCTGCCTGATAGTTCACAGTGACCTGTAGGCAGTGACCTCCAAGGATCAACTAATCTTCAGGCTGTTCCTGAAAGTTGGAGGGGATGACAGAACTGGAGAAGGTATGGCAAGATGGAGCTTCCCCTGTCATGCCAATCACATTTTAGTCACATCTAGAGCAAAAGATGACGATTCATCCATGCCCTCCAAAATGAAGGCCTTCTGAAAGGGCAGAATAATGAAACAAATGGTTGTGGGCCAGTCTCATTTTTCTATCCAAGTGATTAAAATTCCATTCGGTTCAAACACGTCACTGCTGATCTGGACAAGCCTTTTGAAGTTCACCTATCCCTACTCAATAGGCTGATTCTTGTGTATTTGTAAGACTCATTTCTGAGCTCTCGTGGCTTTGGGCAAAGGGCCCGTTTTATCTGTGGCTTGCATTGGAAGTAGGATGTTAATTGAAACTGCAGTGAGAGAACACATGGAGCCCCACCTTTTCCCCCACGTGAGGTGGATGTTTATACTGCTGTTTTTCTTTTGGCATGGCTAATAAAGAATACGTGTACTTAACTTTAAAAGTAAATATTTAGCTAATTAACAAACTCATAATTCTATTTGGCAGAATCTCTTACTGGTGCTAGAATGGGATCTCTGGGTACCTGGTGGGTAATGGTTTTTCAAGAGATTAGTGGAAGCTTCCTCTTCTTTTGTTGTACTTTGCTTGTATATGGGCAGTGATCTTGGTGATGATAGGTCTATTGATCCTTCAATTTGAGGAGCTCAAAATCCTTCTGGCAGACAGAATAAACAAGGAGTCTGGTGGCAGTTTTAAAGACTAACAAATGTATTTATCCCATGAGGTACTGGGGGAGAGAATTCTACTTCATCCATCTTCAAGTTTCTGACAAAGTGGGATTCTATCCTACAAAAGCTCATGCAATCAATAAATTTGTTAGTTGTTAAAAGTGCCACCAGACTCCTTGCTTGTTTCGCTGAACTGAACTAACACGGCAGCCCCCTTGGAAGTTGGATTACAGAAGTCCAACTTCTGATGAAGTACATCTTTTAGTCTATAGAATATTTGACTGGGGATGCAGGCTAATCCCCGACTGAGACTGTGTGGCTGGTGGTTAGGATCTAAAAAAGTCTTTCTACCTGCTGACTGGCTTGAGACAGAGCAAATCTGGAACTCCAGAAGCTTTATAGAGTCATCTGGGGGTGACAGGCGTGGGGGAGTGTAGAACTTAGAAGTCTGTTAAAAACACAATACATGCAAGTGGTGTGAGGTTTTATAACAATCCCTAGGTCGAAGCAAATTTATTGCATCATTTACTAAGATTTACACATATTTCAAACAAGATCTGGTGTGTGTGTATCTAAATGTGTACAAATGTGCATAATTTCAGTGTAAAATCAGATTAAATCCATATAAAATCTGGTTAAAAACAATAGGCCACATTCTCAGTGACTGTAAAGGGACTTAGCTTTGCTGGCTTTCGTGGAATTAATCTGGGTTTACAAAAGCTTAGGAACTGGACAACTAGTTTTTAGCTGAGGCCCACTCTGAGTTTTGGAGTTCATTTGAATCTGAAACTTGGTGAGGTGGACAGAAGGGGTGTGTGTGCATGGGGAAAGCCCAGTTTGATTGAGACCAGACAAATGACCAGTGCATTCAATACACTTCTCAATTGCGGTTAAAGGCAGCGGATGGCGCATAGCTAAACTTTTTTAGAAGCATACTGTGATTGGGAGCCCCTTCTGTGTTGCGTTCTCCCCCTGCTCCATCCCTCTATGTAAAACCTATGAAACCACTTGTTAGCAGAATTTGGTTTCCAAAGCAAAGACTGAAAAGAATTGTATGTGCCTGATGTGATTTCATGACCTCTCTTGGCCCTGAGATCATGGCAAAGTTCCCACGATCTTTCCCAGGTCTTGCTGAGTCACTTGCACCCTCACCCTCCCTGCTTCCCTTTTCGTGACTTGCCCATTGTGAGCCGTAATATTTCTGCTTAGGTGGGTGGCCAGTGACAGCCCCTGGAAGTGTACTGCTGTGCGTGGGATGTGCCATTCATTTCCCTCTCTCTCTCTCTCTCTCTTTCTCTGCTGTGACACTCATGTGGTGTATTTGCCAAGCACAAAGCCGGGCTATACCACTAACAAAAGCTGCCTTCTGCTGCTGGGAGCACTCAACTCAAAAAGGCTCGGCCTGACAACTCCAGTTTCTAGAGACAACAGCCCTGGTATGAGGCAGAAGCCCTGGGACTTCAAGGGTTTTAACATTCTCTGTTTTCGATTGATTTCTCTGTTCTTTTTACCTGAGAGCATATTCCTGAAAAGTTAGCTCCTGTGTTTAATATTTCAGTGTACAGCTCTGTGTTGCTTATCAGGCTTCTACAGTTCATTCTCTTTGGCACAACCAGCCAAAACTGTCCAAGTTTACCAGTTGGAAAGTTTTCCTGCTATCCAGAGCACCTCCCCTTACTGGTCAGAAACATCAGAATGATGCCATAGACCAGGGGTTTCAAATCACCATGAGAGCCACATGAGGGCTAGGATATTGGCCTGAGGGCTGCATTACTGAAACCTTTTAATACGTCAGGGCCACCAGTTTAATTAATTAAAATAAGATAAAAATAATTAATTCAAAGTGATTGTAAATAAAATTAATTAACTGGGTTTAACTAATTGATTTTGTATTAATTTTTAATTGAAATTTAATTTTTTAGAAAGCTTTTTAATTCAAAAATTTAAAGTTTCTTTTAAAAGTAGAGAAGGAAGGAAAGGAAGGAAGAGAAAAAGGGGAAGAAGGGAAGAGAGAAGGAAGGAAGAGGAAGAGAAAAAGAAAAAGGAGAAGGAAGGAAGGGAGAAAAAGAAGGAAAGAGAAAAAAGAGAGAAGGAACAAGAAAGGAAGGAAGAGAAAGAAAGATAAAAGAAATAAGGAAGAAAACAAGAATGAAAGAAATGGAAAGAAAGATAAAGACAAAGAAAGAAGAGAAAGAGAAAAGGAAAAGAAAGAGAAAGGAGAGAGAGAAGGAAGACAAAGAAAAGAAAGAAAGAAAGAAATAGAAAGGGCTGCTTGCAACCCCAACCCCTCAGAGGAGGCAAGCAGCCATAGCCTGGCTCCCAGCTGCATGCCAGGAGTCAGCTGGGACCACCATTGCCAGCGTCCCCTGCCGACTGAGGCCACTCTGTCAGCAGGGCAAGTCATCAGGAGCTGGCCCTGTGCCGCCACTGGCACCCTGGCCAACCAAGGCCATGCTATTAGCAGGGGCCAGCCCTGGCCGGGCGTAACTTGTGTGGGGCAGGTTGGTGCCAGCCCAGAGAGTCCTGGTTGTTGTGCACTGGAGGTGGGGAGGTACAGCCCAGAGGCTGGGCGAAATCCTCTGCCTCTGCCCTGAGTGGGGCTAAACGCGGCCATGTGCAGGGGGAGGAATGGCATGGCCCAGAAGCACTGCCGATGGCACCTCCGGGAGGGAGGCTAGGGGCTGCAGCCCGGTTGTCAGCTCACAACCGGGGGGGCACGGACCGCTTGTAAAGCTGGCCAGGGGTTGGGATCCCCTGAATTGCAGCTCTGTTGTGGGACGCAGGAGGTAATTCCTAGGGCTGCATGTTTGGGACTGTTGCCATAGACACATGGCCCAAGCACTCTTATTCAGGGATGAGCGGAGTAGTCACTGGTGCTGCCAACTGGGCACCAGACTGTCAAAAGAATTTAGTTAGTGATCTGCATCTGACCTGCAGAGTGTTTTTTAAAATCTGGTGCTACTTGCCAGTGAGTGAATTGATGATGCAAGTGCCTCGGTGAATTTCCTTGCAGCTGGCTGCATCCATCTGGGATGTTTGGCACTTGGGTTCAGATGCCAGTCCACACTTCCACCAGTTTCAGCTCAAGCCCCAGACGATGAGGGAAGAGAAGATGGTGAACATAAAAGCCAGGTTTGTGCAGAGAAGGTGGTGGGAAGAACATTCTTGACCTCAGTAGCCAGTGCAGAATGTCTCTATCACTTGCTTAATGCTATTAGTCACAGAGCTCTTGTCTTCTGAAAGTTGCACTGGCTTCCTGTTTCCAGGAACAATGCCAGTTGGTGAAAGCATCATAGAATTACCTCTAGTGTTTTGGTCTTGGCTGCTTGAGAAATCGCCTCTGTGTTCTCAAGATGGCTAAAGCTGGAAGGGCTTCTTTCTAATAGGTCCTGCATCTTTCTAATAGGTCTGGGTATTGTAGATGGGATGCTACTAATGCTGGGAGTTTTCTTCTCCAGCGAATCCATCAGAAGCAGGACTTGCAGCCTGGTTGTCAGCTCACAACCGGTGGGGCACAGTCCTTCCAAGGACTGTGTGCATCTCAGTTGCTCATTTTAGGTTTTTGCCTGTGGGGTTAGCACGAGGAATGGGATGAACTTTACTCTGGCGTGGTATTTTGTTTAGCATTTGTCAATAACTGGTTTCAGGTTCCTGTACATGTGCCTAGAGACTATGTGGTAGACCCATTTATTAAATACTAAAATAAATAAAATGAACTCTCCAGCAGGCTGTTGTGTTACAAACAAACTGAAACGTGAATCAGGAAAGAAGTTCAAACATTGTAGAGGTGCCAGTTATATGACCAGGCAAAGAGACTGAGTCCAGTATAAAGTCCATCCTGGATCTCACACGGTTTGATGCCCTAGTCCCAAAAGACTACATTATCTAGATTCTATACAGTAAGAAGTAGGCTTACATAACAGAAGAAGGGAAGGCAGTGAGATTTTAGAATGGCAAATTTAGGAGAATTAAGAAATGTAGTGACTAAAATGTGATGGAAGTATTAAAATCTGAGCATGGAAGAAGCTATAAAATGCACCATAATGTTAGAACAATAGTTCTCATCCAGATGTTTGTGTATTCCTGGGGGTACAGAGATCTTCCCCAGGGCATATCAACTCATACAGGTATTTGCTTAGTTTTACAGCAAGCCATTGAAAAAGCACTAGCAAAATCGGTTCTAAAACTTCATTCCCTGACTTCTTTATACTGCTCTGTGTGCTATACACTGAAATGTAAATCCAATATTCATATTCCAAATGATTCATTTTAGAATGATGTGGTGAAAAAGAGAAAGCAAGCCATTTTTCAGTAATTGTGTGCTATGATGTGCTTTTATTTTTATGTCTGAGTTTGTAAGCAAGTTGTTTCTAAGTGTGGTGAAACTTTCTGGTATGCAAGATGAATCAACCTTTTGATAGGGGTTCGATAGTCTGGAAAGGCTGAGGATTAGGTGATGATTTGCCTGAAGACAGGAAGATGAAAGGAACTAGAATGAGTCCTTGTGCCTTCATTAGAGACAGCTCAAAGATCAGAAACTGGAACTGGAAACCTGTGTGTGAAACGGAAAGAAAAGGACGTGCCCACCTAATCTACACAAGGCTGTAGCGAACAGCTAGAGCG
This sequence comes from Podocnemis expansa, assembly GCA_007922195.1. Lineage (NCBI taxonomy): Eukaryota > Metazoa > Chordata > Testudines > Podocnemididae > Podocnemis > Podocnemis expansa. The sequence goes on along the minus strand of ML682007.1, from coordinate 33,185,080 downwards.
AATTATATTAGTTTGCACTTGGTAACACTATCTATCTGAGAATCTCAAGCAGCAAGCATTAAGGGATCCAATCTCCTTAGGATCCTGTAAAATATGTTAGTGTTGCTGTCTCCTTTCTACAGAGAGGAGAGCACAAAGAGATGAAATGACCAAGCCCAAGGTCAGACAAGAAGTAAGGAGCAGAGACTACAGTGGTCCCTAAACTTCTATATTCTTCAGTGGTGTATAGGGACCCAAAATGTATTGCAAAAGGACAGCAGAGAGCGACTGGTGTAGGGAATAGCAAATATGGTTCTGAGGTGCATCACAGCCCACTGGAAGCCTGGGATGGCCTGCCATAAAGTAGCACAGTGGACAGTTACTCTAATTGATGCTGGTGGCTGTTTCTATGCCCAGAGTGCTCCAGAATCCAGAAGAGACAAAAATGAGTGTAAATCCATCTTTGCACCCCAGCCTTCTGCCCTAGTAGCAACTTCTTGCTGTGCCTCCTGGAGACACATCACAGACCCAAACCCCAGATGGCTGAGCTGGGAATAAAATTCAGATCTCCTAACTAATAGCTGTGTCATCTAATGACAAGCACAGGAGGTCTGTTGATCATGGGTATGGAGATTTAAATTAACCCTGACACAAAATGACTGAGATCAGAACATGAAAAGGCCACTTGACCTTAGTGATAAAGATGCTTTCTTAGGCAAGTACTATCAATGACTATGTCTACACTAGAAGGCTCAGGTAAATCAACTTGATAAGGTCAATTTAGAGAGGCCCCATTTGTTTAAGTCGACTTTATAAAGTCAGCTTAAGCCAGGGCACCCACTTAAAGTTGACTTAATAAAGTCCACTTTAAATGGGTGCCCTGGCTTAAGTCAACTTTATTAAGTCGACTTTAATGGCCACATGCTTAAGTCAACTTAATAAAGTCAACTTGACCCTTTAAGTTGACTTTAAGGGTGAGAGTTATTAAGTCAACTTAAGCAAGTGCTTAAGTCAACTTAATGAACTCCAAATGTGGCCCTAGAGTTCCTTAAGTTGACTTAAGCCTCCAGTCTAGACATAGCCAATGTCTGCAGAACCCCTAGCTTTCATTTTTTAAATGACAACTGTCACCCTTCTGGTGGCAAGGTTGACCTTCCTGATGAGATCGAAGGGAGGTTTGCCTTCCTGAATCTGTTGACAGACAGACAGCTCCAATGTCTCTGATGCTGCTCAGTACTTTCCTAAGATGCAGCATAGGGAACTGACCAGAGTCTTGTCAGTTTTTGTTGCAGCTAAGAGAAACCCTTGGGGCAGAAGAAAAATCAACAAGAGGAATAGGGTTACTTTAAAAAATGTGAATGAAATAAAAATCTTTTCACAGTCATCTCTATTTTTGAAGCATGTATTCCGGTTGATTGATTGAACTGCTTCACTTGTAATGTGTCTTACTTGTCCAGGCTACTTTTAGACACTTCTGTGTGGTGTGTATGCTTTCAGAGCAAACTCACGCAACCTGGACTTCCATTTCTTGTGTTGTAATGTTTTGATTCATTTGATTTTTAGTAAGATGTAATTTGTTGCATTTTTAAATCCTATGATTGGCCTTGCTTGATTCATGATTTTTGTGGGGGCTTCACTAATGATTTTCAAACAGCTGGGGCTCCCAATACTGAATCTATCTGTTCTCTTCCTTCCTAGACATTTGTGCTCATTTGTTTACCTCATAGTTCTTCACTTCCATCTGCCATCTTCTTATGGAGCACACTGTCTCCAACCCTGACGGGAAAATGTCTCATCTCTCTTCTTCCACCAGTCATTTTCTCTCCTCTCTTTCTACTCCTCCAAAGTTCCTCTCTACCAGCCTCCTCCTCCCCCACTTTCAGATCCCACCCTTCTTTTCTGCCCCTTGCAGTTTTCACTTGCTCACCATCCTCTTGGACCCTTGTTCTCGTACATCCTGATTCAGGGAAGCACTTCAGCTTGTACCTGCGTGCTTTCCCCCACACAGATGCTTTTCTTAAGTGAAGACTTGGAGGATTGTCCTCCTCTCTACTCACTTGAGTCCCCTAGATTCACACAGCAACCGGGCCATGGGAAAGGCCCCAAGAGTCATGTGGAAAAGGTCAGTTGGTCTGTTGTTCCCTTGAATGTTGTGCTCCATGCTCAGTGCTAGTCACAGGAAGCCTATCTGGAGAAAGAAGGTGTTGAGAGATGAGGAGTGAAAATGATGACAGGCTCGAGGAGCTTTTGGTATGAAGACAGAATGAAAAGACTGGAGCTACTTTGAGTAGAGCAGGGTCCTCAAACTGTGGCCTGTAGACCACTGAGAGCTATTCAGGGTGGTTGGCAGCAAAGCTGCAGTTCCCACAAGGTTGGTATGAGATTGTGCTCTGGATGGGAGGCAGGCGGGACAATAGCCTCCAGAGCAGTCTCTCTGCTATATTGTGACTCACTGCATGAAACTCTGAGAACCCCTAATTTAGAGAAGGGATGCTATAAAGGTGAATTTGGATTTCCTTCTTTATCTCTCTGTTAATGCTAGAGAACAGCTGATGACACTGAAAAGTGTAACATTTTAAAATTGACAAAATAATATTTTTTTAATGTAATTGTCCTGTGGAACTCTTCGCAACAAGATACAATTGAGGCTGAGTTTAACGGGCTTCACTAGAGGATTGGATATTATGTGAAGACTAAGAATGCTCGTGGATGTATTAACTAGAATAAAATTTGTGTAAGGATCTGTAAACTCTCATGTATCAAGGCACTGTAACAATTCAGTGGCTGAGGGTAAAAAGAAAATTCCCTTACAGGCAGGTATTTCAAACGTGCCCATTATGTGGTTTCTTGCAACTTGCTTTGAAGCAGCTTATATTGACAACTGCCAGAGACAGAATCCCAGTCTAGGTGTATGTCTGGTCTGATCCAGGCCCCCTCTTCAACCTGGTAGAGTCTCTTCTCATTTGCTTTCTGTGCCTGCCTTGAGGCTCCCTGGTGACTGATCTTTCCTGGCTGGAGCAGCACAAAGCTCTCCTTTTTGGCATGGCTGGCTTGCTTGGACCCTCCCCAAGGCTCTAGTACCTGGGTGACTGGCTGCCTCTTCTCCCAGAATCAATTTCAACCCTGACAACTTGGTGTGGGAGTGAGCCTATGTCTCAGAGTCGGTATCACCTGAAAGGTTTGGAAGAAGTTTCCATTTCAGTTGGCCCCCAAATTCATGACACTACTTAATGTATTTTTACAGGTAATTTTGAAGGTTTGGCATTTCCTAAATGACTTGGCAGCATGGCCTTAACTGAGCTCAGATCTCATAGCAATATCTGGTTCTTATCATGTTAGGAGCAGTTGGGGGGTGTGGTTGAAAAGTAGGCGTATTGGTTTCAGTATAACTGACAACAGAACTGTCATCAACATGCAGGAGGGAATGAAGCCATGAACTATATAACCAATATGGGTTTATAGAGAACAAACTGCACCAGAAAAATGTGATGGCTTTTTTGATAAAATGAAAAAATAGCTGCCTGAAAGGAACTGGAATGCACATATTTGGATTTTAGTGAAATCATCTGGTACAATATCTCAGGAAACCTTAACGCTCCAAATTGATTCCAGCTGGTGGGAACATTGTCACATAGACTGAAAGCTGGGTGGAGGTCAAGAGAAATGGCAACGTGTCACATGTCTGGGGAGAGTGAGTACAGTCGTGGCTCTTGATAGTTGCCCATTGCATTATGTAACAAAGATGTGCAGTTAGCTAATTTCAGTAGTAGTCAAGGTGTTTCCTATAGTAGTAAAACGGAGCATGCAAGGGAATACAGTGGCCACTGAAGTAGCTAGATCTATTCATCTTAAGTAAACTTGGCAAATTTGTCAGTTTCCAAAGGGATAGCCGTGTTAGTCTAGTCCAGTAAAAAATAACAAGCAGTTGTGTGGCACTGCCTCTGTCACAGGACTGACATTAAGTTAATCTTAGGGCACCATCCAGCTGCCATTAAACTTAATGGACCAGCTCTCATTTAATTCAGCAATGGTTTGATTGTGTTTCTCTGTTAGATAAGGGTGCAAGGGGACATGCAGAGGTTAGAAAAATGAGATTTTTTTTTTAAATAAAAACCTGAATGATAGAACATGCCTTATAACACCTTTAAAATGTTCTACTTACCCATGCCTGAGAAGGTTTTAGTCCTAATCGATCCAGGACTGTTAAGGCAGCCCTCAGCTGTATAGAGATGGTACCCTCCTTTTCTTAATGAAGAGACTGAAATAACCACTCTTCCATCTAAACAAGCTTTTGGAAGCTTACTTTTCCTCTACATGTTCTTACTGAGATGGGATGCTCAAAAAAGGAAATTCCATTCCGGGGATTTGTTAAGGAACCTTTTTCATTCAGGTAAATTTCTTGAGGCCTTGTGTGTGTGTGTCTCCCTCTGGTGGCTATTTGCAGGATGCAGTGAGAGTAAACTGGTACTGAAGATTGGCTGTGAACAAAAAATCATCTTTAGCTCCTGTGGGAGAAGCTTGCATATTAGGAGCCGATGTTCCAGTGCTGTGCATGCATTTCACATGGCACTTTGTTTTGGTGCTAGGACCCAGCCATGCATTAGGACTTTGTGTCCTGTCCTGGTATTTATAAGATCAGCCTTTGGCTGGGACTATTTCCTATAGTGAGCACACTGGGCCTGGTTTCCTTAGGGGTTCTAAGTGTGAATGGAAAAAGTCAGGGGCAGCCTGCTATTTTTCAGTGATTTGCAGCATGAAACATGCTCACTGTGTAACACTGTGTGTAAGGCAGCCCTTGGCCATATTTCCTGTTCTTCACTGGTGCCAAGGCACAGAGGGCTGGTCCTGCCCTGCAGGCAGCCCATGCAGTTAGCTAAGGCAACGGCATTGAGGGGGTGGCAGAAAATAAACCTGGCAAGGAAAAAACAACAAAACCTTGCCGTGCCTTAATCTGCCGCCCTCTGGGTCCCGCTGCCCTTCCGCTCCTACTTCTTAAGCAACCAATCCCACCTTTGCTACTTCCTTGCTGCAGCTCCCTCCTTCCATTCTGCAGCAGACTGGCGCTATGTCTACACTACAGCTTGAGCTCACATAACTTCTGTTGCTCAGGGAATCAGGGTTGTGAAGAAACTACTCCCTTGACCAATGCAAGTTATCCTGACAGAGGCACTGGTGTGTGCAGAGCTCGGTGGGTGGGAGGGTGTCTGCCACTTGTGGAGATTGTTTTTTTTTTTGTGCTGAGTTCTCCTGTTGGCATAGCATGTCCTCATCAGCGCTGGACATGTGGACATGCCCTAGGCTAAGCAGAGGAGTTAGCTGAACCCTTATTGAGGCACTCCATCTTGAAACCCAGTTCCAAGGCTCGTCCCTACAACTTGGGGGGATCAACAACTCTCCATTGGGCTCCCAGCCACTTCCAGGAACAGAAGCTATTCTCCTCCAGGCCCTGATTCAGCAGAACCCTTGAGCATGTGTTTCAGTACCCTGCTGAGTCAGGGCCCAGCTGAGCATGAGTGGGTGGGTGTGCCTCAGAGGGGTACTGCCGGAAGAGTTGGAGTGGCAGGGCCATGTAAGGCAGGGGAGCGAATGAGTGATGGGGTGCACGAAAGGATGAGGAAAGGAAAATGGGACCGCTCAGTGGGGTAAGTGACAGAGGGAGAGATGGATGGAAAGGAGAGAAGTCAAAAAGGCAGCACAGAAAAGGAGGAAGTGGAGGGGCTGGGGTGGGCATAGAGAAGCAAAGAAGAGACAGTTTTGCACAGGAGGAAAATGACAAAGGGGGAGGAAAAGATATACCCCAGTCCAGTGGCTAGAATGGAGTGATGTGAAGGAGGAGGAAACAGTCAAGTGGAGCAGGAGTGAGTTTAATCAGACATTTCAACTGAAATCAAAGCAGCCTGGTAAAGGTAAACGAATGCTGGGATGGGCGGGAGTAGGTGGATTTGTATGTAGTAGGGAAAGAAGGGAATCAAATGCATGGCTCTTTGCCTAGGGCAGCTAGAGTCGTGGGTGGGCTCTGAGCACAAGCATTTGGCGAGTGTGGGTGGAATGGTTTGGGAGCAGAAAGAGAAGATGAGACACAGCACTGAGCCCCCAGATAGTATGTGGTGTGGTGCCTGACTCGGAACCCACTCAGCCTCACCTCACAGTACCCTGTGGGCAGGGAGGGATGGGGTGTGGCTAATGCAAATCACTCCATTTTACCAATGGAGGTTTTGTTCTGGGCTGTCATTTCTCCCATGAAAGCTCCTGTGAAAAATAAATCTGGTAGTCTTAAAGTGCCACACGACTCCTTGCTTTTTTTTGCTGGACTAGACTAACAAAGCTATCCCTTTAGAAATATGTTGACCCTGTTTTCCAGAGGCGCTGAGCAGGGGTGTCGCTGGCTGGGGGAGGAACCCAGGGCATGGGCTGGGGACAGGGCCAGGCGCTGCTGCGGCCGCGGCTGCGGGCTGCCAGGCCCCGCATCCCCAGCCAGGGATGGAGCCGCAGGCGGCCAGACCCCGGATCCCCGTACGAGGACGGGGCTGCCAGTGGCCAGGTCCCGGATCCCCAGCCGGGGACGGGGCCGCTGTGGCTGCCGGCGGCTGGGGCCCGGATCTTCGGCCCGATTGGGCTGGAGATCCAGGGCACTGGTGCTGGGGTTCGGGGCATGTGCCCTGGCGTGCTCAGTGCCAGCAACGCCCCTGGTGCTGAGTACTGCAGTGACTGGCGACGTCAGGTGGAATTGTGGGAGCTCAGCACCTCTAGGCCATTGTGCCTATTTGTCAAAGGTAGTTAAGGTTGCTTTGCTTAGTGTCATGACCCTGGGCTAGGTCTCATGGAAAGGCAATGGGACTTGAGAGCCTAAGGCACTTGGAAAATGAGCTGGGTGGAGCACTGTCTAAATCCTGTGAAAAAATCTAGCCTTAGGTGTCTTAAACAGGGTGTGAGGCTCGCACTCACAATGTGTGGATTATCTGGGAGCTATATTAAAAAACTCTTCTGATGAATCCCTAAATTCTCCTCCAGACTGCACATTCCAAACAGGGCATAAGGCTGGGGCATATGATGGGACCTGCTGCCTTCCTTTGTAGCATGGGGCACAGCTTGCTTGCTGATGGATTCTCAGTAAAAGCTTTGAATTGGGATTCGAGGACTTTAATAACTCAGTTCTAGGTTGGGGTCTGTTTCAGTAACGGTGGGTGAGGTTCTGTAGCCTGCACTGAGCAGGTGGTCAGACTAGAAGGTGATCATATTGATCACTTCTGACCTTTGAGTCTATGAGGACACGTTTGTGTCTGTCTTGTAGCACTGCTTGTAGCTGAGTGCGATGTTGAGTGAGTTCCTCTGTCCATGTGGGTGTGGGGAAGGTTTTCTACAGTTGCAAGTGGCTGTTCAGTGGGTACAGTGGCATAGTGGAAGGGGGATGAACCTCAGTTGCATGATCAGGATAGTTTTCTCTTCTTTATGCTATAGCATGGCATGACACAGCCCAGGGTGCTAACAGGGGTAGAGGGAGAACGTTGGGAGAGATTTTCCAAGGCACAGATAGCAGTTGGGTGCCTCATTTCCATCGAAACTCAGTAGGAGTTGAGCATCAGTTGTGCCTTGGAAAATCTTCCCCACGTAGGTTAGGGAAGCTTTTGGTCTCTAACAATCATAGAAATGCAGGGCTGGAAGGGACATTAAGTGGTTCTAGCCCAACCTCCTGTGATGAGGCAGGACCAAGTCAACCTAGACCATCCCAACAGGTATTTTTCCATCCTCTTCTTAAAAACCTCCAATGATGGGAATTCCAAAACCTCACTAGGTAACCTGTTCCAGATCTTAACTATTCATGGAGTTAGATGGTTTTCCTGATGTCTGATTTAAATCTCCCTTGCTGAAGATTAAGTTGATTATTTCTTGTTCTACCTTCAGTGGACACACAGAACAACTGATCACCCTTCTGTTTATAACAACATTTAATATAGGTGATGATATCAGGTTTCTCCCACAATTGTCTTTACTCAAGACTAAACATGTCCTATAGATCAGACCTTCTAAACCTTTTATTGTATCTGTCGCCTCCTCTGAACTCTCCCCAAATTGTGGATACCTTTTTAAAGTAGTGCCAAAAGCTGGAAATCATCTGAGGCCCCACCAATGCTGAGTAGAGCTGGACAATTATTTTCCATGTCTTACATGCTACATTCCCTAGATAGTCTTTATTGCAGCTGCATCACACTGGGCTGGTAATCCTGTCAAAGAAAGAAATTAGGTTTTTTGGCATGATTTGCTCTTTACAAATCCAGGCTGGCTATTACTTATACCCCTATTATCCTCTAGATGCTTACAAATTGATTGCTTAATAATTTGTTCCAGTGTCTTGACATGTATAGGAGTGAGGCTGACTGGTCTATTATTCCCTGGGTCCTCTATTTTTAAAGATGGGTATGTCGGCCCTTCTCCAGTTCTCATGACCTCGCCCGTCTTCCTTAAATTCTCAAGGATAATTGCTAATGGATCAGAGATTGTTTCAGCTAGTTCCTGTAGAACCCTGGCATGAATTGCATCAGAACTTGCCAACTTGAATACATCTAGCTTATCTAACTGTTCTTTAACACAGGGGTTCCCAACCTGTGTTTGGGGGGCCAAAAATGGCCCTTGGTTCCCCTCCTGCTGGCTGCAGCATGGAGGCACTGCATAAAGACCTAGGTGGAGAGTTTTTCCACAAGCCTAAAAGACTGATGTAGGCTCCTTGCTGCAGCCAAAGGGATAGGAGATCAGTGCTCCCATCCTCCTGTCTGTAGCAGAGAGCACTGCAAAGTGCTCGGCCTAAGTCCATAGGTGCTGTGGTCCTTGCTGGAGCCAGAGGGAGGAGGAGGAGCACTGATCTTCTGCCCACCGACCGCACAAGGTAGCCACTGCCTTGGGACACAGATAGAGTGCTCAGAGTTGTAGGATATGCGAGGAGTCCTGTGGCACTTAAAAACTAACAAATTTATTTCACCCATCTTCAAAGCATCTGACGAAGTGGGATTTTCTCCCACAAAAGCTCATGCAATAAATAAATTTGTTAGTCTTTAAGTGCTACAGGATTCCTTGCTTCTTTTGCTGAATTAGACTAATATGGCTACTGCTTTGGAACTTGGCAGAATATGTGCAGTTTCCCTGTTGCAGCCAGGGAGATGGGAGATCCATGAGAAGGAGGCAAACTGCTCTTTGGGGTGGGGGAAGGTGGTGGGAGGAGTCTGTTGGCAGACACTGGTGGCCCCTCAGGGCAGTAAAAATGATATTTATGGCCCTCAAGCCAAAAAGATTGGGAACCACTGCTTTAACATGTTCTTTCCAATTTTGGCTTGTATTCCTTCCCTTTGTCATTAATGTTAATTGTATTAAGTCAGGACTCAACAAATTCCAGGCACCAGGTTGCCGTGGTGCCCAGAAATTTGACTGTAGTGCCTAGCTGAGCCGTGGTGTTTCAAGGGTGAAACACCCTATGATGCCTAAAAAAAAGCCACTAGCACCAACGCTTCTAGTGGTGCTGCCCCTGATGCTGAAAACACCCTAGGCAGTATGTTTTGGGTGGGGGGCATGGTTCTGGGATGTTTTCACTCTTTAGTGCTGCTGCAAGTGGCAGTGGCTGCAGGGGGTGGGCGTTCTGATGTTCTGTGGCACGTCTAGATGCCTTAGCTTTTGGGCTGACTCCTAGCTTCATGCTAAAATTTCTGAGTCTTGTGTTAAGTACCTGGTCACTATTTATTTACTTAGGCCTGGTCCACATTGCATGCTGGGTTGATGGGAGAAATGCAAGCTACATACTGTAGAATGCATATTTCCCAGCAACTTACTTATGCTCCTTTACCACAGCATCTTCACTGGACTATGCCAATGGAAAATGGCCTCTGGTTGACACAGTGTTACTCTTTTCTGGAGGGTGGAGTTATTGTATCAAATGGAGAGCATGTCTGGGATCAACTGAGCAGTCTCCAGTGGTTGCTCAGTTGATCTTACTGTGTTGATCCATGCAGCCCAATGCAGTGGACTCAGTTTAGACATACCCTTAGTGAAGACTGAAGCAAAATAGGATTAAGCACCTCAACCTCCTTGATATTGTTCGTGATTAGCTTTCCTTTCCTACTAAGTAAATGGATCTGTGCTCTCCTTTGTCTTTCTTTTGCTGGTAATTTATTTACAGAACCTCTTCTTATTAGCTTCTTATGTCCCTTAGTAGCTGTAAGTCTTTCTGTGCCATAGTCCTTCCAATTTTATCCCTAACACTTGTGGTATTTTGATGTATCAGCCGTAGCAATTTGTCCATGCCTTTACTTTTTATAGGATTCTTTTCTGAATTTCAGTTCATTAAATAACACCTGATAGAGCCTTGTTGGCTTCTTATGTGTATGGTAATTTTCGGTAATATCTTTGAAAAACCTTACTGAATTAAGTTTAATAAAATTGGGGTCTGTTGTGTTACATGCAAAGTTTATGTATTATTGTGGGCTGGGACCACAGCTAACCACTCTAGAGGGAAGATAGGATGTGAGACCTGGGGGTTTGAAGAACAAATTGCTTCACAAAAATGGATTTTTTTTTTGTGTAATAAGGATGAAATGGTTTTCCTGAGGTATGTCTAGGGGAGGGTGAATGTAAATTTCCCACGTCCATGCAAAACCCTTGCTTTTTGAAGCTATACCCTGAGGAATGGGTCTTTGTCTGCTGATCACCTTTTACCAAATGCAAAGATCAATGGCCTGAGTTATATAAAGATATATAATATAAAGTTATATAAAGAAACAACTGCTTTGCTCAACCTGGGTTCTGATTCTGAAAAGTTATAAACTTGTAGCCATGAAGAAAATCCAGTTGTGTGTTTTCAGATCATTGACACACACTAGATCTTAAGGTGGGAGTTGAGGTGACTTCTGGTAAGCTTTTTAGCATGCATGTAGGTTTTTGGTGTGTTAATACATTTCACCCATAATGCTTTTACTATAAGAATAAATGTTTTTGCTCAGAAAGAGTTGTGTGGTCACTTATAACAACAGGCAATCACAGTTGTGCTTTGTCTGTTCAGTTAGGTAGGTTGGCTTGTTGGGTATATCACAGAGGTGGCAGGGAACTGGGGAGCCTAGAAAAAAACTAGTAAGGAGGGAGATGCAAGGGCTCTGCCCAAGAGAAGTGTAGTTGCGGGCCAAGAGGGAGTGTCCTCAGGGGATCATACAGAGGAAACACAGGTGCAATTGTCCTAAAGTATGATGACTCTGGTCCTTCGCAATTCATCTCTGTGTTTGTGGATTTCTTTGAGATTTTCAGGTCATTGAGGCCATCCGGATGGAGCCATATTGGACTATTGCTATTCTTCCTATGTCTCCTTTGCATCAGGATAGTTTGGTACATCCTTAGATTTTCTTCCTATGGAATCCTTCCTGCCAGTTCTCTGAGTTTCTTAAAGTCTGCTTGTGGTCCTTATTGTGCTCTTCTCACTCTTTCCTTTCCTTAAAGTCATGAAATCTTTCATTTGATGATTACTTCTCCCTAGTTGCTTTCCACGTTCAGATTTTTAACCAATTTCTTGCCGTGAGTCAGAATAGTGTCTAAAACGGCTGTTCCCTTAGCTACTTTCTTCACCTTCTGAATGTTTATTCTCAGCACATTCCAAGAACTTTAGTGTTATGCTGTATTACTTTTCCAGCAAACACCTAAATAGTTAGTCTCCCATTAGTACCAGGTTTTATATCTTGGATATTTCTGCTAATTGTTTTAGAAATTCTTATCTACTTCCTCTTCTCAATGAGTGGTCTATAGTATGTCTATGATGTCATCCCTGTTTGGTTTTCCCTCTTTTGTCTTCACTCAGGGCAGGTCTGCACTGCCCACTGTTACCTAAAATAACTTGCATATCTCAGTCAGCTGCCCTATGCCCAGCGCGTCCGCTGTGCTGAGTGGAAGGGATGGGACCTGTCTTCAACTCAGCACTACTCCAGTTGCTGGTGTGGTGTTCAGAGATAGGCTTGCCAATCAGTCAATCGGAAAGGTCAATTGGACAGTGGCGACTTTGCCACCATCAGTGAGGACTGACCCTCAGAGACTTTCAGCTGGTCTGCCTATCACCTCCTGGACCACCAAGCAAGTGTATGTATTATCGATCTATAATGCAACATCTCCTGCTTCTTCTTATTGCCAGTCCTTACTCTACAAACTCTACCCCCTACTCCAATATGCCAGGTGTGAGATTTATCCCATCAAGCCTCTGTGATGAAAATAAGAAGGAAAATGCTCTTCATTTATGAAGAGAAATCATTGTTTTCTTGCTACTGCATGTCAGCAGTAAAAGCTGAGATGCCGGGTTTACTAGGAAGAACTAACACAAAACAACTAACACAACTAGTGGTAACATTGGTAGATTTGAAATGAGAAAAACTAATAACTTGGGTTACAAACCTCAAAAGCAGAAATCAAGGCCACAAAGCAATATGTCACCCAAGCAGATATGCAATCTTGGAGCAGCAATGGAGTTACCATTCAGAATCAAGAAGTCACTTCCTTGAGTGTGTTAGAAGATTTGGGTCTGAGGATGCTGCCTAGTACTGGCAGAAAGCCAGAGAAAGACTAAGAACATTCAGGTCACTGACTAAACAGATGACTCAGACCATAATAATTCCTGTAAAAATGGTTGCCTGGGACTGTTCAGTTAGATGTGAAAAGTGGCAAGTTGTTACAAGAACCGGGCAGGCGGGGGGGGGGGGGGAGAGAAGGTTGATAATGGAAGCCATAAGAAAAGCTTTAAATCCCTCAAGATCCCTGATTTCCAAGATGGAGAAACAAATCCCTACAACCAGAATGAAGCAAGTTACGAGAGTCAGGGTAGCAGTACTTAGCCCCTATTGTGAACCATACAAATCTCCTCAGATTAGTAGCCTCTGCACCAGATCCCCAAAGAGCAGATGCGTTACCCTCTTACTTCTGAATATCTTCTGATAGAGTTAGTGGGGGGCCAGAAATTTAACTGATTTTAAGATACAGCTTGATAAACTTATGAACAGGATTATGTGATATGGTTTTTTGTGCCAGTAGGGGACTGGACTTGATGTCTCACCCAGTCCTGGGTTCTTAGATTCTAAGGCCAGAAAGGGTTACTGGGACCATCTAGTCTGACCTTCTGCATAGTGCAGAGAACTACCCCAAAACATCCAATCTTGATTTAAAAATTACCAATGATGGAGAATCCCCCATAACCCATGGTAAGTTGTTCCAGCAGCTAATTGCCCTGAGTAAAAAGAAAAAAAAGTGCTTTATTTCTTGTCTGAACTGGTCTCATTTCAACTTCCAGACATTGAATCTGGTTCTGCCTTTTTCTGCTAGACTGAGGAGCTCATTTTCAGATGTTTGTTTCCACATGTAGGTGCATAAAAACTGTGACTGTCACCCCTGTGGAGGTTTGTATGCTCATGATCGGGGTTAAGTTCTGCTTCCATGACTTTCGCATGTAGCCCCGTTCAAAGGAGGGACCAGTGTAAGGGAAACAAGCAGGATTTGGCTTGATGTATCCTGTCAGTCTAAGATTGTTGGAGACCTAAGGGAGTTAGGCACCTAAATCCCATTTAAATTCAAGTCTAACTTGCTTAGACTCTTTAAAAGTCCCTGTTGAAATGACCATTTTGTTTTCATTCCTTTTTTTTTTTTTTTTCATTTGGAAGGTAAGTTGAATCCCAAGAGGACAGCTAGGAGTCCTTTGGCTGGCACTGGAGTCTTCTTTTGGTACCACTGCCTATAGCACTTCTGAAACAGATAGAGGGTCTTTTCATCTTTCTAAAGCAAAATTGCAGAGAACAAGCAAGCCCTTAATGTGAGCTGCAGGGCCATCTTGGGGGGAGCCTGATACAAAGGGGCATGCTTTTTGGAAGTACCTTGTTGTAGAATTCCTGACAAATTCACCACAGATAACGCCCAACTTGAAAAAGTGTCTGAAAACAAGACTTCATAACTGACATTGAAAGCAGTAGGTACGTAGCTTGAAATTTGATTGTCAGTGGTTTTATAGATTTCATTCTTCCCCCCTAATAATGTTTGAAATCATTAGTTGGTTTTAAATTATGCAGGCTTTTGAGCTCTCACTTCATTTCAGAGGTTGCTGAACATGGATATTTCTAGGTAAGAGACTGCCTGATGGGCTTGTACAAAGCCCCAGGGCACGTTCTCAGCCAGATAACTTTTGGGGGATGCTGAAATCATTTGAGTTATGCTGTCATCTTCCTACCAGCCTGAGAAAATGTTAGTACAAAAGACAAATCTATGGAAATTGTTTTAGGACTCCACTGGAACAGTTAAGATTTACTTCTCAGTCACCTACAAAGGGTGCAAGCCAGTGTGAAAAGAGGAGAACTTTGCATTTGGTGTTTAGTATACCTGAGCTGGTCTTGTGCAAGTTGTGCTGTTTGCATTAAGGTCTTGACTTGACTTAGAACCAACATGTCACAATAATTAATAAAGGCACTGATAACATACCTGTTCCTTGGCTAGGGTTCCCACTCTCTTTTGACATATGCACCCCAAAATCTTGGTGCCTCCCAGAACAAGACACAGTTCCTGCTCCCTAGAGCTTAAAATCTAAGATCGGGTGTACACTTAAAAATTAGGCTGACCTACATAGTGGCTCAGAGCTGTGAAAGTTTTTTGTTCCCTTAGTGCTGTAGTTAGGTTAACGTAACCCTCAAACTAGGGAGTCAATGGAAGAATTCTTGCATCGATCTCCCTACTGTCTCTTGGAGAGGAGGATTAACTACATAGACAGAAATAACCCTTCCATTGATGTAGGAAGTGTCTCTGCTCTAGTGGCACACTTTTACTGCAGCAGCTGTGTTGCAGTAGCAGGTGTAGTATAGACGTGGCATGAATACGATGGACTTGAGTGCAAGTCAGGCACCTTAAATGGAGGAAGAGAAGGAGAAGGCTGATGATAATACAGTATCTTCAATTAAGGAGTGAAACGTGCAATCTTTTGATACCTTCATTCTCCTAAAACACAAAATGGGAGCAGTGAGTTTTTAGGAGGGACTTGGTGGACAAGTTTGGAGTGGCCATTCCACACACATTAGCACAATATAGGCTCTTGTGTTTGCAAATCTGTCCCTGAGTCTGCAGAATTCTCCTGCCCATGCCCTCTCTCTTGTCCCTGCAAGAGAATGTAACTTCCTCAGTTTCTTCCAATTACTAGCACCCTCCAGAGTGCTAGGCTGTGCAGGCAGCATCTCCACTAAAAGAATGACTTCTGCCCTTCAGTTTACAGCTTTCTTACATATTTCTCTGACTTCAGTTTTAGCACCTGTGAAACTAACAATACTGTGAAAGACCCAAATGAGCAATTGGATAGTAATGGCCTGATTCTCCTAATGGGTTTTTTAATTTGTTTTAGTAATTTAGGTTGTTTTGCCTTAGATTATAAACTTCCTGGGGCAGACATTATAGGCTCCTGTGTTTGGACATCACTAGAGAAAACTGTTAAGTGAAGAGTAGGTCAGGCTGTGGCTGTGATCATTTAGGGTATGTCTACACTGACAGCGGCAGTTTCGCCACTGTCAGTTTGCCCTTCCAGGAGCAGGTCACGGTGAGTATGAACTCACTGTGCCGCTCCCAGAAGTCAGCCCTGGAAGTCCTGGGGGACAGGGGCTGTAGCCCTTGAGGTCGGCTTTTCCCTAATGTGTAGTGACGGCTTTAAAACCTGCCACTAGCTGCGCAAGGAATTTTGTGTCCCTTGCGTAACGGGCAGTTGACTGCTGCTGAATTTGCCCAGAGTTTAAACTAGGGCTTAGTCTGGTCTCCTGCAGTACACAGAATGTCCCTTAATAAATTCCTTTTCTTGTTAGAGCAGAGCTTTTAGAAAAACATCCATGGTGATTTAAAAATCATGGTGATGGAGAATCTATGAAAAAACTTGGTAAGTTGTTCCAATGATTCCTTATCTTCACTGTTAAAAATCCACACCTTACTTCTAGGCTGAATTTGTCTAGCTTCAACTTTCAGCCTTTGGATCTTGTTATACTTTCCTCCGCAAAACAAAAGAGTCCTTTATCAAATGTTTGTTGCCCATGTAGATACTTACAAACTGTGATGGCTACCCCTTCTCTTTGATAAGCTAAATAGATAAAACTCCTTCAGTCTCTCTCTCTAAGGCATGTCTGTCAAACCTTTAATCAGTCTCTTGGGTCTTCCCCAAACCTTCTCCAATTTGTCAATATCCTTCTTAACTTGGGGATGCTGGAACTGGATATAGTATTTCAGCCGTGGTCCCACCAACGCCAAATACAGAGGCAATATAATCTTCCTACTCCTATTTGAGATTTCCCTGTTTATACATCCAAGGACTGCAGTAGTGGACTGTTCCACCAAGTTACTGATTTTCTGGTTCCATGCTATTGGACTTGTACATCTACTCATAGATTGATAGACTTTAAGGCCAGAAAGGATTGTCATGAACATCGGCTACATCCACACGATGCTTTTTAATCAAAACAATGACCTTTGTTTCGATTTAAAAGTTGTCATGTCCGAACGACGTTTCATTATTTCGAAATGACGAGCCCCGTCATTTCGAAATAACGAACCTTATTTTGAAATAGTAAAACCTGGGCTGAAATTGAAATAGCTGTTATTTTGAAATGGTTGTTTTGAAATAATGCTGTTTGGACGTGTTATTTTGAAATAATCATTATTTCAATTTAACACTTTTGCCCTTCTCCTTCCCAGGTGCCTTCCTTTTTCTATATATTGGCTGGCAACATGGCCCTGCCAGGGGGCCATGTTCCCACACCTCCCATGCTGCCCCCTCCTGATTCGAAATAGCAAGTCCTGTGTCCAGACTTGCTATTTTGATTTGAGGTTTTTGCTTATTTCAATTTAAGTTAATTCAAAATAATGATTTTATTTCAAATTAACTTATTTCAAAATATGTGTCTACATGTAGACATAGCCATCTAGTCTGACCTGCACAATGCAGGCCACAGAACCTTGCCCACCATAGAACCCTAACTTCTGGCTGAGTTACTGAAGTCCTCACATCATGTTTTACAGACTTCAAGTTAGAGAATCCACCATTTATACCAATTTAAACCTGCCAATGAACCATGGCCTATGCTGCAGAGGAAGGCAAAAAATACCCCAGCATCTCTGGTAATCTGACCCAGAGAAAAATTCCTTCCTGACTCCAAATATTAGACCCTGAGTATGTTGGCAAGAGCCACCAGCCAGACACCTGAGAGAGAATTTTCTGTAGTACCTTAGAGCCATCCCCATCTAGTGCCCCATCACTGGCTGTTGGAGATATTTGCTGCCAGCAGTCACAGTTTGACTATATGCCATTGTACCATCCACTCCATGAGCTTATCAGGCTCAGTCTTGAATCCTGTTAGGTTCTTTTCGCCTGCTGCTCCCCTTGGAAGGCTATTCCAGAATTTCACTCGACTACTGTTTAGAAACCTTCATCTAATATCAAGCCTAACTTTTACTGATGCCCAGTTTATCTATGACACTGTCCTAAATGGGAGTGACTTTGCCCCACATGTGCACTGGAGGAACATGATGTGGCAGGGTGCAAGTTACTACTACTGAGATGGCAAACCTGTACTACTTAATTCTTGGTTTCCTCTTGTTTCGCAGCAATGTAGGACCTTCTTTTCTGGCTCTGACCAATGGTCCAGCTAGTCTGGCAGTGCTCAGTCCCTTCTGTTGCATCCTTCATCATCCAGCTGGGTTTTGCTCTTGGGGTTCAAAGATGGCCAACTGAGGCTGCCACTCCTCCATGAAAAGAAGCAAATGTGGAATCTGTGCTAAGTATTCAATGACTGAAACAAAGAAGCAGCTAATTTTTTGGAAGGCTTTCAAGGGCTGAGATGAATCTTGTTCAAGAGGTCAAGCTGTCCTTTCAGCTGTTTACAGTGATATATTTCCAGATGGTTCTTCAGAACTAAGATCCTTTCTGGTATCCCTTTAATGCCATTTGGAAAATGAGCAGTTCATAACATATATCTCTTATAACATATATCTCTTAGTAATCATGAATATATTCCAGAATCAGTCACGTACAGATCAGATATTCACCTTTAGGAATGAAGATGTTGTTTGGCATAAGGAGAGCAAAACCTGCTGCCTTTGTGCTGGATGCTATATTGGTTTTAACAGGAACAGTGTGGATGTCCTTCTTCTGTCAGATTGCTCACATTTGGCTTCAAGTCTCTGTCTCAAGTTTGGGTCAACTGATTGCTGATGGAGGGTGGGAAAGAATTTTCCCTCATGTCAGATTGAGAGTGACTTTTTTTTTCTCCCAGTTTTTTTCTCTGTTACGGGGTGTGGGTCACTTGCAAAAATCTATTGAGCATGTCTCAATTAGTCAATTCCTGCCATCAAGGCCTGAGACATTGGTACATCTCAATTCCTCTTTTTCTTTTTCTGTGGCACATAATAGTTTTGTCTGTAATACCTTGGTCTAATTTCAGTTGTTGGATTTAGCGTGCAGGTGCTGGTTGATATATCTGGTGGCCAATGATGGCCTTAAATTCTAAGACTTTGCCTCCCAGGAGAATTTTCTGGGGAAAAAAAATTTCAAAATTAAACATAAACAATAAAAAAACCTGCTGCAGTTATATTTTATGCAAATTAACTCACATTAATTCAGTGCAATGATTGATAGAATAAAGCACTTGAGTCCTAGATTTTTGGTAGTTTGCATGCACAATGCAAAATGCTTGTGCATAATTTGCATGTGCATTTATTGCAGTCAGGATTATTGCATGCACAAATGGCCAGGTAAACATCCAGCTGGTCATTTGCCTGTGGAGGCTTTGCACTTGTACATGTGGTTGTGTGATAAAAGCACGTGGAAATTCTACAGGCACGCATTTGAAATCCTGGGCCATTGAGGTCAATAGGGGGTTTGACCATTGACTTCAAAGGCCAAGATCTCACTCCAGGTTCTATCTCAAATCAGAAAACCTAAATAGGAACTTGAATAGTGGTAATAGAACCATTTGAAAGTGATGGGGGAGTGAAGCAAAGAATGAGAATTGGAGAGAGGAAATGTGCACAGCTTTGCTACTCTTCTTTTTACACTCCTTATGGAGCTCCTGTTGGTTAGGGTAGTGAATATCACTAGGCTTGTTATGTTGCCTGACATCACCTTAAAATATTGCTAATTTTTTTTATTTTTTTCTGATTGGAGCTGCCAGGGTTTGACTCAAGACATTACATGAAGAAAAAGCTTGGCTCTACAGCGTAGATGGCGCCTGAGGTCCCAGAGCAGAGATTCTCAACCTTTTGAGAGTCATGACTTCCTTGCTGACATGTTGCCACCCTACAGGACACACCAGCCCATGTGCTCCAGGTCATTTCCAGTGGCTCTCTGTGACACACTTACTACTGTGTGGCAACACAGTAATGTGTTCTGAGACAGTGGTTGAGAATTGCTGTCCAAAAGAGTCAGAGTCTGATTTTGAAATCCATAGTGGCAGTTGGACCCTCACCACCTCTTTGTGTCAGGCTCTTGAAGTATTCAAGATTTTATTGTACCTGGTATCTCCAGCCCCTTCACTAGTTCTCAGCATCGGCTGGGCACAAGGAAGCAGTGTTGTCTAGTGGCTGTAGCAAGGGGGCTGGGAGATGAAATTCCAGAAGTGCCAAATCCTGGGACTGCTCAGCTAACAGGCAGCATTTGAGAGAGAATGGGTCACCTGGTAATTAAAGATGAGTACCACAGAGCCTGCAAGTCATCAAATGCTGCCTCTAGGAAATTAAAATCACAGGTTGAGGTTTACCTGGCATATGCCCTGCTTGTGGCAATAAAGATCTGAGGGTTGCCGATGCTGTTTTCAGAGACAGTTGAGCTAATACCTGTGAGAAAGTCTGGACATCCTTTCCCCATAAATGGGAAATATAAGTTGCCGAAAGCACAATGTATATGACAGACACTATATCACGTTTAATGTCCTCTATTTGAACTCAGGGTCTTTAATTACGTGCTGATGTGTTGCAGAAGGATTTGGGAGAAGACTGTGTGTAAAGTGACTATTAAACTTCCCTCTTCCATACATTGTGAGGATTGGGTAGATGGTTTGTGAGTATATTGGCTGAGGGATGTGTTTTGCTTCTCAACCATTTCAGAAGACATTCATTAAGGACCGTGACATCAACCTTGCTCAGGTGCAGAGTCCTGCCCTCAAAGTTTGGCATCAAATGCTGTCAGAGGGTCCCTCAGCTGCAAAGTGACAGCCTGCAAGATTTGCAGTATGACATTGCTTCATCATAACACAGCACCACATAGTGACACATGTGAGTTCTTCAGCCTATGAGCTGCAGTCCCCAAGCAGGGTATGGACAGGTCTAGCAGGTGCTCACCAATCTCCCTTTCTCTATCTGTTTCTGTGGTAACACAGAGTTATGACACAAAAGTGGTGTGACACTGACGTTGTAACAGCGTATCAAGTCACCACCCATAACTGTAGCTCTCAACTTTTCTCTCCACTTATTCTTTTTCCTCTCTGACTGCTGGAAGCCATTCTAAGTTGCCTTCTTCCCTGGTTACTTGGAAAGACATTATCCTAGCCATCCTGATTCTTCCATGTCATGCTTCCTAGAGTATTTCTTGTGGGACTAGGAAGGACAAGAAAGGTTCTCAAACTTGCATGTATTGTCCTAACAACTGACTTACAGCTCTAGAGTCAAAGGCTGAGTGTTGCTGTTTTAGGATCTCCCACCCCAAAGGACAGTTGACTCCCCCCCTTTTAAAATGGTGGCCATGGAGTATGTGATCAACTATTGATTAACTTATAAAGTACCTTTGCTGGGGCTCTTTCCTTTTGCTTTTTGTGTGTTGTAGGGTTGATTATATATTATACTTTGTGGGTGAGGTGTGATTTCATGTGGGCACATTGGCCATTTTTTATTGTGTTTTTAGTTAAGGTGCCTAGATGCTTTGGGGCATATTTAGCTGCCTGAAATATATGATGTGGGGTCATCAAGGCACTTCAGTGTAATACCAAACGTAAATGTAAACCTTCTGCCAGGGCAGGCTGGCAGAACAACGGCCGGGTTCTATGTCTAGGGGTTTCTCAATAATGTAGCACCACCAACCGGCTCGAGCCCCACCCAGATTTCTGGGAATCATGCACTGTTTTCTGGGCAAAGGGGTATGGGTTGCCCACTCGCATGCACGAGACTGAGTGTAATAAACAGAACTTTTAATAGTAGCAAAACAGAGTGCAAAAAGCCAAATGGCAGAAATAGTGCTGGTCTAACTAGTTAGTACAGAGCAAAGTTCCTAACAACCCACACCGCATAACAGAACATTCAAGACTTAAATGGCAAAACTGGCACTGATTTGTGGAATCAGTATGAACTAGGTTCCCAACAAACCCTAGGGTACGTAGGGAGTGTCTTTCACACCAGCTGTCTGCCGATGCCATCTACTGGTCGCTTACTCCATCCTACAGAACTGTTCCTTGGCTCCGCCTGCTGTTTGCTGGCTCCTCCCTCCTGTTACTCACGCTGCCCAACTCGCCACTGGCCGCTCCCACAGTCTGCCGTCTCCACTCCCTGTCCGCCAGCTCCACCCTCTGGTCACTCACTCCGCCCAGCTCGCCGCTGGCCCCTCTCACCATCCACTGGCTCCCCCCTCCAGTTGATAGCTCCACCCAGCGCGCTGCTGGCTCTACCCACTCTTTCCATCTGCTGCTTCTCTTCAGAAATTTCGGCGGGGGGGGGGGGGAGTTTCTTTTCAGCTTAGAGAATCTGCCTTTCCCCTTTACAGCAGCTCTTAAACATCAAGTAGCATACAAATACCTACTTCCCTTAACATAACAAAGGGCCTTAAATAAGCCCTAGCCCAAACTATCATTTGACAAGGAGGCTGAAGTGAGATAAGAATGCCTCCAGCATTTTGCTCCAGAAGGAACTAATGTGAAGCCTGACCCCTTTTCTTGTCTTTTTCAGGGTGAAATACACAGTCACTTTTCTTTTAAGTCTCTTTTCAACTAAGGGTAATTTTTATCCTTTAACTAATCCAGACAGATTTGAAACAGAGAGTAGCAATTTACAGAAAGATAGTATTTTGTATTTCCCTTCAGTAGAATTACAGATATTGACAGATTTATGAGTAGATTGTCCCCAAATACCATTACCCATTTTGCTTTGCACTCAGTATGCAAATACCATGCTAATACAGGACCCTACAGGACCCATGCAGATTACCGTATATAATTGGGTATAAGCCGATCCAGGCACAAGCCGACCCTCCAATTCTGAGCCCAAAAAAGAAGCTAAAATTGGTGACCCAGTTATAAGCTGAGGTCCCCTTTTGGCCTTGGCCCCTAACCTCCCACCCACTGATGCTGGCTTCCTCTGGAGTTTCTGACAGCTTCCCTACCCCAAAATCTCTGCTGCTGCTTTTTCCTTGCCCCCCGCTGTCCATTCCTCACTCCTGCCCTCCTGCTCTGCCCTTTCTCACTTCCTTCACCCCTGCTGTCCCCTGCTCTGCCCTTTCTCACTTCCTTCACCCCTGCTCTCCCCTGCTCTGCCCTTTCCTCACGCTACACCCCTGCTCACTTCTCAGTTTCCTGCTGCTGCCCCCTGCACCACCCTTTCCTCACTGTTGCCCCCCTCCTCCCACCTGCTCTGCCCTTTCCTCACTGCTGTCACCCGTGCTGCCCCCCCACTGCTGCCCCCTGCTCACTTCTCATTTAGCTCACTGTTGCCCCCTTGCTCCCACCTGCTCTGCCCTTTCCTCACTGCCATCACCCCTGCTGCCCCCTGCTCTGCACTTTCCTCACTGCTACCCCCCTGCTCACTTCTCAGTTTGGTGCTGTTGCTCCCCTGTTCCCCAACACCCTTTCCCCGTCACCCCCCCAGCCCCTGCTGCTGCTCTTCTCAGCCTGCCAGGCACCTCCCCCAATCCCCAGTCCCTGTCGCTGCTTCCCTGGGCTCCCCAAAAACCCTGGATCCTCCTGCCACTTTCCCAGACTCCCCGACCCCCCCATGCCCGAGCCCTGCCACCCGTTCCCTGGCCTCCCTGAACTCCCCTCAAAACCCTCTCGGCCACCCCATCACTTTCCCCAACTCCCTGACCCCCTCCCCAACCTCCAGTCCCTGCTGCCGCTTCCCTGGCCTCCCTGAATCCTCCCCTCAATGTCCAGGCCGACCCCCCGCCCCAGACCTCCTTACTTGGCCGCTCCAGACGCAGGGGTTCCTTTCTTACTCCAGCCCCAGCCCCCGCCGACTGCCCAAGATGGCCGCCTGGCAGCACTGGGGCTCCGGCCTGCCACATGGTCTGGGAAACTCCTGGGCTGTGGCTGTCTACCATAGTCTCTTGAGTATAAGCCGAGTGCCTATTTTCAAGCCAATTTTCAGGCATAAAATTTTTGGCTTATAGGCAATGATATACGGTAGTTGGTCCACTTCAGCAGCTGTTAGGCACAGCTCCTAAACCTGCCTTACATCAGCAGCTGTTAGGCATAGGTCCTAAGCCTGCCTTACATCAACAACCTCAGTGAATTGAACAAGTCTATATCAGGTCTTATAAGGTGGATCTGAAAGAGAGCTAGACAACTTAGAGAAGGGCTAAAATGGGGTCTCAAAATGCTGCCTGTGGAGTTCCCTCCTGCAGCCCATGACAAGACCCAGAATTCAGGGGTTCCATATCCCTGGCCGGCTTTTCAAGTGGCCCGTGACCCTGCTGGCTGAGCGCCGACAGCTGAGCTGTAGCTGCCTGCCTCCCACCCAGAGTCCTGCCACTGAGTGAGCTGAGCTTGGTGCCATTGGCAGTACTTCCGGGCCGCACCCATCCTCCGCCCCCCCCCCAACCCTTTGTACTGGCAGACACACTGCTAGGCAGCTGGGAAGGAGGTAGACCCTACCGTCGCCTGGGAGTTGCGCTGGAGGGGAGCGTGGTGGGCCAGCCCACTCTGTTCCTCAGGGACCCAGTTGGACTGGGAACTGGTCCCAGCTGAGGCCACACCTCTGGTGGGGGTGAGACCATCACCCCACCCATTGGCCTGCTCTCTTTCTTCTTTCTCTTTCTTTCTTTTTCTATATTTCTCTTCCATCTATCTCTTTCTTTTTTCTCTTTTTTTCTGTCTTTTTCTTTCTTTCTTTCTCTTCCTTCTTTCTGTCTTGTTTTCTTTTTTCTTTCTTTCTTTTCTGTCTTCCTTCTCTTTTTCATTTTCTCTTCCTTTTCTTTCTTTCCTTCCTTCACTGTTTTCTTTTTCTTCCTTCCATCTCTCTCTCTTGTTTTCTTTATTCTTTGTTTCTTTTCCTTTCTTCTATTTCCTTCCTTCTGTTTCTTTTTCTTTCTCTTCCTTCCTTCTCTTTCATTTAAAAAAAACTTTAAAAAATTTAATATTAATTCAAAACCTTTTCAAATCCAATCAGTTAAACACAATTATTTTATTTACAATAACTTTGAATTCAATCAATTAATTTTTAATTTAATTTAAATAAAATTAACTGGTGGCTCTTAGCATTTCAAAAACTGTTGTATGAAAAGGTTTCAGTGATGTAGCGCTTGGGCCAATATCCTGGTCCTCATGTGGCCCTTGTGATGATTTGAGTTTGAGACCCTTGAGCTAAAATGTTCATTTTGTAACTGAAGTAGCTCTTTTCCATGTCTCAAAGTCACACGGGCTACAAGTGTTCAGTAATAGTAATCTCTGAGGATAGGACAAGAGGAAACAGGCTTAAATCGCAGTAAGGACTGTTTAGGTTGGACATTAAGAAAAACTTCCTGTCAGGGTGACTAAATACTGGAAAAATTGCCTTGGGAGACTGTGGAATAATCACCACTAGAAATTTTTAAGAGCTGTATAGAGAAACAGCTGTCAGAGATGGTCTAGATTTCAGACGTTTTTCCTCAGGACCCAGTTTTAAAAAATCCTTTATGCCCATGGCCCAACAATTGTCTTTCAGTAATACATTCCAGTCTTTTGGTGGCAGCAGTAGGGGGTGCCATGACCCAGGGCCTGAGGTTTGAAATCCACTGGTCTTGATCACAGGTCCCCAAACTGTGGGGTCTTCCACAGAAGCGTTCATGGGGGGCACAGTGTGGCACAGGCTAGTGCCCATGGAGGGACAGGGAGGGAATGCCACAAAGCCCTGCTCTGTCCTCAGCTCTGCCCCAGACCCAGCTGCTGGCTCCACTTCTAGCTGCACCCCACCCCCAGCCTTGGGCCTCAAGCATGGCTTAGCTGTAAGTTCACTCC
The DNA here is from genome assembly GCA_007922195.1 of Podocnemis expansa. Lineage (NCBI taxonomy): Eukaryota > Metazoa > Chordata > Testudines > Podocnemididae > Podocnemis > Podocnemis expansa. The sequence goes on along the minus strand of ML682007.1, from coordinate 33,159,899 downwards.
TGGCTGCAGATGCACCCCTAGTACAGCCTTGGTTCCTGGTCCTGACTGCAGCTGGGGGAGAGGAAACGAGTGGGGAAAGAGGTAAGAGGGGTATCAGGTTAAAAGTTGAGGACCGCTAGTCTAGATAATGACCAACCTAATCCTGCCTTGAGTTCTGGGGACTGGACTAGATGACCTCTCAAAGTCCCTTCCAGTCTTACAATTCTATGATTCTAACTGTGAATCACATCTAGGCTGCAGGGAACGCCAGCTGGAGCTGAACACAGATTCTGATGGGATATGGAATTGTATGTGTGTGTTTTTCATATTGTGGTTGGTTTCAGTGGTCGTTTAGTTCTCTTGGCCTATGTTGGTGGTTTCGTTTGAGCTATTTAATTTCAGTGACTACAACACGATCCTTCCTTCCATGCAGAGTTTGTGGTTCTCCACAGCCTCTGCTCCAGGATGATTTTTAGGATGTTTGATGAGGGACTCATCACCTTACTTAGACACTGACTAGATTTGTTTTTCTTTGCAAGAAACATTAGAAGACCAATCTAACTGCAGCTAAGCCTACTTAATCCCAAATCCTGCTCATTTGGAATTTAGCAGTCAAGCTCCCATTCACATCCATGGAGCCAGAATTTGATCCTAAATGATTAATGTTCCTGTAGCCACTTACAACTAGAGCTGGGTAAAAACTGTCAAAAAGGATTTGATATACATGCAACTAAGTGTCATTAATTTGTTCCACCAGTGTTTGCAAGCAGTGGATTGCTAACCTCAAGTATCCAAAAATCATGAGATTTCAAAAATAATGAATGTGTGGCCCCTTTTATATGTTTCCTGGATTTTCTTTAGTATTCATCTATTCCAGCTTTATTCTGAAACCAGCAAGGCTAGGCACTTACTTCTTTTAACTGAAAGCTGAGAGTTCTGATTGCAGGAGCTGGGTGTCACAGACTTGTCTGAGTCAGTGGAGGAGCTAGTGAAACAACCTCATTTAACTTACAGAAGTCAAAGTAATAGTCAGCTTTGGATGGCCCACATGAGCCTTACATCCGGCACAGTAAACCAAATTCATTCACTGAGTCAAATAAAAACGTGCAGTCAGAGTTAGCCCTTGTGGCCTGGTTAGGGGCTAAGAAAAGGGGAGAGCCTTTCTCCACTTCTTCACCCAGAACTGACCCCTGACAAAAATAACCAGGCTTTTTTATCCCACTAATTGGACCTTGATTAGCTTGTGCCTACTTCTAGCCCTTCTAGCCACTGGAGGACTAATGCATATTGGTTCCACCAGCTAGTGATTCTTATTTATTTTCCAGGAACCTCTGCACTGGCCTCCAGAATGATTGCAGAAAGCTAAAATCTTGAAAATACATGTTCACAGAGCCATCACAAAAAGTCTTTCCTTCCTTATTAATTTCCTTGACCTGTTAATAAACCTTTCAGCTGCTGACTCAGGGAGCAGAAATAATAGCATATAAGTTATGTGAACAGTCACCTAATCTGGCCTACTCAGAGATCTAGTTGAAAGATATTGTTTGTGACCAGTCCATGTCTGAAATATGCTTTCACAGGGAGTGTCCATCAAATAACTTTAATACAAAGTCATGTGTAAAATTCAAAGAATATGCATGAATAAATATCCCAACTTTACTGAAAGCTATGCTCTTCCATTTGTACTTGATATTGTCATTTTGTGGACTAAGGAACACAGATTTTTCCTCTCTGCAGAGGAAAAAAAAACCCATTCAAAGCACTAAAGAAGGGGGACACAACTTAAATATTCACATACTGCTCCCCAAAAACTTGCTGAGCTCCAGGTGGAATTTCTTGAAGTTTATTGATTCAAAAAAAATGTGAAATAGGCTTGATGTCAAAGCTGTATAAATTAATTAAAAGTTAATGGAGGCAGCTGTATCCTTATAACCCTGCTAAATGAGAGACTAAAGAAGTTCCATCTCATTGCCTTATCCAAAACAAAGTTATGAGGTGAAATGGGCATGCTCTAAAAGTAACTACATAGGAAGGAGATTTCTGATGGTAGATGGCTCTTCAATTTGGTAGAAAAACTAACGAAATCCAGTGATTGGAAGCAGAAGCTTCATATTAGAAATAAGTTACATTATTAATAGTGAGATAAAGTAAACATTCAAACATCTTTCCTAGGGAGATGGTGGATTCTCCATCACTTGCATTCTTTAAATTAAGATTAGATAGCTCAGTAGAAGTTCTGGACTTGATGAAAATAGCTGATGGTTGAGATTCTTTGGCCTGTGTAATGTATCAGATTGGAATTGATTATAATGGTCCTTTTGGTGTTAGACTCTGTGAATCTGTGCACGTGTGAGTTTTTTTTATTTCTCACAAGAACCTTATTAAAAACACTGTAGAGTTCACAGTGCCAGCTTTCACTGTAACTGCATTCTGCTGAGAGAGCAGAGTATTTTTCATTAATGTGCATGCATGCTTTTTTGTGTGTGATTCACTTCAGAGCACAGATCACTCAAACAGAAGTTTTTTATTGACTTTTCAAAGCCAGATGTGCCTCTGAGCAATGTCCTAGTTTCCCAGAATCCCCAAGTTTGATTGAGGCAAGGGGGGTCTGCCCCATTTCCAGTTCACATTAACCCTTTAGCCCCAGTTCACATGCATCTGTAGTAACCCTTGGGGAGGAAGGGGTTAACACTCTGGTCAGTGAGTCCCAGGACAGCCAATAGGAACGAAGCACAGCTTTTTGAATGGTAACAGCAGCCTGGCCTGGGTCTGTTTGGATGCAGCAGAGCTCCTGGAAGAATCAGGAGGAGGCCAGAGGGGCCTGAGGAAGAATCCAGCAACATCCTTACCAGAGATAAGCTAAGTTTGGTACTGACCAGGCGTGAGTAGAACAGGGAATGTTTATTTAGATGCGGTCAGGGTATTTTCCTTGGTTTTGGCTTGTTTTTTGGATTTCTCTGTGCTAAGCACATGTAA
>ML682007.1:33124802-33156844 GCA_007922195.1 Podocnemis expansa | reverse complement strand
CCCCCCCCACACACTACCCTGTAACTACCTAAGTTAATTCCCAGAGAAGCAACTCTCTGTGTTTATCATCTGTTCTTTTTTATTAAAGAGTTTACCTTTTAAGCAAGTTCTGGTTCTGTGTCCTGAGAGGCAAGAGGTTTGTGTGCCCATGCCTTAGACTGCACAGGCAGCTACTAGAGGGAACCCTGTTCCAGTTCCAGCTCATATTGCAGCTGGAGTTCAGTCACTTTCCTGAAGGAGGAATAAAGAGGATTGCAAGTACCTCACAGGGAGGAATTCCCAAGTGCACCTTCCTGGGTCTCAAGAGGTTTTTTTTTGCATTTGGGTGGTGGCAGCGATACCACTCCAAGGCCAGGAATTGGAGGCCTTGGAGACTTTTAGGAGCAGGCTATAAGGCCAGTGGCTTTTCTGGCCTGTTGCAGGCCCCCACCTTCTGCACTCAGAGTGCCAGAGTGGGAAAAAAGCCTTGACAGCATCCCTGTAGCCTTGTCATACTCCTGTCATCCATGATCTTTGGGTTTTTCCCATGCTGGAAATGGATATACTAGAGTTCTTGGAACACTTGATGAGAGGCCTTTGCTTGAGCCCTTCCTCTAACAGCATTCAGGTGCATCCCCTCTCTCTGATATGTTCCTTCTCCTTTGAATGGGCAAGAGTGAACTGTAACTTCGAAAATGTTTTCATACCATGAACCACAACTTAACAGAGTGTCTTAGATCCCTACTGCTGTTCATGATGGCATAACTTGCCAGTGACCACACTGGGCATTGTCTCATACAGAAGTAACCAGAGGGAAGTGTTTAATCTATTGTATCTCTTTCCACAAAAAGCTCAGAATGCTTATTGCCCTGTCTGCTCCACAGCTCTCCATGTAGGCTGTTCCCAGCAGCGTTGGTCTGCTCTCTTCCTCTGCACTGGTTTCTTTGGTGGCTACACTGCACAACTCCCATGGCAGCGTGTCCATTAGGTGAAGCTAGGTGCTGCAGTGAAAAGCAGGCTGCATCTGTGCTGCAGCATGTAGTAACCTGTGATGGAGGAAAGCTTGAGCAGCAGGGAACTCAGAGTCCTTCTCTGCTGCCTTCCCACTGCCAAAATCTTTCTTCGCTGCTGGAGTCTTTAAATGCAGTGAGCAGCAGATGCTGCATTGCTAAAAATAACAGTGTAGACACGGGAGATGCTGCTTGTATGAGTACAGACCCATGTATGGTCCATACCTGGCTCCATACCCACCGAGTCCTGGGATGTCTTCACCTGCCTACACAGTGCTTCACCATCTAACACTGCTATTTATACCCATGTGTGGGTTACATACTCTACATCAGTGGTTCCCAACCTTTTTTGGCTCAAGGGCCACAGATATTTTTACAACACTGAAGAGTCACCAGTTTCCACCAGCAAATTGCTGCCCCACCACACTGTAGCCTGGTGGAAGCAGTTCAGCGAGGAGGCTTTGTCCCTCCTCACTGATTTCCTGTTCCCCGGGCTGCAGCAGGGAACCTGCATGTGTCCTTTAGCCCCATTCACTTCACCTGCAGTTCCCTTCTGCAGCCAGCAGGAGAGGAGATGTGGGCCACTTTGAAAGTCCATGGGAATCCCTTTTGGCCTCTGGACTACAGGCTGGGATTCACTGCTTTAAACACTGCTGAAAGCAATGTGCAGTGTTGAGATACCATTTGCCACCTGCTCCATTTTCTTGCTTCCCGGCATAGACTGGACCAGCTCTTCCGACTGATTTACATTGGCTGTGTGCATTGACAACAGTGAAACTAGGCAGATTTACACCAGCTGACAATCTGGTCCACTCTGAGCCTTGCTGTCTTGTTCACTGTTCCATTCCACTTTGTGGCTGACAACTCTAGTCCCACGGTTGCTTCCCAATTACCAGAGACAGCATCATTTTCACTTTTTCAGTGGCTTGTAACTTGGCCCATCTAATTCCATTTAGGCTGAGGTGTTCCATCTCCATCCATAGTTGAAGTATGGGTGTAGCCATGGGTTGGCTGGGGCCCACCCACTTGAAGATCAGACCTGCCCACTGCAGCACACAGCAGTGGTACAAATTTCTCCACCATGGTTGTGGGGCCCAGCCAGCAACTGCCTGCCATGGCCATGTATGGAGCAGAGGGGCTAGTGCTCCTCCACTTGCGGGCATGGCTGCAGGGCCCATCCGGCAGCTGCAACTGTGAGTGGAACAGAGGCTCCAGTACTGCTCCACTTGAGACTGTGGCACCAGCTGCTGCTTGGGCCCTGCAGCCACACACGGTAAATTCACACCATGATGAGTGGGCTGATCTCAGCTTCCAGTCATGTGACTGGAAGCTGCCTGGTCCACCCTAGAGAGTCAGGACTCCAGCCAGAAGACCTTACCTGGCTATGCCCCTGAGTTGAAGATTTTTTTAAAATCAAGATCGATTCATCTCTTTCCTTGTATAAAACAAACACAAAGTATCCTTCTTCAGGCATTCAGGTGAGATGTTTTAAATTGTGAGTTCCAAGAGAGACATTAGACTTTTTTGTACATTTAGCATATGTCTCTAGGAATGTTGCTATTACATTGCTTTTTTTCCTTTTACATATAATAATCTTCAATAAAGAAAGTATTTAAAAATCTCCCAACAGTCTGGAATTATTTAGCTTGGTAAGAAGAATGAGAGGAAATAAAACAGAGTTCTGTAAAACAATGACTGGTACAATGAGGCCCATCTGATCATCCTCCTCTTATGGTTGTCCTGTGCCACAAGGCAAGCCACTCAGTGAGATTAAAAGGCATTCAATGTATGTTGCACAGGGGAAATATTTTGTCTTCAACATGTAATTAACCAGGGGAATGCATTACTGTGACAGGCCACTCCCAGAATCTGATCCAGTGTTCTGCTGTGACTCCTCTGATCTCCACTCCTGAACCCCAACTTACCCTGCTTGCCAAGTGACTGCCCCTTCCAGAGTCAGTCCACACCAGCCTCCTGCATGTAATTGGTCCCAAGCAGTGGGTGTGTACCCTCTGGCCAATTAGGAGATGGTCCCCACATGAGCACCCCCAGCCTCCAGAAACCACAGTGGGAACTTCTCTCCTACGGGGATTGGGACCCATCCCCAATCACCATAGACCCATGTCTGTCCATTTAACATAGTAGATAGGTCCAACCTCACTCATTCACACTCTCTAAAGTCTGCACATCTTTAGATAAAACAAATACTAGCTTATTGATCAGGATATGATTTTAAATGAGTATATAACAAATCAATGCACAATCATTTAATAAAGGAGTCAACAGTTACCACTAGAAAAATAAAAGATATAAAACGCATGCTAATCTAGTAACACTATACCAAGATTACTCTTAAGTCTATTCTCCTGATTCTTATCCACAAGACTGACTGGTGGTGGTGTTCAGCCAGCCTAGGCCCTCCTGGCCAGGAGGATAGGCCCAGTCTCTTAGAGTTGCTCACAAGATGGTGTTTCTCTGGCAAAAGTCAATAGTGTCTCAGTGTCTCCATTTGTTTTCCAGTTCCCCTCAGCTCCTCCCTCTCTGTGCTGCTATGTGATTTACTTTGTCCCACCTGGGTCAGGCAGTTCACTTTGCATTGCCTTTGTCACGCAACCCTTCAGCCTCAGAGGGGTAGTCTTGAGGGTCTGAGCTACCAAATGTGCTTCACATCTGTACAACTACATGATGCTGTAGAAGACATGACACCATAACAACAAGGTAGAGCATTCAGAAGGGAACCTGGCATGGCATAATTGGCATCAAGCCATACAGTTACATTGCAGAAGTGAACAGCACAATTACACAGGTTGTAGCCCACTGTGCATCACATGACAACACTGCTGCAGGATTTTAAGACAAATATAAAGTCACTAAGACTTTCTTTTAAGAGGTAAGATTTAATGAAAAAGATGTGCTCAAAGAGAAAAGGCATCAGTTACATCTGGCAAGACAAAAGTTACAAGCAATGCTGATTTTCATGCTTAGGGAAAGATATAGTCCCTGGCTGTGGCTTGTTAAGTGCAAATGGTACAACCTTATCCAGTTTTCCAGGTGCATGGTTAATTAGTTTATTTCCCTCCTCTGAAGCATCCAGTAAAGGTCACATACTGAGGGAGTCTCAGACTAAAAGTCAGTCGGTCGGGTGTTCCACTTCCTAGGGATTTGTATAAAGTTCTCTGGGAATGTCTATACTGGAGGCTGTTAAATCAACTTAACAAAGTTGACTTTAAGTCAACTTAAAGTCAACCTTGTTAAGTCTACCTAGGGCATCCACATTCAAAACTCCTGTAGACTGCCCATGTCCACACTGCCAGCTGCTGGGTCAACTTAACACTTAAGTCAACTTAAGCGAGTGTAGACAGGGCATAGCCCTTAAGTAGACCATATTAAGTCAACTTAAGGGCTATGCCCTGAATACACTGGCTTAAGATGACTTAATAAGGTCAACTTAAGTGTTAAGTTGACTTTAAGAGGTGGTGTTATTAAGTTGACTTAAGGAAGGACTTAAGCTGACTTAATAAATTCCCAGTGTGGATGGAAATTTCCTTAGGTTGATTTAAGGAAGGTTAAGTCAACTTAAGCCTCTAGCATAGACATATCCTCCCAGTGTCTCTGTTCTGATATGCCTCCAACTGTGGCTCAAGGAACTGATACCCCTCCCATCTGTTTGCACTGGTACAGCTTTCAATGCAGGCAACCTTTTTGTATTGAGTAGCGGAGTGGCTGTCTGTATGAACACTTGATTTCCCTGCTAAGCTGCATTTCAGCCTTCTCTTTTAGCAGCAGAAGAGCTAATTCACAGTGCACCCCAGATATGTAAGCAGGCATGTGAGCAGCAGGAAATCTTCACTGCTTGCAGCTTGAGGGGAAGAGAGTGGTTCCCTATCCCCTTCTTGTCATCTTTGAGAGACTCAGTAGAGGAAAATTTGACTATATGCCTTCCCTTGCACTGTGGCCCTTCTAGAAGCAGGTTTTCATATTGGTTTCATTTCTCTCTTCACAGCTGTTCCTCCAAAACTGAAGAAACTAAAGAGCCCAAATGTTCATGTTGGGGAAAAGATTTCGCTGAAATGTGAGGCTACTGCAGGGAATCCCCAGCCCTCTTACAAGTGGTATAAAGATGGCAAAGAACTGAAGAAGAGCAAAGATATCCGAATAAAATATGGGAATGGCAAGTAAGTATGAAACTTGATTGCTTTACACCATAAAAATGAACAAGCCTCTGGTATAAATGTCATACATCGTACTGCCTCCTGTCAGTGTTCAAACAGATGCATCTATTTTTCCTGCACCCATGCCACCTTCTGCAGGGATTGTCAGATTTCACAGGCCAAGCAGGTGGGCTGGATTGGTACTTGGATAGGAGACCACCAAAAAATTCCTACAGTTTGTAGGCAGCATCCTGTTTTCTGAGTTAATGCTAACTGATGTCCCAAGATGGTGTCTGAAGGCAGAAGAATAAAACTGAGGCCCTGATCACTTGCATTTATTAAAATAGCACTATTTGCAAAAGTAGCTTTATAAATTACGGTGTCTTGGGCAAATTACATCACTGATTTCCTAAAGCTAAGTTGCAGTTTCAGTTGGATCTACTGTTTCTCTTTACTTTCTCTCGTAAACTGTTGTGTAGTATTGCAGTACCTTTTTGAGTAGGTGAAGGGTATCCAGGAGTCCCACCAGCATGACTTCTTTCCTGTGGGAAGAAGGCTGAAGAAATTTCTGGAGACTAGTGCTGAGCTCGTTTAACACTAAGCTCCACAGAAATCTGAATCCCAGCAGAGAAGATTTGGTTTGGGCAATTTCTTGTTCGGCTTTTGTTGTTGGAGACCCCGGAGAGCTGAAATCCTGTAGAAGAAGAATGGGAGCTCCCTATCTACATCACAGGAACTGGGCTATTTCCATCTTGCCTTTGTTTTGATCTGCAGCTGTATGAGCATGCAAGATATTTGGGATGTGTGGGAATTAAATCCTTCCTGCCTTTAAATCGCCAAGGGGGTGAGCAGAGAACATTTGGGTCCTTCTCCAGTGAAGTGGCTGCAGTGACATATCCCTCCCCTGCCCAATGGGTTATTACTGCAGAGCAAGGGCAGTAGTTTCCTGGCCTGTCCAGATGAAGGCATAACTGTGGTCAGAGATATGTCAGCTATCACCAAGAGTGATGTGACTGGGGAGGCCCCCTCCACCTTTTGTGCCACAGGAAAGAATTAGCTTCCAGTGGTGGTGAAGGGCCAGACTGCTGCTCTGCCATGTTAGCATGTCTCCTGGTGTCCTTGAGAAAGAAGTCCTTCTGGGTGTGGGCACTGCACCCAACAGCTGCAGTACATGTCAGTGGAGCAGGCTGAATCCTGTAAACTTTGAAGGCTTCTGGAGCTAGATCCTGGCAGGAAAATCCTCTTCGCTCCATGCCAGTGTCTTTTCTTTTCACTTCCTCCGTGGCCATCCAGCCTGTCAGAGTGCAGACAGAGCCCTTTAAGAAAGAAGTGCTCCAGCCAAACCAGGTAGGCACTGATGGAGGACTGGTGTCCCCTATAAAGGGCAGCTGTAGCAGACAGAGAGGAAAGGTTCTTGCAGGGAAGACCCTGAGCTCAGGGGAGGCTGGAAGTAACTTGCTAAGGTAGAAAGCTTGGAGAGTTTGGAAGTCTGAACCTGAAGGCCGAACTTCAATTTGGACCCAGCTCTAGGAAAGAAGTGGGGGCTCCCTACCTGAACTGGGGCTAGGGAGGATGTATAAGGGCTCAATAAACTGAGTTCCCCAGGAGGAGAAGATTTGAGGGACCTTTTGCTGCTGATGTGGATTTAGGAAGGCCCTGCAGCAGGGCAGGTAGGCTGTGAGCTCTTCTCTTTACATAATTCCAGGAAGGAGCTTCTCTGGCCACAGCCACACCAGTGCTAGGTTGCTGGATAAATACCCACTGACATATGCTGGCAGGGGCAAACTCTCAAAGGCAGTAAGCTGCCACTGGTTCATATTTTTCTGGGCAGATGCTGTAGGTGAAAGGGAGATTCTATGGCACAGACCAGCAAGTGGTTGGCAGAGTTTGTGTGGAAGTGAGTTGTGGAAATAGGTGTGATGATGAGGGGAGCTGAAAGTGTCTTGCCACCTATAGGTTGTGTTTGATCATATATGCTGGCCAAAACTGTCTGGTAATTGGATCATCTGCCAGCAGACCCTGCCTTTCAGCTTGAACCACTCACAGTTTTCACTCTGACATTTCTTTCCAAAACTTCCAATGTGCTGAGGAGAACACTTCTCCTTGGGGAAGAGGTCCAGCTACAGCCTCCCTCCAGTTTAATCCAATGTTTATATAGCCCACATCAGCTGCAGAGTTTCAATTCAGGGAAAGTTCTGTTGAATCTCACTGCATCTCACTTTCCTACTGGTAAAACTCAGGGAAGTGCTATTATGTTATCTCATTGGCTAGATGTATCTGTGTGTGATACACCTAGCTCCTGATTAATAAGGCACCTAGAAGTCTCCGTAGTGAATCTGAGGTGGAGGTTCTGAGGTGGCAGACAAAGTTCCCTCTAATTTTTCATAGGCTGTGTGTGCAAAAAATTTCTTTGTGTGCTCAAAAAAATTCTTTATGTGCACTAATATTAGCACTGTTGAATTTTTTTGTGCATGGTTTATTTTATTGTGTGCATGTGTTTCACAACCTGTGCGCACATGCACATGCACACAGCTTAGAGGGAACAGTGGTGGCAGACATACTAGCCTGTAATGAATAGTGCAGAGGCTTTTGCTGAGGTTGTCCTGGCCATCTTCTCTAATGAGAGCCATGATGGAACCATAAACAAGTCTCAAAAAAATCCCCAACTTTGAAGTAGAAGGGCTCTCCAACTGCAGTGTTATAGTCCTGACTCGCTGCCCCTGGGCTTCATGTCAACCCAGTGTCTCCTGAGCATTAAACCATATGTGTTCAGTAGCACACTGGCACAGCAGGGTGCAGCAGAAACAGAAATACTGGGAGAGCCCTGGCTAGCCCAGTAACACTGGAACTAGAATGGAAAGGTGAGGCCAGGGACATGATGAGAGACACAGCAGGACAAAGAAATTGTCTGGCACAATCTCTGTGCTCTTGATCCCTGTGATGATATTTCCTGGCTAACTTAAGGACAACACGGTGTGGAAGCCACAGGAGGCATCACTCAGACAGTCTGCAAGAGCCCGTGGACAAAGAACAGGAAAGGGCAGTGATGTCTCTCTGCTAACTGTGCTTGTTTATGGGAGCACTGGGCCATGCAATTGCTGCAGACTGGCTGTCCTTTTCTCTAGCCTGAGAAAACAGAATGCTGTTTTCCCCTTAACTGGTTTCTTCACACCATGACTAACTTCTTAATGTGTGCTGCCTCTGCTGCCCCCCTGGTTCTTTGAGCCAGGCATAGCCTGACTGTTTTTGGATCTGTTTAGACAGGATTAAAGGGATTGGTGAAAGGCCACAATAATTATCTAAGTGCAGCTCCCGTGTTATGAGCCTTGGCCTAGATGCTGAGGGCCAGGTGTCATTTCTTTCTTCCACTACTTCTCTGTACAGCCAGAGCTTTGACAGTCCTCCATCACCTGGACAGAGTCCAAAGATCAGTCTGCAGCATGTATTCTCCCCCAGAGTAACCACTGACTTGCTGAAATGCCCAGTAGCATCCATTTAATCAATGGACCAGTCGATTCTACAAACAAAATCTCTCTTTCAGGTCAACTATTTTCACCATAATCAGACATTCCACTGGTTGGTATGGACTGAAGATTTCAGTTGTGCTCATGGTAGATTACTGTTTCTAACCCCGTCCTCTGCCCATCCACACTACACCATTCCCTTTTGAGTCCCCATTTAAATCCCTCATGAAATCATGCAGTCTTTGTGTGCTCTTCTAATCTAAAAATCTCCAGCAAGCCATGCAGTCACTTGTTGGAGTGGTGTCATTTCCTATGCCCTGCTTTGCGTTTTCTGAGTAGAAGAGCCCTCCCTCAGCAATCAAATGGCCCATGGAATAGACTAGAAAACCAGGCAAACTCATTGTAATAGAACCCTTGGCTATGTCCACACATACGTCCTTGTTTTTAAATAAGTTATTTTGAAATGAATAAATAAGTTAATTCAAATTGAGGGAAAAGCTCAAAGTGATATAGCATGTCTAAACACAGGACTTGCTATTTCGTTTTAGGAGAGGGGCACAATGGGAGGTGTGCCCCCACCCAATATAGGCTAAAAGGAAGGCACCCTGGGAAGGAGAGGGGCAAAAGTGTTAACACGTCTGAATGGCGTTATTTCGAACTAACCATTTTGAAATAACAGCCGTTTTGATTTAAAGGAGGCTTAAGCTATTTTGAAATGACGGGTCTTATTTCGAAATGATGGAGCCCATCATTTTGAAATAAGAATACATCGTGTGGACCTAATCTCTTGTATTTTGAAATAACCGGTGTTATTTTGAAATAAAAGAGATGTGTGGACATACCCCTTCTGTGTTTGATGAGAACTGGATGATGAATATATCAGTTCATCAGTGTAAAGATCTTTATCAGCTCCCACCCCCATTGCTTGTGCCCTGAGACATGCACTCTTTGTGCACATTTCCACCATTCTGTAACTCAGTTTTTTCATGTGTAAAATGGGAAAAATTACACTGACCTCCTTTCTAAAGAACTTTGAGATCCGCTGATTAAAAGCTCTACAGAAACTCATTGTTGTGGTTTTATTCCCATGGCGGGATAACTTGCGTGACTGGAGCTCTGCCATGGATGGGTATAAGTTGTTAAGGACAGGCGGGGGAGGAGTAGCACTATATGTAAAAGAGCTCTATGACTGCTCAGAGCTCCATTATGGAAGTGGAACTGAGCCAGTTGAAAATCTGTGGGTTAAGCTTTGAGGAGAGAGCAACAAGAGGGATGTTGTGGTGGGTATCTGCTATAGACCTCCAGACCAGAAGGAGGAGGTGGACAACTGGCAGAAGTTTCCAGATCACAGGCCCTGGTTCTCATGGGGGATTTCAATTACCCTGACATCTGCTGGGAGGCCAATACAGCAGTGCACAGGCAATCCAGGAAGTTTTTGGAGAGTGTTGAGGACAACCTCCCGGTACAAATGCTGGAGGAACCAACTAGGGGTCTTGCTCCTCTTGACCTGCTGCTCACAGATAGAGAAGAATTGTTTGGGGACATAGAAGTGAATGGCAATCTGGGCAGCAGTGACCATGAGATGGTAGAGTTTAAGATGCTGATTAATGGAAAAAAGGAAAGAAGCAAAATGCAGACCTGGGACTTCAGAAAAATGGATTTTGGCTGCCTTAGGGAACTGAAGGGAAAAGGTGTCAAAGAGAGCTGGTTGCATTTAAAAGAAACCCTGCTAAGGGCACAGGAAGATACCATTCTGATGAGCAGGAAGAACAGCAAATGTGGAAGGTGCTCAGTATGGCTTAACAGAGAACTCTGCACTGAGCTAAAGCATAAAAAGGAAGCTTACAGGAAGTGGAAGCTTGGACAGATGACTAAGGAGGAATATAAAGATATTGCTCAGGACTACACGGATAAAATCAGAAAGGCCAAAGGACAATTGGAGTTGTGGCTAGCAAGGGATATGAAGGATAACAGGAAGGGGTTCTAGAAGTATGTCAATAACAAGAAAAGGATCAGAGCTTGTGTAGGTCCCTTACTGAATAGCGCAGGTATCCTCGTGATGAAGTACGAGGAAAAGGCTGAAATGCTCAATGCTTTTTTTACTTCAGTTTTCATAGGCAGGACCAGCTCCCAGCCTGCTACACTGGGCATGGCAGATTGGAGAGAAGAAGAGAGGCCCTTGGTGACAGAAGGTCAGGTTAGGGACTACCTAAAGAAGCTGGATGTGCATAAGTCCATGGGGCCAGACGACCTGCCTCCGCGGGTGCTGAGGGAGTTGGCCAATGAGGTAGCAGTACCGTTGGCCATTATCTTTGAAAACTTGTGGTGAATGGGGGAGGTCCCGGAGGACTGGAAAAAAGCAAATATAGCTACCTATCTTCAAGAAAGGCAAAAAGAAGGATCCAGGGAATTACAGACCTGTCAGCCTCACCTCAATCCCTGGAAAAATCATGGAACAGATTCTCAAAGAATCCATCCTCAAACAGTGGGAGGAAAACAGAGTGATCAGGAGCATTCAGCATGGATTCACCAAGGGTAAATTGTGCCTGACCAACCTCATCACCTTCTATGATGAGATGACTGGATTTGTGGAAGAGCTGTTGATGTGATATACCTTGACTTTAGCAAGGCTTTTGATACAGTTTCCCACAGCATTCTCGTCAGTAAGTTAAGGAAGTATGGGTTGGATGTGTGGACTGTAAGACGGATAGAGAACTGGCTAGATCAACGATTTCAGCATGTAGGAATCAATGCCTCTGTGTCTAGTTGGCAACCAGTAACGAGTGGTGTGCCCCAGGGGTCATTCCTGGGGCCAGTTCTGTTCAATATTTTCATTAATGATCTGGATGATGTGATTTATTGCACACTCAGGAAGTTTGCGGATGACACCAAGCTGGGGGGAATGGTAGACACGCTGGAGGGCAGGGAGAAGATTCAGGAAGACCTTGATAAATTGGAGCAGTGGGCCAATAGAAATCTCATGAGGTTCAACAAGGACAAGTGCAAAGTCTTGCACTTGGGATGGAAAAACCCCATGCACTGCTACAGGCTGGGGAGCGATCAGCTGAGTAGCAGCACTGTAGAAAGGGACTTGGGGGTCCTGGTGGATGGGAAGCTGGATATGAGTCAGCAGTGTGCTCTTGCAGCCAAAAAGGCCAATGGCATACTGGGCTGCATCAGAAGAAGCATTGCCAGCAGATCGAGGGATGTGATCATTCCCCTCTATTCGGCACTGGTGAGGCCACATCTGGAATACTGTGTCCAGTTTTGGGCTCCCCACTACATAAAGGATATGGACAAATTAGAAAGAGTCCAGCGGAGGGCAACAAAAATGATCAAGGGGCTGGAGCACAAGCCTTATGAAGAGAGACTGAAGGAACTAGGCTTATTTAGTCTGCAGAAGAGAAGACTGAGGGGGGATTTGATAGCAACCTTCAACTACTTGAAGGGATGCTCCAAGGAGGATGGAGCTCGGCTGTTCTCAGTAGTAACAGAGGACAGAACAAGGAGAAATGGTTTCAAGTTGCAGCTGGGGAGGTCGAGGCTGGATATTAGGAAAAACTTTTTTACTAGGAGGGTGGTAAAGCATTGGAATGGGCTACCTAGGGAGGTGGTGGAATCTCCTTCTTTGGAGATGTTTAAGGCCCGGCTGGGTAAAACTCTAGGTGGAATAATTTAGTGGGAGTGGTCCTGCTTTTTTTTGCAAGGGGTTGGACTAGATGACCTCATGAGGTCCCTTCCAACCCTATGATTCATGCATGATAACATTGATGTTGTCCCATGACACCAGAATACCTATCCACCTGCATCGTTTATGGGAAGTGAATAGAAATGGGACTGTGATTCATTTCTTCAACATCACAGAAGTACTGAAAGTAAAATATTTTCCATGACACTTTCTCCATGTATAATCCTTTACATGACAGAATAACTGCCTGACAAACACAGGAAACCAATATAAAGAGTTGGCATGAGGTAACAGCTATGGAGATTTCTCTCCTGGGAAGTCTGGGAATGGAGCAACAGAACAGAATGTCTCCTGCAAAAGCCGATTCATAATCGTGTCAATTAGTCATTTTTCAGACCAGCATTGATGTTTGATGGAATCCTGTCATTTCCCAGTCCAACTGTTTATGGCTTTGTATATCCTGAAATAGTTGACGAAGAAACAGACTACAAATATAAGACCGTTTGATCCCTTGGAAGTCTGAAAGTTAATTTTCTGCTAACATATCCAGTGCATTAGGGTGTGAAAAATGCTACATCTGTCCTTATGGCCTGCGTAGAATATTCATTTTTAAAATTAGAAGTGACTAAAAGAAATCAAATACAACACAGTGTAAAGTGCTAAAATGGATCACTGCTGAATACTTACCATGAGAACGATTTTAATCCTATAGATTTCAGTGTCACCCCAAAAAATTATTGGCCCCACTCATCACTGATCTTATTAGGGAGTCGGTCAAAAGAGGGCTTTGAATGGAGTTATTAATGCAAACTGTAATCAGTCCCTCTGTCAATGCATATGCACCCACACTTTGAGTGCAGATAGGGTTTGCTGTGAATGGACTTGTGTTTACAGAGAGTGCAGAATATGATATAGAAATGACCCATGAACATTCTAGCTAGGTACAGAACAAAGGTGTATCCACCTGTGTGTGCTTGCTCTCTAGTCTTGGTGCTTTAGGTATTTATATGGCTCTTGTTACCATAGTATCTGAGCACTTCACAGTCCTTAGTTTGTTTATCTTCACAGCACCCCAAGAGGTAGGGCAGTGCTGTCATCCCCATTGCACAGATGACAGAAGACATGCCCAGAGATATGAAGTGACTTCTCCAAGCATAGTGAGGAGGTCTGTCTTGGACCTGGGTATAGGGCACCTGTGTCTCAGGACAGCAGCCTAAACAGTGGACCATTCTTTCTCTTTTCTCAGCCAGACACCTCCTCCTCCACTGGCTATAACATCTTTCTGCCCCTCTCCCTGACCCCAGAAGGCCTCTTCCTTCTGTTTTGGCGGCCTGATAGGCAGTGAGGTTGGCTTGTTGGCTGAAGGATTTTTCCCCACCTGTCTACAAAGTGCCTGGCTATCAAAGTGATGGGTGGCCTGTGAGTCCCATAACAAAGGTAAAAATGTGAGGATGATTGAATCCTCTTCTCTCAAGAGCCTCCTGTCAGGAACAATGATGCATTTACTAGTTTCCATGGCACCAAGCTGGCCTGCAGACAGCAATAGGTCAGAAACATGTTCAGTGATAAAATCTCTTCCTTCTGATGGAATAAAAGTTCCAAGGCTTTACACCCTCAAAAGCAGAAGTCCTGTGTTGTTACAGGTGCTGATGGCTCTTGACCTGCCCCCCACAACAACCCTGTCCCAAGGTGCTCCCGCAAGCTCCTCTCTCAATGGACATCCATCCAGCCTAGCTCTGTCTGAGGCACCCCTCCCTGCTTTCTGGTGAGGCCACTTAGAATGAACATTTCTGGCATTTCTGACTCCTCACATAGGGCTGGTTATCTGTGCAGAGGCAGGGAATTGTCTACCAAAGTGGTAATCAGGCAAACTGCAGGGCTGCTCCAAACATGCTGCCCCTTGCCCTAATGAAGGAGATCTCCCTTGTTTCTCATTCATCACATAGAAGGTGGTATAAGCTGAATTACATTTTTGACAGCATGCACTCCAGATTCCCCTGGAGTCAGACTTTCTTCTCTGCCGAATTTGCTGGGGCTATCTGCTGTCAGAGGAGTTGAAAAGACCAAGCGGGCAGCCTTCTGGCAGTGATGTAGTCTTTCCCTTTCTGCTCTCAGCTAAAAGCATGAGACACATGAGAAGCAGCCCTGTTCAGATCCCAGGGGGTGGATGCAAGAGCTCTGTGTTTGTCCATCACAGCTAGAAATACTCCAAAGTGGATGGTGGTGAAAGCAGGAAAGACTTGGAAAGAGCAGACAAGAGGGACTGACATCCATCAGTGCTGAGGGCTCCGAGCAAGTAGAGAGGATCTCTACTCTGTGCTCCAGGAGACCTCTCCTCTCCCAAGCAAAGTGGCCTTGGAAGCACTTTTCTGAGGTCAAATGTGAACATAGAACTGGAAGGGACTTCCTGGGTCCATGGGGCCCAGTTCATTGCTTTCATTGCCATTTTATTCTGTTCATATACTTATCAAGCCTTACCGTAGAGCTAGTTAGGTTCTCTGTCTCCATCGCTGCTTGATGGTTAGAAACTGTCAAGTGAGGATTAATTCAAACCTTTGCATATAGCAAGAATCACCACATAACTGACTCCATTCATGGCCTGTGGGAATGTTAGTATCCCAGTGAGGTGGGATCTCCTAGTACCTCCTGGCACAAGAGCATTCATACCTTTGTTGCCCTTTGACGGCTGGTGTTGGGGAGGCAAAGTCTTGGGGCAGGGCAGCAAGGGAAGCATTTATGTTTACAGAAAGCAGCAAGGACAGTTTAATGCAGCCAATGGAACTGACGGAACTTCTGTTTTAAGGTCTAATCCAAAAGAACCACTCTTAGGAAGCTGCCATGATAGTTATATGAGCCAGGCTGAGTGCATCCATGTATTGCATGGTGTTGGACTTTCGGTTACTTGGCACAGCTGGGATGAATGTTTGTTTGGTTATGTAGGAATCCCATGCATTTGTATTATTTTCAGTCCTACGATCTAACTCTAATTCTTTGTGATCTTCCTGAAGTAACTTATTCTCTGTGCAGGGTACTCCACCAAATGGAGCACTAGAATGGGAGTTGAGGTCTGGTCATTGACTTAACTTCCCTGTCCCTCAGTTTCCTCACCTCTATGATGGGGGCTCATAGCCCACTGTAAAGCTACTTTGAGATCTAGGACTGAAAAGTGCCATACTTTAAGAGATAAGTATTGTTAAGGGGGAGGGAATGGAAACTTTTTTGCTTCCCCATGCTGAATAGACATGTATGCTTTTTAAACGGGACTCACTATGAAATAGAGTATATTGTACCAAGGAGACTAGCAATTACCTGTTAGTCAAAAGCTTAGATTTCTCATCAATTATCTATTCTCTTTGTTAACTACAAGCACAACCTTCCAGCGCCACAGGGCAGAGGAGTCATCCTTCTCAATGAATTCACTGGAGGGAGGGGGGGGGGGGGAATTCTGATTCTGAACTGCATGTTCCATCACTAATTAGGAACAGGCTTTGACAAGCCTATCTTGCACAGAAAAGAAACATACATCTTGGGTGGAAGAAATTATTGGCTGGTGTTTTTATCTTCTACTAAATTTAAATAACATGCAGTTGATGGGAAACCGCAGCACAGTGAGTTAATCTCTATTCAAATTGCCAGAGTAGACCTTCAACTACCACTGCTGATCAGAACATGTGAGATCTTTTCCAAAGCTCTGGAAAACAACTCATGGTGGTTTGCCAAACTGTCAAGCCCTGACTATTATGGGAGTGTGGGGAGTCACATTTGTCTAGCAGCAGAAACATTAGCTTGCATTTCTTCAGCCACTTTCTCATCACAAGCTCAAGCCTGGAAAAGATGTGCATGTTGATCTTTCATGGAAATCAGTGGGAGATAGCTAGATCACACACCTAATGCTCTGCTGATTCATATTGCTTTTTGATCCCATGCCTGATCTAGGCTCTTTTCTTTGGTATGCAAAGGGATAACTGAGCCATTGAGGTTTGCCTGTCACAGTAGTTAAAATTGTTTTGGATGGTCTATTTGGATTAGGTTGACCATTTGCTGAGCTCATAGGGGTATTGTCCTATTTACAGTTTCATTCATCCACCCTGTTATTACCTTGTGAAGTACCTTTGCCATCTCATTTCTGCACAGCACTCTCCCAGGAAGCTGAGACAGAACAGGTTAGAATTCATCACTGGGATTAGCAAGTGCTACCCCCTTTTCCTGAGCAGAACTGCATGTCTGGTGAATTTGGCCTGCAGAAATTTATGTGCGTCTTACAGAGAGAAAGAAAAGCTGAAGTTAGGCTAAAACAAAGTGGACAAGTACTTTGAGGTTGTTGCATAAACTAGAAGTTACACAGGTGGGTTTAAGGTAAGAAGGAGCACATCTAAGGAGAATTTAAAGGCCATGCTACTTTAGAGTAAATTAATATAAATTCCATTGAAACAACATTTGGATGACTATGCATTTAATAGGCTGAAGATTGGGTTTCAGCCTGCAAAACTTGAAACACCTTGATACATCTTCCTACATGAGTAATCTCACCAGCTATGTCTCCACCGTATGGTAAATTGGGCTCTGTGGAAGTCAGGTTTGTGGATTTAGTGTTTCCAAGCTTGGACTCGTGTCCACACTACATTGTAAACCTGGTTGACTTGTGTCTTGCAGCTGTTTTAATACCTCCAGACAGCACTAAGCAACCCATTCACTCAGGTGTATGTGGCTTGAGCTGTGGCCACACTGCAAAATCACAAGGCTAAAACCAGTCAAAATGGCTCTCAGCCTCTGACAAGGGATTAAAGTATAATTTGGCGGGACCCAGAACGCCCCTTACATCAGTGTGGGCCCCCCTCGCATCAGTGAAGGCCCCCTTTGTGCACCCCAGCTCCTGACCCCTACATAGAATCATAGAATCATAGGGTTGGAAGGGACCCCACAAGGTCATCTAGTCCAACCCCCTGCCAAAAAAAGCAGGACCCCACCCCAGCTTGGCCCTGCATATGCCTGCCCCCACCCCAGCTACTATCCCCCAACCCAGCTCATGCTTCACTACTCCTACCCCCGCCCCTTCCTGGCCACCATGGGGAGGGGCAGTGGCCCAGGCTGAAGCTTCGGCCTAGAGCCTGGTCTCACTGAGCATGCTCTCACTGAGACAAGGCTGGGGGGGCAGATTTTTTAGAACTCCCTGCCCTGCCCAATGGGGCAGAATGCTGTTTAGGGGCTTGCTGTTTTTAGGGGCTCAGCATTCTGGTCCCTAAAAATAGAAAATGGAGCTGGAAAGCTGCGTTCTGGGGCCTACTATTTTTAAATGGCAGGCCCCAGAATGAAGCATCTCAGCTCCATTTTCCATTTGTAGGGGCCCCAGAACACTAAGCCCCTAAAAATAGTGGGCCCCAGGCGTTCCTCTTCATTTCTGGCTTACTTTAACCCCTGCTTCGGACCAACCCCCCCAGCTGGGTACTAGGACCTGGGTTACAAATGCTTGCTAATCTGAGTCCGGCTGATTTGTGTGCGGACTGAAGGGAAGCTTGTGCTCAAACCTGAGTCCAAGATCAGGCTTAGTGTGCAATATATAACAGTGCTTGTTTTTTTTTTTGTTTTTGAGGGGGGGAAGGTGCCAGTACTCATATCTTGATAGTAAATTTGAAAAATGCCTCTCCAACCCCTCTTGTTCCAGTGGCATGACCTTTCCCCTGTTGACCCCCCCACCCCCGCCAGCTGGGCAGCGGGGTCAGCAAAAAAAAATGCTAATACTCCATACACCTGCGTACCATCACAAAAAGCTCTGGAGTGGACATTCTCAGTGAACTCCATGGGAGTGCTTACATGAGGATAGTGCTGTGTCTGAAGTACAGGTCCTTACTTTGTTTGGAGGTTAGGCTCAACCGACTGTCCATTTTGGGGTTTGAGAAGGAATTTTCTGACCGTGCTTCTCTCCCCTCCACACTCAGATAACTGATAGCACTCTTTGGAAGGAAGTGTTTTCATCCTCTTAGGACTCAATTTTTTTTTAAGTTACAGCAATTTTATTGCAAATTTATTATTTTAAGTATTTGTGTAAAAATCTCCAAGAGTCCTAGGTAAGGTGGCCCCCATCTCTAGCTTCTGCTCCTTCACTATATTGCAAATAACTTAATGTTTTATGCCTTTTTGGTAACAACAGAAATTCATTTTTGCACCAGGAATAATCCCAATTTTTTAAAACGTGTCTCATGTTAATCAGATTACTTCCACTTCAGAAAAGCCAGTGCGACCACGACCACCTTGGCAGACACCACGGGGGTTTGAACCAGCAGCCTTGTGTGGTGCTTTAATTTTGAGCTAATGAAGGAAGGATTCCCAGATGTGGCTGAAGCCAACTCCTGTTCTGCATACCTTGGGCATAAAGACGAAAGGGAACACACATGCACCAGCCTTCATCGTTGCAGAACACAGTTTGAAAATGTGAGCTGGTTGCACTTTTAGGGTCCAAAAACCAGAAAGCAAATGAAAGGAATGCTCACCCAGTTGTCTTATAAAGGACTTGCAATTGTGCTGCTGCCTGTGGCCCGATTGTTGAATGCTTGAGGCTGGCAATGCTGGAGATGGTCAATGACCATGCAGGAGCTATCTGGGCAGATGGGCAGGACTAGAGGTGTCACTATTGAGCACCTTCAGTAAAGTCTGAAGACTTCCAGCCCAGCTTCTAGGCAGGTCAATGAGCTCAGCTGGGCTTTGGGAGGACCACATGATTGACTGGGAGAGCCAACAGGCCAACTTTTAAGATCAGCAGTAGCAGCTGGTTACTGGCTGCTCAACACTGGACTACAGCTGGGATCATTTTTCCTTCTTCCTTGCATCACTCAAGCCCTCTTCCTGGCTCGCTGTACTCTTCTTGCCTTGCTCCTGGTTCCTGACTCTGGTGCCAACCCCTGGTTTGGCTCCTGCTCCAACTCTTGGCTCTGGTTTTGTCCCCCAGAGGCTGGTTCAAACCACTGAGCTGGCACCTGGGTCTGCCATGGGGAATTAAATTCTCACTCTGTATGATACAACTGCTGCCATATGATAGACATTTAAGAATTGTCCAGGATTCCAAACCTGGGGCATTGTGCAATTTACTAAAGCTCTACCCAAGGAACCTGTAAAGAGCCAGAGTATCTGGCTGAAAGTGCACCTCTACTCTCAAATGAAATTGAGGACTTTGCATCGTGATTTTCCCTCTTACTATTTCCCATTGACACCATACCAAAGGGGCTCAGTTTACCAGTAAACAGACATTTTATTCTAGCTGCCAGCCTTGGAAACTCATCTTAAGAGCGAAGAAATTGAGCTCACACATTTTCATCCTGAATACAGATTCTGCAAGCCCACTGTTTTCCTCAGTTACACCTGAGCCATTCCTGTTGCCCTCCAGTTATGTTCTCCATGACACCTGTGCAGGCTGAGGCTCTGCAGCCATGGACCATGGGGATCTACCTGGATCCTCAGAGCTGTGTTCCTGAATTGACATTTTTCTTTAAAAGGAATTGCATTTCTACCTGTTCTGCTTGGGAAGAAAACCTACTGAACATGCAAACATCTATGGGGAAGAGTGACATCAGTTCTATTAAATATCAGACTAAATAATACGAACAAGCTGACCCTGATTGCATTTTCTCATTACATAAAGTAAAAAGCCTTGATTGGTTGTTTAAAGAGCCATAAAGCTAACACAGAATTTTCAAGTTCCAAAGGGGCAGCCATGTTATTTTAGTTGAGTAAAACAAACAGGGAGTCCTGTGATTTTAAGTCCTGTGGCACTTAAAGACTAATACATTTATTTATTGCATGAGGTTTTGTGGGAGAAAATCCCACTTCATCAGACACTTTACAGAATGCCACTAGTCATCACCTACAACCTCAAGTCAGACATCTACAGCACATCATCAAGGATCTACAGCCTATTCTACAAGATGATCCCTTACTCTCTCAAGCCTTGGGAGACAGACATCTCCTCACTTGCAGCCAGCCCCCCCAATCTTAAGCAGATTCTCACCATCAACTGCAGACCTAACAACAGAACCAACATAGCAGGCAGATATCCCTGCAACAAACCACACTGCCAACATAGTTGCACAAAAGACACTATTACAAGACCTAATAAAACCAGCTACTTCATCAAAGGCTCATTCACACACTCATCCACCAATGTGATTTATGCCATCATGTGCCAGAAATATCCCTCTGCCTTATATATTAGACAAACAGGACAGTCTCTGTGCAGAAGAATAAATGGGCACAAATCTAATATCAGAAATCACAACACTCTAAAACAGAGGTCTCAAACTCAAATCAGCACCAGGGCCGCATGAGGACTAGAACGTCAGCCTAAGGGCCGCACCACTGAAATCTTTTCATACAACAATATTGCCAATATCAGTAACAATAGTGTCATTGCAGGCTGCAGGGAATAGCTTTAGGGGCAGCATGCGCCTGCAGGCTGCATGTTTAAGACCCCTGCTCTAAAACCAGTGGGTGAGCATTTTGATCTTCCTTATAACTCCACTGATGATTTACTATTGCGGTGCTCAGACAAATGAATATCAGATCAAAGTTTCAAAGAGAAGCTGCAGAGCTTGAATTTATTTGCGGATTTGATGCATTGCTTCAGGGATTAACAGGGACTTTGGATTTTTTTTCTCATTACAACAGGTGATTTGACCTTATCTTCCACTTTATGCTGTTCCCCAGTGTTCAGATCTTAACAACTGCTTTGATTTGCTGTTACAGCGTGACCAGATCCCATGAGTTACACTTCCCTGCCTTTATCTTCCTCCCATTCTGTAAGCTCACCATCTTCAAAGCGTCTGACGAAGTGGGATTTTCTGCCATGAAAGCTTAGGTAATAAATACATTTGTTAGTCTTTAAGTGCCTCAGGACTCCTTGTTTATTTCTAAACCAGTTCTGCCTCCTTTTGCAATTTAGATGTTTTCCCATGGCCATATTCTCCCTGCAGTTTGTTACACTTCCTTTTGAGGTCCTCTTCTTTTTGATCTCTCTCATTCCGTTGTCTGCTTTGGACGATGAATATCCTTAAGAAGCTCCTCAAATTTAGGAGACTGGGTGCAAATGCAGTGATAGAGCTGCTTCAGATTCATAGAGTAAGTATTGTGTAGCACAGCAGTTTTCTGTTTTACCTTTGGGCTAACCCTAAGCACTAGGATGAATTTTTCTCTCTCCCTTTTCATAATGTTATCAAAACAGAGTTTAATTTAGTTAATATTTAACCAGATCATCATCTTTCATGTCTTATGTAAGGATCACCTTTATGAACTACCTCTCTAGTATCTCCTGATATGAGTTCTTTTTCTGGGTTATTTAGGGAGGAAAACATAGGAATTTGACCAGGACGTTGGTATTAATATAATTAACGTTGTGAAAAATTACTTGGAATCCTGAACAACTAAAATTGATCTGGACCTTTGTTTTATGTCCCTTTCAAAAATCTGGAAAATAGTATGAATTAAGATTGTTCAGGGTATCCCTGAAAATATTATTCACTGTCTCCAACTAAAATAAAAAGTTGCAGAAAATAATCAGTATGCGAATAAATCAAAAAACTGAGAGGGAAGAATACAATAGGGTAGACTCTACCTCAGATTAAGTTTCATGTGACTTTAGTTGCATTAAGGATGAATTAAGGTATAACCCTTGCCCTTTAGTGGAATGAAACCTGTATGAAGTCAGGATGACTGTCTTCCTCAAGAAGAATGTGCTTGCCTACCATGGCGGTAACACCTGTGAACAGGTCTCAGTGGGAAATGACTTTCCCATCCCACAAAAATTTTCGAGGTATTTGAAGAATGTTCCCATCCCAATTCAGGACAAAAGGGTAGAATATTGGAAATGTTCATGAATTGGAAGTACAAATTATTTTTGGTTTGGGTCAATGGAAACATTTGATTTTTGATAATTCTGAAATGCTTCATTTTTATTTCAACCATTTAATCTTTCTTTTTCCTTTGATGAGTTTAAATTTCAAAATGCAAAGTTTATTTAAACTGGAAAATTGTGATTTTTCATTTTGAAAATGTCAAAAGGGCATTTCAACAATTTTAACACTCTGAAAAATTTTCAAGGGGCAAACTTACTGAAACTGACCTTTTCCCAAGCAAAGTTTTGATTTCAACAGATTGGTGTTTTCCAATTGAAGAAGTATTTTGTTCAAAAATACCTGATAAATTATACTTGAAGAACAAAAGGTCAATGGCATACTGGGCTGCATCAAAAGAAGTATTACCAGCAGATCAAGGAATGTGATCATTCCCCTCTATTCTGCACTGGTGAGGCCACATCTAGAATACTGTGTTCAGTTTTGGGCTCCCCACTACAAAAAGGACAGGGACATGCTAGAGAGAGTTCAGAGGAGGGCAACCAAAATGATTAAAGGGCTAGAGCACAAGCCCTATGAGGAAAGACTGGAAGCATTAGGCTTATTTAGTCTGCAGAAGAGAAGATTGAAGGGGGATTTGATAGCAACCTTCAACTACTTGAAGGGATGCTCTAAGGAAGATGGAGCTCGACTGTTCTCGGTAGTAATGGAGGACAGAACAAGGAGCAATGGTCTGAAGTTGCGGTCAGGGAGGTCTAGGCTGGATATTAGAAAAAACTTTTTTACTAGGCGAGTGGTGAAGTCTTGGAATGAGCTGCCTAGGGAGGTGGTGGAGTCTCCATCTTTGGAGGTGTTTAAGGCCCGGCTGGACAAAACCCTGACTGGGATGGTTTAAGTGGGAGTGGTCCTGCCACTGGCAGGGGGTTAGACTAGATGACCTATGAGGTCCCTTCCAACCCTATGATTCTGTGATTCTATGAACAGATGTTTTTCTGAAAGATGTGTTCTAATTCAAATGGTTATTTGAAACTTCTCTGGCCAGTGTTATGCAGAAGATTAGACTTGATCAGAGTAGTCCCTCCTGGCCCTAAATATCTCTGGGCAGATCTACACCATGGCAGGATTTCAGCATCAGTCAAAGGGAGTTACACAAGTTATTTACAATACCTTGTGTATCTCCTTTCAATTGCCTACCACTTACTTACCATAGTGTCTTCACTGTCCTGAGCAGGGCCAGCTCAAGGAGCTGTGGTGCCCCAAGCAAAATTTTGATTTGGCATCTTCCCCACACATCTCGTTCATGGAGGTTGAAAACGGTTTCCCAAAGTGCATAAATCTCCAGTGTCTGCCTGAAGAGGGATTTAAAGTATGCTCTGCCTACATGACTTAAGCTGCAGGTTGACTAACAGGAAGGAGTTGAAGAGGCAGGAGCCAGCCTGATCTTCAGGGAGGGGGCGAGTAGGTGCCCAGAGCTGTCAGCTGAAGCCATGTCTGTCTCTTGCCTCACATTAGAACCGGCCCTGGTGCTGAGTCAATGGGAAGCGCCCTCCTATCCACTTAGCACTATGCTACTTGCTGGGGCGGTCTTCAGCAATTGGCTTCCAGATTAGCTGAACAGGTCTTCACAGACCCAATCAGTTGATTGAGAAGATCAGTCTGTCAGTAGTGAATTTGCTGTTGTCAGTAAAGGCTAGCACTATGAGTACTTAGAGTTTTGTCAGAAGCCGACTCAAAACTTTGGACCTTGTTACCCTGAAAGATCAAGTGTCAGCCCTAACATCACTGCTTTTAGAACTAAACACAAAATTCAGGTCTTTGACTTACATTTCCCATAATAATTATATTATTTTAAATGCACACATACTAGTGAAAACAATAAATCCTTCCCTAGGGGAGGGCTTAGAAGTGGGGGAGGAGAAAGAGAAACTGAGATTTTGTTTTACTTAATGCTTATAAGGCATTGGACTATGATGTATAAAATCCTAGATCGATGGACCCAGAGGACAGCCAGCCAGAGACCCTAGTTTGGTTTGTAAAGTCTGTTTCTTTGAGTATCTTCCTTATGCCCATCCACAAATTTGTCTAGCACAGAAGCATTCTGTTCCTATGTTAAATGATACAGTTAATGGCGTGCGACCAAGTAGCTTACGGATTTCTGTGGTTATAGATTTGTTATTACCTAGGCTATATTTCAGCTCTCAATTTCTGTAGGCCCCCTCTGAGCCCCCCAGGATTCTGTGAACTGTGATTAAACATTATTGCTTTGGGAGTGCAAGAGAAATCTTTGGTTCTTAGATGTGTCTCATGGAACAACATGGTTTCACAGTGCAGATTTCACAAACCATGACAGAAATTAAACTGTTGTGGCAGTGAAATGACCTCTCACTTTGAAAGAACAGGCCTCTTTGGCTCTACCTTGACACTGATTTTCTATAAACACCATCACCCATTTTGTTCACATTCTTCCTCAGCTCCAGGTAAACAACCAAACAGAATCCCTTCTTCTGAACAATACAGTTATCAAACATCTCCCCTTTGTATTTATCCTGCTATTCAAGTAACAATTTACTAATTTGTATCCTTAGGACTAGAAAAATTTCACCTGAAAAAGGTCATGTAGATAGGGTGGTACTCATATGCTAGTGTGAATTTTTCCTGTGCATAGTGAAATGTGCTGTGAGTGTCAGATTAAAATAGAGCCAAAAACCATCATAATATCTTCCAGAAGCTGATTCTCAAGAGGTTCTTCAATATCTTTTACGCTGCACTGAGAGCCTTTCATACAATAAACTGTGTGTCACAGGTGGCTGGTCCCCTGAAGTGAGTAAGGGTCAGATCTAGTCATCATAGGCTTCTTTAAGAAGAAAAGTCTGTCTTCTCCCCTGCTCCTGGAAGGAATTAACGTCTAAGTGGGTGGTGACAACTAAGGCTATGTCCACACACAAGCCATAAAATCGATTTAACTTAAATCGATTTAAGTTAAATTGATATAATAATTGTTAAACCCGATTTAAGTTAAATCGATTTAATGTGTCTGCACCAAAACCTGAAATTGAACTAGCATGTCCGGGGACAGGAATTGCTAGTATGATTCAGGAGAGGGGCACCATGGGAGGTGTAGCAACGTATCCATGTCGATTTTGCTGGCCCATTTGAAGGATGTATGTTTTTAATTGCTGTGGACACCCATTCAAATGACCAGAAGCCTCTGTAATGCAGTTTACTACTATGGAAACCACTAATCACACCCTGCATGGCTTTTTTAGTCATTATGATCTTCTAGAACAGCTGGGGAGTGACAATGGACCACAGTTCATTTCTCAGGATTTTGAAACTTTTATGAAGGTCAATGGAATATATCACATCAGGTCAGCCCTGCATCATCCTTCCACCAATGGATTCGCTGAAAGGTTCGTACAGACTGTGAAGCAAGCTCTAAAATCTGCAAAGGGACGTTCACCTCTTCAGAAGTGTCTGGACAACTTCTTGTTCTCCTACAGATACACTCCGCGGGCACCTCCAACTTTTGTTATGATGAGATGGCAGTTGTGCTCTTGCTTTGATTTGTTGAAACCACGAGACACAGGCAAGTGGTTCAACACCAACAGCGGGACCAGGTCAGCAGACATTCACCAAGAACAAAGGACCGCACCTTCGGTTATGGACAGCCTGTTCTCACTTGAAACTATGCTTCAGGAGCTAAATGGGTTCCAGCAATGGTCATCGCCCAGGCAGGACCTGTTTCCTACTCTGTCCAGATGGAGAGTGGTCTTGTTTGGCGACTGCATGTAGATCAGTTGCTTCTCCGTCATACCCATCCGGAAGATGCATCTCTAGTGGACATACCGAACTTCACCCCTACAGACGATACAACATCAGAGCATGAAACAGCTGTTCATGTCTCTCCGACTTCAGCCACCTCTTTAACGCCTTTGGCCTCCCTGGACCAACCGGACACAATATCCTCTCCGGTTCTGGCTACTTCCCCCTTACCTGTAGTCACCTCACCACCAATACCACATTGTGGTGTGGGCAGACCAGAAGTTCACTGTAATCCAGCTCGAGACAGAAGGCCTCCTAATCAGCTGGATCTTTAGCTAGTGGTGGCCCCCTCTTCATGGGGCAGAATGATTCTCTGGGGGTTAACTGGAGATGGAGCAGTCTACCCTCATCTCCTAGCTTAGTCCTTATTCTTTCCAGGGGTGGGAAGGCTTTATTCTTTCTGGGGGGGAGGGCTTTTTCATTAGAGGGGGAGGAATATGTTGTGCTTTGGACTACCTAGGGTCATTGGGGTTGTCATGGTGATAAATGGGAGGGTTGTTTTAGGTGCTACTCCTTACACAGCTCTGAATATGCTGCCTCTCATTCTTGGATTATAATTTCCCCTAAAACTCCACATTGCTTGAGGACCTTAATTTTTGCTCGCACCTGTTCTCTGGTGTGGGTATGTCCTTGTGCGGACAGGGCCAGGGCAATTTCCGAGTACACATCCCAGTTCCTATGCCTTGCATGGAACCAGGAGAGTATGTCCTCCTGTCCCCAAATCTGGAGGAGGCAGAGGATCTCCTCATTGGTCCACACAGGGGCCCTGCGTCGCCCATGTGAAGCTGTAGCTCCCCGTGCTGCCATGCTGTCTGCTGCCTTGGAGCACACAGCCTGGCCAGTGCAAGTCACTTCCTTTTTCCTGTTGCCAGGCACCCTGGGAAGAGGAAGAAAACTAGCGCCTATATCAGTTTAACAGTTATTTCAAAATAATGGGTCCGAATGGTGTTATTTCAAAACAACCGTTTCAATTCAAGCAACATTTCAATTTAAAAGGAGGTTTTAATGAATCGATCTAAGTTTTCTTGAATCGAAATGATGCAGCTTGTCATTTTGATTCAAGAAAATGTTGTGTGGACCTAAATTCTTTTAGATCGAAATAACTAGCATTATTTCTATCTAAAAGCTACGTGTGGACATACCCTAAGTGAATAAAGTTCACATAGGCTAAAGGCCACTAAAGCTTAGCTGAAGACTGAGGTGTCTAAAGAGAGGACACTGGCATCTTCAGAAGCAGAACTTGGTGGCTTGATGAAGAACTGTTGACTCCTTATCCATGGAGAGTGAGTCTTTTGAACCATAATCCAGCTCCAGGAGGAGGGCTGAGGATCCCAGAGCTTGGGACGGGACTCAAGTTAGCATCAGCTGAGGACCAGAAGAAGAGCTGGATTTGTAGGGCTAAAGAGAAGGGGTTTTGTACTCTGTAACAAGAGGTGATACATAAGAACACACAAAGGGTATCTTGGTCTTGGCTCCTGAGCCTGAGTAATTGACTGCAAGCACCATGAGGGAACTGAAGGCTACCCTCTGAGTTATGAGAAGGTGTGCTCAAGAAGGGAGCCCATCACAGTGTGCCAGTGCAGAACGGGTATGGTTTTCAGAAAGACTGAAGGTGCTTAACTTCCATTTAACAACAGGGAGGTACTGTGGAAAATTTTACCCATTATCCTTAGTTTTCAGAGGGGAAACTGAGGCTCAAAGAGGCTGGTGTCGGTGGAAGTTACGGAAGCTCAGCATTTATGGAAATCATGTCAACTGTTTAGGAACCCGTATGTAAAAATGCTGGCCCAAGTGATTTACTCTCCCCACAGTTTAGTGGAAATCTGTGACTAACACTGATGAACCAGAGTGTCTCTGCACATTTTTTGGCTGTAGTATTGTAATAATAGTCCACTTATTATCTTAACTGTAAACAACCAGTACAGTGTCATTGTAGTAGCTGTAATGTGTGAACACACACTATAGAATGCTGCAGTGTCTGTTTTACAGGCAAAGACAATGAGAGTTTTAATGTATTGAAGCCATTTGGGTTTGTTTTTCACTTAGCGTAGAGATTGCAGTGGGCCGTATTCTTCTCTGTAGCCCTTTGGGTAGTGTCACTGGTATGGATGGGCCAGCTGATTCAGATTGAGCTACTTAATGTCAGTAATATTTTTAAAGATAATCACAGTTTTTCCAGGTTAAAGATATTTTATTTGCTTTGAGTTAAATAGCCCCAGACACCACTTACGCCAGTGTGTTCCCTGTGGTCTAGCTGTCAGAAGTAAGTGGTGATAGTTTGTAGGAGGGATATGCAGCAAATGTTTAACACAGGTCAGAAACATTAATCAACTGTTTAGGACAGGAAGTGAAGAATGCTATGTCCAGTAGAAAATGCAGGCTGATTTTGCATAAACAGAATCTGGTTACTTAAATTGGAATTTGGTAAAGATCAACAATCTACTCTTAGATTGTATTAGGGATCTATAATAACCATGTGTGGTCACTATTGTGTATAACCATAGATGTCAAAGCTGGAAGGAAACATGGTGATCATCAGATCTTGCCCTTGTGCAACACAAACCAAAGAACTTCCCCTAAAGAATTCCAAGAGCAAATCTTTCAGAAAAACATCCAATCTAGATTAAAAAATTCTTAGTGATGGAGACTCCACCATAACCCTTGGTAAATTGTTCCAAGAGACTCCTTTTGTCTAGCTTTGTCTAGAATTTGTCTAGCTTTAGTTTCCAGCAATTGGGTCGAGTTATTCCTTTCTCTGCTAGATTGTAGAGCCCTTTATCAAACATTTTTTCCCCCAGATATGTACTTACAGGTTGTGATCAAGTCACCTCTTTGCCTTCTCTTTCTTCAAATGCATAGAGCAAGCTCCTTGAGTCTGTCACTGACAGGTGTTCTAATCTTTTGGTAAATCTCCAGGCTGTTCTCTGAACCCTCTCACATTTATTGACAATCCTTCTTGAACTGTGGACACCAGAACTGGACACACTGTTCCAGCAACAGTCACACCCCTAGCAAACACTTAGGCAAAACAATCTCTCTGCTGTTACTCAAGATTCCCCTCTTTATGCATCCAAAGATTTTATTAGCCATTTTGGTTGCAGTTTCACATAGTAGAAGAGCAGGCTGGGTAGTCATGTTCAGTTAATTATCCACCTCTTCACCCTCCTGCCCCACCCAAATCTTCTTCAGAGTCTCAGCTTCCCAGGATAGAATCCCTCATATATTGCCTGAATTCTTTGTTCTTAGATGTTTATGATGACATCCAGCAGTATTATGGTGCACATTGTTCGCTTGATCCAAGCTTACCAAGGAGTGACCTGCAATGTTCCCTTTAATTACTCATAGACTGTGTGCGCAAACGATTTCTTTGTGTGCGCAAGAACATTTCTTTGTGAGCACCAATATTTGCACTATTGAATTTTTTTGTGTGCACTTTATTTTGTTGTGTGCACAGATCTCATGACCTGTGTGCGCACGCACACGCACACAGCTTAGAGGGAACAGTGGACCTGTCTTCTTGATTATTCATTAGTCCTTCAGTTTTTGTGTCACCTGCAAGCTTTGGCCATGACAATTTTATATTTTCTTCCATGTCATTGATAAAAATAGCCAAGCCATTGATAACAGGACCAGAACTAATCCCTTTGGTACCTCTCTGTAAGCACCCCAGTCCATGATGATTCCTTATTTACAGTTACATTTTGAGACCTATCATACTAGCTGGCTTTTAATCCAATTAATGTGTGCCAGATATGAAATTAATCTTTCTAGTTTTTTAATCAAAATATTGTGTGGTACCAAGTCAAAGTATAATGTTTCAACAGTATTTGTCACCCACACTTTGTAATCTCATCAAAAAAAGGCATCAAGTTAGTTGGACAAGATCTCTTTTCCATAAACCCATGTTGATTTTCATAAATTACATTATCCTCCTTCAATTCTTTATTAATCAAGACTCAGGTCATCTCAGTTACCTTTTTAGAAATATTGGCATTCGAGCTTTTCTCTAGTCTTCTGGAATACCCCCAGTATTCCAAGTCTTAGTCCTAGTCTATGCTTAGGGCTTTTTCAGTGGCAGTCAACCACCATTTACGCAAGGAATGTAAAATTCCTTGTGTAAATGGCGGCGACTTTGTAAGCTGCTGTTACACATTATGGTGAAGCTGACCACAAATCACTTGTGGTTGGCTTTCCCCTATGCCCCTGTACCTCCAGGACTTCTGGGGTCATCTTCCGGGAGTGGCACGGCGAGTTCATACTCACAGCGATCTGCTCCCGGAAGCCCAAATTGATGGCAGCGATTTTGCTGCTGTCAGTATAGCAATACTTTTATTGAAAATCAATATTATCACTCCAGTGAGGTTCCAAAGGGGCAGCCGTGTTAGTCTAGTTCAGCAAAAAACAAAAAAAGGCAAGGAATCCTGTGGTACTTAAGGACTAACAGATTTATTTATCACATGAGCTTTTGTGGGAGAAAATCCTACTTTGTCAGATGCTTTGAATATGGGGAACTTACAGAATGGGTTGTAAAAAAAATGCAAGGGAGTGTAAGACATGGGATCAGGTCATACAGTAACAGCAAATCAGAGCAAATCAAGCTCACTCCACTGAGCTTCTCAACAAGCTCTTTTAAAACTCTTGAGTGCATCTGTTTCTTCTTCCCCAAATACAGAACAGAAATATGTATTAAACAATTCTGTTTTTTCTGCATTTTTAAAATGGAGTGCCATTCTCACTCCCTTTTCATCTACTTGATTGGATATAATCACTGTTTTTTAACATTCCATGTGGAATAAGCTAATGAAATGAATACCTTATCAAACAGAGATTCCTTCAAGAGCATGAGAACAATCTCACTCAAATTAAAAGCGAGCACACTTCTCTCGAGGTGGTCCCAAGATGTTCTCCCAGATTCCTGTTTCCATGCTAATTAAACATAGAGTGAAGAATAGATGGTAATGTTAGTTGCAACAATGTATAATGTGCTGTTTTGTTGCCTCTTGTTGTTGGCCTAAGTGGGGATAAAACTGGATATACCAATAGCTGAAGAGATTGGAGTATGGGGGGTTAAGAGCCTTTGATTCAAGTCCTGGGGCCAGTTCTATGTTTGTAACCAGCCATAACACATTACCCAATGGTACAAACATGGTACTTGAACCCTGTGGTGTTCAGAGTCCACGATCAAGCTTCTCCATGAGGAAGAATGTATAATACATAGCACTAGTTCAAGTTTTCCTGTAGTGGCTGGGACCAGAAGCTATCACAGATTGCTTCTAATGGTTGTTGGTTTTATGACACAACAGACAGTGCTTCTGCATGTTCCCTAATGCCATTGTCTGCCTTGAGCTCAGTGGAAATTTAGAGGACAGAACTTCACTTTCTGCATCACCAGTTCTATTTCCGTGTCCTATCCAAATACTGGCCGTACTGAACTCTGTGTCATCTGTGAGGTTGGACAGCAAGAAATTGACACACGATGATCCGACCTATTTGGAACAAGTGATGGGAGGGGACCGTGCTTTCAATTTCATAAACACAGTTTATGGTCAAGTGAAAAACAAACAAACCTCCTTTATTTATTTTTCAACAGAAAAATTTCCAGACTGCAGTTCAATAAGGTGAAACTGGAAGACGCTGGGGAGTATAGCTGTGAAGCGGAGAATGTGCTAGGGAAAGACACAGTCAAAGGCAGCATTAATGTGCGAAGCGGTAAGTTGAGAAACCAAAGACTGTCATGAGCCAGGTATTGCCTGCCTTACACTGGGGCAGCATGATCTAATTTGTGTGTTGTTTGCCTGTGTTAAGTGAAGTGATTTTGGGAGATAAAGAAAAATGCAGCATAAGCATCAATGGTTTTCTTCACTATCTGCAATAGACAGAGTGGTTGATCTAAGCTTTTGTAACACCCACGTGGCCAGATAGAGTCTGCCTTGCAGGCGGCTCTGACCAAAGAAGGGTGTGCGCGGGAACACAGCAAGGAGAGCCCCTTTGCCCCAGGGGCACCTGTTCCAAACCCCCAGAGTGACCACACACACACACACACTGGGATAGCACAGGGATGGGAATGGGGAAGGTTTATTTACAGAGGTGCA